>SSNP01000068.1:1365304-1438490 GCA_006937955.1 Pachypanchax playfairii
GTTTCCATATCTGCAGTTAACCACATCTCCATCGGGGTCGAACGCCAACAAATTTATGTTTCTCTGACAGTTTGAAGGAATTCTAAAAGAGCAAAAGAAAATATAAAATAACTTCACACAGGAATGAACACGGTTTGTTTTACTTTATTCCCAACTTTGATCCTGATTTATATCCTCTGGTTCACGCTCATGTATTATATGTGCAGGGAGACGTGATGGCTGAGAGTGAACAGGTGAGCTGATGAGCACAACAGGTGTGAGTGATGAGCTGAAGGTGAGGATGACAGAGGAACAAGAAATATAACTGAATAAACTTAGAATACAATGAAACAGAAAAATAATTCTAACTTTGAATGTAAAATTCCAACAATAACAAAACTCAGAACACAAGAATCAAAGAAGAAAACAAATTAAATAAACAAACCTCATTTTACAAAACAAACAAAAATCCTCGGTTCTTTAGATTCAGCCTCTCACCCCACTAAAGCTTGAATATACGCCTCATTTGCAATTCATATGTTTTTTGAATTGCAAAACAGGAAAAATCTTGACCAACTTGTTTGTCAGTGTTTGTTTTCTTTCTTTTTCTTTTTCTGTGATTCTTGTGCTTTTAAATAATTACTGTCTTATTTGAGAACAAATATAAATTATTAGAAACAAGGGGCCTACAACTATTCTAAACTCCATTCTCTTTAGAGAACATACTAATGATGTCAAAGTGACTCTAAATGAATGAATGAATGAATGAATGAATGAATGAATGAATGAATGAATGAATGAATGAATGAATGAATGAATGAATGAAGATTATTTTATGTGTAAATCACATTATGACAGAAAGGAGCTGCTTGGCAGGAGGTCAAGGATTGTTGTTGTTCTGAAGTTTAAATGTTGTAAGTCACGTAAAAACACCTGCTAAATTAATTCATGATATTCATGAATGCATTGAAAAAGTTTTTGCTGTTTTCCTAAAAAGAACTGATTCACCTGATTCAATAATGCTGAGTTCAAAAATACAAAATAAAAGCTTTCAGTCACAGTTTGTCACAAAATATAAATCCTAATACAGTGGTTGACGGTTATATGCACGACCTCGGTGCCCAGCAGCAGTTTTGTGCGTATAAGCACGTGCATTTATCCGTCGATCACTGTATTTTGCATTTTATCATTAAGTTTGAATATTTAAAACTTTACTGAATCACACAAAAACAACAACTTTAAACACAATGTAGATAAAAAAAATCTTTCAAAGTGAGAGTGACTGAGAATCTTCCTCAGACTGAAACCAGGTCTTAAAATGAAGAACTGATTTACATCCAGTCTTTGTTCAGGTTCCAGGATGGAATTTCTTCTTCTTGGGTTTAAATTCATGTCACTAGAAAACCTAAACATGGATCTTTTTCTTTTCCTGGGTCCATATTGGAGGTTTTCAACTTAGACCTGGTAACTGAAGGAAGAGCCCAAGACTCATCTGGATCAACGAATTTCACAGCAAAAAAAAACTAAAATCTGACCTTTTTTAAAATAAATTATTGTTTTTGTTGCTGTTTGGATACAGTGAAGCATAAATATAATTTTATCTTAATGTCCTCCGTGTAGTTCATGTTGCCTCTCAAACACTAAACCTGCAGGAGCTGATCTGATGGAAGTCAAGGTCAGATTAAAGATGATAAAATAGACTTTAAAATGTATGTTTAAAGAAATGTTTTGGTTGTTTAGTTGTTCCTTTAATGCGGTAAAGTTTCTAAATAAATACTGAGATCAATATGTGATACGAACACTAACAGAATTACCTCAGCACTGGGAGGATGGTGGTCTGTGGTGATGTGTTGGGTTTGTTGGTATCAGAGCGGGTCCTCAGTTCAACATCAGTCACAGCTCTCCAGCTTGAAATGCCATTTATATTAGATGGCCAGGCACCACTAGCAAACCTACAGCAAAAGTTGTTGAGAGGTTTCAGTTACACAAAGTCTAATGTGTTGTGGTCTTTGAGCAGATTTTTAAAATGCAACAATTCATTTTATCTTCTCAGATACAGATAACGGGTTTAACAGATGAAATCATGAATATGACTCACTCAGAAACAATTCAAACACTGAATAATATATTTTTGTATAGAACTGAGTTGGACTTACACAAGCTGAAGTGGAGAGTTGTTGGGAAGCAGCTGAGTTCTGATTCCTTCTCTCTGACACCATTCACCGCTGCTTTCATCCACTTTAGTTGATAAAAAAGTCTGAGTTGCAGTCCCACAGTTTCCAGTGCAGGACCATGCATCAGAGTAAGGGCAGTCAAAATAGTTCAACTTGTAACGAAGGATCACCTGTAGATTTAAAGTGAAGAGATGTTGAATATGATCAATCTTTAAAGTCAGATATAAGAATTACAGAGAATCTCAGTTTACAGAGACTGATCCATCAGCATGAGTTTCATCTGGATAGTAGGTCATCACAGTGCCATAAATATGAGAAGCTTGAGTCCTGCAGACCAGCAGCAGCAGCAGCAGCACAGAGAGGAACATGATGAACAAGTCAATGCCTCCACACAAAGACTGTGACTTATTACATACAAGTACATATTTACTTTCTCAGACTGTTTGTCTTTGCTTTGTGTTTACTTACTGTCCGATGCTAGGACTATTTGCATCAAGACAAACAACCTAGAAAGTTCTTTGTATGAGAAAATTTCTTATTAACGTTAGACAATAATCAGATAAAAACAACACAGAAGTGCAGTGAATATAGATTTGTGTACAAATTGTGGACAATAGCAAAGTATTTTTGCACACAGGAGCATCATTTTCTGACTTAAAAAGACAAAATAAAGAAAGAAATTACAAATGATCTGAGAAAGCATGATATGTATTTATTAATCCAAGTTTTTTTACTTTTCAGTGTTTTTAATTATAATTTTCGATTATTTAATTTTTTATTATGTTATGTATTTCATACCAAGCGTGTGACTATAATTATCCAAGATAGATCTGAGCAGTTCCTGTTTCTTTTGTTGTTTCCTTTCTTGGTAAAATTGTTTAATATAGTTCAGATAAATGTGCCTGTTGTACTTCCTTTCTCTTGTTACATGGTTTTATTATTTACAGCCTCACACCCACTAACATGCAAAGGAACAAACAAAAGCTGCTTTGCATCTCACTGGATGTGTAAACTATCTCATGCAAGTGCGTCCCTTCAAGAACCAGTTTTGAACACTATACTGAACTTTTTAAAATTAATAGTATATTTGTGTATGTGCATGTAATAGTATTCAAAAGTATGGTAGTTGTATGTGTGTTCCGTAGCTGTCATAAAATACAATCTTTGCTCTGTACAGTGTTCAGCTTTTGGGTCTGTCTGACCACTGCATGAGTCAATTTCATGGTTCATCGGGCAGAGGCTTAAATATGTGACGACTGTAGTCAAATTGGTGAGATGGACCTCTGAGGAAAAGGAGGACAGGCCTCCCTTGACTGCTCTGATTGGACTGTTTATGAAATGGTTGCCTCAACCTTAGATGAACTCACTGATAGTGTGACGAGCTGCAACAACGTTTGTGACGACTTGTATGTGCCAACCAAAATGTTTTGCACGTACGATAACAACTGTTTTATGTCCAGGTCCATGTAGTTTTGATGAATCAAGTAGAACACATACAGCTGAGGGGACAACGAGGTACAGGTGGAAGAAGGACAAGCTGCATGTGTCTTAGGGTATTCTGAGAGATCTTCTTTCTAAATATCAGATTGCTGTCAAAGAGGCCAAACGTGAATATCTTTCAAATGTAATTTCCACTAGCTGTAATCGCCCCCAAGTTTTGTTCAGTATGATTTGGTCGTCACTGATCCTTCTTCTAATGTGTTTCGAAATGTCTCCAAATCAACCTGTGAAGAGTTTCTCCATTACTTTACAGATAAAGTGGCCTCAGTTGGACAAAGTATTTATAATACTATGGTGAGTGTATCTGATATACACCTACCTCCTGTCCCTCTTGTTGTCTTTAATGAGTTTGAGCCAGTATCTCTTTCTCAGCTCTCAGAAGTCGTTCAGAAGCTGAGACCGACTAACTGCTCTCTGGACATTATTCCAACTAGGCTGCTTAAAGACATTTTTGACATAGTTGGGCCATGTCTTCTCTCATTTTTCAGTACCTGCCTAAGGTTATGATCTATCCCAGCTGTTTTTAAGCAGGCTGGAGTCAGCCCTCTATTCAAGAAACCTACTCTTGACCCAGCAATTCTCTCAAATTTTAGACCAGTGTCTCATCTGTCCTTTCTCTCTAAAGTCCTGGAAAAACTTGTTTTTAGTCAACTCCAGTCATTTTTGAATCAGAACCACAGTTTCAGTCTGGTTTTAGAGCACGCCACAGTACAGAATATGCATTACTAAAAGTAAGGAATCATATTCTACTCTCTTTGAATGCTAATAGACCTGTGTTACTCATAATGTTGGACCTCACTGCAGCCTTTGATACGGTGGATCATTCTATCCTCCTGACACGCCTAGCCCACCATGTATGCCTTCAAGGCCCTGTACTGCAGTGGTTCAGGTCATATTTATGTAACAGAACTTTTTCAATGATGATTAATGGTTTGTCATCTTCTTCAGTTCTCCTGTCTTCTGGTGTGCCACAGGGTTCCATTTTGGGCCCTGTTTTATTTTCTCTGTATTTGCTTCCTTTTTGTTCCATGATATCCCGTCATAATATGTGTCATTCCATTTGTATGCAGATGATTTACAAATCTATCTGTGGGTTACACAGAACCTTTCAGACCCTGATTCCATCCAAACATGTTTGCACGACATTTAACAGTGGCTGTCATAAAAATTTCCTCTCCTTAAATGAATCAAAGACTGACTTCATCCTCTTCAGTTCCTCTGGTTCAACAAATGCAGCTCCGGATTTAAACCTCTGACAAACCATCTCAACTGGACTGTAAGAAATCTCGGAGTGACCTTGGACAGCAATCTTAAATTTCACAAGCAAATTGACTCTGTGATTAAGGTGAGCTTCTTTCAGCTCCACCTGTTGGCTACAGCCAAGCCATTTCTCACCTATAGTGACCTGGATAAAGCAGTTCATGCCTTCATCTGCCCCGCAGAGCTTTACATTCTGCTGACCAACACCTGCTGGGGGTCCCATGGTTCAGATATATATATGGGGTGATCACGCCTTTGCTGTGGTTGGGCCAAAGTTCTGGAATTCTGTCTTTTGAATTATGTTCCATCACAAATATCTCCTTGTTTAGAATCCGATTGAAGCACTACTGGTTTAAATTAGCTCTCAGAGTTGAGTGTTGTGTCACTTGAAAACTGTTTTTAGTTATTTTAAGTGGATTTGATTGCTTTAATGTATTTCTTACTTTTTAACTTGTTTATTTCATTCTCTTTGCTGTTCGTCGCTCCTGATCCTGTCCATCGTCGCCCCTCCCACAGAGCCTCAACATTTTCGTTTCTGCAACCTCTAGTTGTGTTTCCTGTCCCGTCTTCAGTGGTACTCTCTCCAAACCAGACAACATCGCTGGACTATCTAGTCTACCTTCCTTTCATTCTTGCTTATACTTTTTTGTCCCACATCATTCCTGACTCTTTCCTCTACCTGTTCCAACCTGCTTGCACATGTTTCTTGACCTCTTCAGCAGTTTAATTTATTTATCTTTTATTGATATAACACCAGTTCATTGCAAAACTAATTTAAAGACACTATACAGAAACAACAAATCCAAATCACATCAATACTTGAGATTAAAAGTTAGGCACTATGGGGCAGCTGTTGTTGTAACTTGCACTGAACCATCTCTCAGCAGGTGTACTTTTATATTTGATGGCAGTCCTTGTCGTATCAATTCATTTTTAATCTGGTGAAGAAAACACAAAATGTTTATTAAGTGTATTCAGTGGCCCATCACTGACAAAACTGATCAATATTTCTAAACTTTGTCTGTAAAATAACATCCAAATTGACTTAGCTGTAAATGTAAAAAAAAGTATTTGTTATAAGTGCATGCAAATTTTAAACTACAACCAGTCAGATACAATTTGCCAAGCCAACAAGGCTGAAACTATGATTATTATTGTTTGCATCTAAAAAGAAGGAAGTTACTCACCTGTGTTTCTATGGTTTCATAATCCCTCTCCAGAGACTTTGCGATAGAGATCTTCACATGTAGAGCAACAACATAACCTAGAAGAACAGAAAGCAACATTACAGTCAGGCTTTGATGTACAGTTCTATTTCTGACAATATTTGATGTAGACACAAAATATTTTCTAATCCCATGGCTTTTTTTAATTTAATTAAAACTAAATACAATATTCAATCATCTATTACTCAGTCATCATTATCAACGTAATATTAAATCATCTACTTGAATTGCTTACTTAATTCTGGTGCAGGTGTTGAGGATTTTGGTGACATGGTTATAAAAGTAGTAGTAGTTGGGATAGGTGGAAGTGGAGTTATAGGAGTAGTACTGGTTAAAGATTGGATGGTTGTGGGTGGTGATGTGGTTGTTGTTTGGTTTGGTGTAATTGTAGTTGGAGCTAGGGTAGTTGTTGCTTGTGAAGTTGTAGTTGTATTTATGGTTGTGGGTTTGGTGGTTGTTGTTGGTGGTGAAGTTGCAGTTGTAGTCACAGTTACTGTAGTTGGTGCAGTTGTAGTTGTTGCTAGAGTGGTTGTGGTACTCAGCGGGGTTGTAAATGTCGCCAGTGTAAAATTAATTGGTGTAGTAGTTGTGGCCTGAGTCATTGATATTGTAGTGTCAATTAGTGTAGCTGTAGTAGTGGCATTAAAAGCTATTGTCTGTAGAGGAGTAGTTGTTGTGGTGGATGGTAAAGTTAGAGTTGTAGCTTCAGTGGTTGTTGTAGTTGGTGGAGTTGTGGTTGCTGTTGTGGTGGGTGCAGTCATCGTTGTAGCTTCAGTAGTTGTTGTAGTCGGTGGAGTTGTGGTTACTGTTGTTGTGGGTACAGTCATTGTTGTAGCTGGTGTACTTGTTGTAATCCGTGGAGTTGTGGTTGCTGTTGAGGTTGGTACAGTCATTGTTGTGGCTGGTGTACTTGTTGTATTCAGTGGACTTGTGGTTACTGTTGTTGTGGACACAGTCATCGTTGTAGCTTCAGTAGTTGTTGTAGTCGGTGGAGTTGTGGTTACTGTTGTTGTGGGTACAGTCATCGTTGTAGCTTCAGTAGTTGTTGTAGTCGGTGGAGTTGTGGTTACTGTTGTTGTGGGTACAGTCATCGTTGTAGCTTCAGTAGTTGTTGTAGTCAGTGGAGTTGTGGTTACTGTTGTTGTGGGTACAGTCATCGTTGTAGCTTCAGTAGTTGTTGTAGTCGGTGGAGTTGTGGTTACTGTTGTTGTGGGTACAGTCATCGTTGTAGCTTCAGTAGTTGTTGTAGTCGTGGAGTTGTGGTTGCTGCTGTTGTGGGTACAGTCATCGTTGTAGCTTCAGTAGTTGTTGTAGTCGGTGGAGTTGTGGTTACTGTTGTTGTGGGTACAGTCATCGTTGTAGCTTCAGTAGTTGTTGTAGTCGGTGGAGTTGTGGTTACTGTTGTTGTGGGTACAGTCATCGTTGTAGCTTCAGTAGTTGTTGTAGTCAGTGGAGTTGTGGTTGCTGTTGTGGGTACAGTCATCGTTGTAGCTTCAGTAGTTGTTGTAGTTGTAGCTTCAGTAGTTGTTGTAGTCAGTGGAGTTGTGGTTACTGCTGTTGTGGGTACAGTCATCCTTGTAGCTTCAGTAGTTGTTGTAGTCGGTGGAGTTGTGGTTACTGTTGTTGTGGGTACAGTCATCGTTGTAGCTTCAGTAGTTGTTGTAGTCAGTGGAGTTGTGGTACTGTTGTTGTGGGTACAGTCATCGTTGTAGCTTCAGTAGTTGTTGTAGTCAGTGGAGTTGTGGTTGCTGCTGTTGTGGGTACAGTCATCGTTGTAGCTTCAGTAGTTGTTGTAGTCAGTGGAGTTGTGGTTACTGTTGTTGTGGGTACAGTCATCGTTGTAGCTTCAGTAGTTGTTGTAGTCAGTGGAGTTGTGGTTACTGTGATTGTGGGTACAGCCATTGTTGTAGCTTCAGTAGTTTTTTTAGTTAGTGGAGTTGTGGTTGCTGCTGTTGTGGGTACAGTCATCGTTGTAGCTTCAGTAGTTGTTGTAGTCAGTGGAGTTGTGGTTACTGTTGTTGTGGGTACAGTCATCGTTGTAGCTTCAGTAGTTGTTGTAGTCGGTGGAGTTGTGGTTACTGTTGTTGTGGGTACAGTCATCATTGTAGCTTCAGTAGTTGTTGTAGTTGTAGCTTCCGTAGTTGTTGTTGTTAGTGGATTTGTGGTTACTGTTGTTGTGGGTACAGTCATCGTTGTAGCTTCAGTAGTTGTTGTAGTCGGTGGAGTTGTGGTTACTGTTGTTGTGGGTACAGTCATCATTGTAGCTTCAGTAGTTGTTGTAGTTGTAGCTTCAGTAGTTGTTGTGGTCAGTGGAGTTGTGGTTACTGTTGTTGTGGGTACAGTCATCGTTGTAGCTTCAGTAGTTGTTGTAGTCAGTGGAGTTGTGGTTACTGTTGTTGTGGGTACAGTCATCGTTGTAGCTTCAGTAGTTGTTGTAGTCAGTGGAGTTGTGGTTACTGTTGTGGTGGGTACAGTCATCGTTGTAGCTTCAGTAGTTGTTGTAGTCGGTGGAGTTGTGGTTACTGTTTTTGTGGGTACAGTCATCGTTGTAGCTTCAGTAGTTGTTGTAGTCAGTGGAGTTGTGGTTACTGTTGTTGTGGGTACAGTCATCGTTGTAGCTTCAGTAGTTGTTGTAGTCAGTGGAGTTGTGGTTGCTGCTGTTGTGGGTACAGTCATCGTTGTAGCTTCAGTAGTTGTTGTAGTCAGTGGAGTTGTGGTTGCTGTTGTTGTGGGTACAGTCATTGTTGCAGCTGGTGTAGTTGTTGTAATCAGTGGAGTTGTGGTTACTGTTGAGGTGGGTACAGTCATCGTTGTAGCTTCAGTAGTTGTTGTAGTCAGTGGAGTTGTGGTTACTGTGATTGTGGGTACAGCCATTGTTGTAGCTTCAGTAGTTTTTTTAGTTAGTGGAGTTGTGGTTACTGTTGTTGTGGGTACAGTCATCGTTGTAGCTTCAGTAGTTGTTGTAGTCAGTGGAGTTGTGGTTGCTGCTGTTGTGGGTACAGTCATCGTTGTAGCTTCAGTAGTTGTTGTAGTCGGTGGAGTTGTGGTTACTGTTGTTGTGGGTACAGTCATCGTTGTAGCTTCAGTAGTTGTTGTAGTCAGTGGAGTTGTGGTTGCTGCTGTTGTGGGTACAGTCATCGTTGTAGCTTCAGTAGTTGTTGTAGTCAGTGGAGTTGTGGTTGCTGTTGTTGTGGGTACAGTCATCGTTGTAGCTTCAGTAGTTTTTTTAGTTAGTGGAGTTGTGGTTACTGTTGTTGTGGGTACAGTCATCGTTGTAGCTTCAGTAGTTGTTGTAGTCAGTGGAGTTGTGGTAACTGTTGTTGTGGGTACAGTCATCGTTGTAGCTTCAGTAGTTGTTGTAGTCGGTGGAGTTGTGGTTACTGTTTTTGTGGGTACAGTCATCGTTGTAGCTTCAGTAGTTGTTGTAGTTGTAGCTTCAGTAGTTGTTGTAGTCAGTGGAGTTGTGGTTACTGTTGTTGTGGGTACAGTCATCGTTGTAGCTTCAGTAGTTGTTGTAGTCAGTGGAGTTGTGGTTGCTGCTGTTGTGGGTACAGTCATCGTTGTAGCTTCAGTAGTTATTGTAGTCAGTGGAGTTGTGGTAACTGTTGTTGTGGGTACAGTCATCGTTGTAGCTTCAGTAGTTGTTGTAGTCAGTGGAGTTGTGGTAACTGTTGTTGTGGGTACAGTCATCGTTGTAGCTTCAGTAGTTGTTGTAGTCAGTGGAGTTGTGGTTGCTGCTGTTGTGGGTACAGTCATCGTTGTAGCTTCAGTAGTTGTTGTAGTCAGTGGAGTTGTGGTTGCTGCTGTTGTGGGTACAGTCATCGTTGTAGCTTCAGTAGTTATTGTAGTCAGTGGAGTTGTGGTTGCTGCTGTTGTGGGTACAGTCATCATTGTAGCTTCAGTAGTTGTTGTAGTCAGTGGAGTTGTGGTTACTGCTGTTGTGGGTACAGTCATCGTTGTAGCTTCAGTAGTTGTTGTAGTCAGTGGAGTTGTGGTTGCTGTTGCAGTGGGTACAGTCATCATTGTAGCTTCAGTAGTTGTTGTAGTCAGTGGAGTTGTGGTTACTGCTGTTGTGGGTACAGTCATTGTTGCAGCTGGTGTAGTTGTTGTAATCAGTGGAGTTGTGGTTACTGTTGAGGTGGGTACAGTCATCGTTGTAGCTTCAGTCATTGTTGTAGTCAGTAGAGTTGTGGTGCTTGCTAAATACTGAGTATCTGTAGTTGTATTTATAGGTGTTGTAGCTGGGACCTGAGTGTTTATTATATACTGAGTGTCTGTATTTGATGTTAAAATATTTTGGGTGCTTGTATTTGTCAGTGGAGTTATGTTTGTGGATTGGGTGCTTGTTGTGCTCTGCTGAGTAGTAGCTGTTAAATTTGGTGTTGTTAGAGACATTGTTGGCATTTTTAATATGGTTGGCGGGGTTGTAGCTGATGCAACTCTATTAAATGCTGTGTATACCCTTAGGTCTGTAAATAGAACAACAGAAAAAGAGAAAACATAAAATAACACATACATAAAACATAAAATTCCTGATGGAATTTAAAATGTAAAAACAAGGAAAAATTTGACTCACTCTTTCCAACAGTCACAATAACACATCGAAGCTCAGAGTGAAAGACAGAACCGGAGAAACTGTGAAAGTAATTCAGTACAGTTGCTCTATTGTTATATTGTTGTTGAAATGACTTTTAAGTGTAGTTTAACAAACTTTTAAACAAATACTTCAATAAGCACATGCAGAATGTCTTTAGAAATAAATTTAAGCAGTGACTACAGGTACGGCATACCGAACCTGTAGCTCATCGCTATGGACACAGCAGACTACTAAACCAATAAGAAGCAATTTATTGGTTCCGAAATTAGCCTCCGTACCTTTTTGTCTTGTGCTATTGACATGGCAAATAATTACATACTAACTGATAGTCCGGAACTTGTTTAAAATCTGGTCCATATGTATCAGCATTTTGAAATTTTTAATCCAATTTAATTAGTGTTTAAAGTTTTAAATTTGAACACATATATATATATATATATATATATATATAGTGTTTGAGTTGTAAATTATCTATTTGTATTTTCTGCTGATTGCCTCCATGGATGCAGCAGAAATCACTGCTGTGAAGTTAATTTTATTTTGGATATTTGACAGATATTCAGCAGCGTCTCAGTTTCACTCGGTGCCCGGTGAGTTTGCTTCCAGCACTTACTAGGACAATCTAAGTCTAATAATTTCACAATTAGAATTAATGGTTGTATTATAATTTGCTTTGAATCATGATCTGTTTATTAAAGTTTTGCACTTGTATAGTATTTTGATATTCGTCTGGTGTGAATTTGTTGTGAATTAACCAAAAACCAAGCAGAAAAAAAGATGTGTTTCTTTTGACAAGAAAAAATCCTGTTTTTCTTTTCAGAATAAATTGACACTCATTTAACAAATACTAGACTGTGGCGACATTTCCTTCATATCAGTTTAGACTGTTAACTGCAACCAAACCCTTCAGTGGTGTCCAACTGAATAAAACTACTTGTATCAAATAGTGTCCTTTTCTTTCTGTAAGATATGACAACTTGTTTAAAAACCTTGTGTATATGCAAAATTGTTGTAAATTAAATTGAAGAATAAAACACATTTCCTAATCCAAAAAGTTAGAAAGTGTATTTTTAGCTTTAATTGTGACAAACTCACAATTTACGATGTCAAAACAGTAGACACTGGGCTGCTGACTTTTAGTCTTTAACAACACATTCCAATGTCTGGACTCTGTAAAGACCAGTCCATACATGATGTCTCAAGTTCTCCTAACCATTCTGTTACAATATGAGTCTTGCCATGTAATATGAGAAGAAACTCACTGTCTAGCTGAATAGATTGTAGTTGAAAAGATAATAATTCATTTAATGTTACTTAATCATTTATAATGTGCTGCAGTTTTTATTATAACACATCTAAGCAGCATTTCAGTTCATTTTAAACAGTTGTCCCATTAATCAGATCGGATACTTACTTTGCCTGGACAACAAAACACATGGGGTGACTTTCTCTGTATTCATTTGCAGATGGCCTCCATCTTAGGGTGAAGTTTCCTGTTCCTGATGAACTCTTCACCACATTGTGTGGCCCACTAAACAGGAGCTCAGTGATCCTTAAACAAACAGGAAATAAATGTTGTGAAAAAAAATTTGAATTTTTCCAGTCAAACAAAGTACATCCAAACAAAGTAGCTCTTTGTTTGCTAATTTGTTTGCAACACCAAACCCTTAAAATGATTCTGTATCTCAGGTGTCTGGATCCATATCCTGGTCTGCTTGGGCGCAGCTTGATACTGGTAGGGTCTGCGGGCACGTTGCTGCAACCCCTCTGGACTGTGGTTGAGGGGCAGCCGCCCTGAGAGTCACTAATGATCTTATTTGGGTAGGGGTCACGGTTTCCCCTGTGGTGGTCCTCCTGGGACCCTCTTGCTCTGGGGGGAGTCCTGGATGTACTGAGCCTTGGTTTCCCCCATGGTCTGCTTCAAGGTCTGGTGGGTGGGTTTTTTGCACCCACTGTTAAATAATTTTATGGAGAAACCTTATAGACACAAGTGCATCCATGCACCTTAACCCTGAACTATTACATTTTGAATAAACTAACATAACATCCAAATAAAATTACAATAAAACATAAATAACAAGTAGAACACTGCAGTGATTGCCACATGCTCGTGCCAGACAGGACAAGGGAAAATAAAACTAAATTAAATGACTGTGTGACCATTTCCAGACCAATAGACTTTGTTTCTCATCTGTTCTTAAATGGAGGCAATTACTTTTCTCAAAAAAATCAGGTTGGTTTGGACTGTTTTTTTCCTAAATAAATGAAATCATCATATAAAAAAGACTCACTTCACTGAAATCATGTAAAAACCAGTAGCAGTTCTGCATACCACATTTTGAAATGTAAATATTAAACCTCCTTTAAATATCTTACTCAGACGTAGCTGCTTCTGCTCTGATGAGGATCTCCAGCACCTGATTTTCATAAATGTCAAGCTGAGCTCCGTGTTCTGGAGTTGGAGGTAAAAATCTGGGTAGATAGAGACCTTCAGAGCAGGATGGTGCTGCAGGGTCCACTGGAACAATACGATAAAGAGAAAACTGAGAGATGTCAAGGTGAACATGTTAGAAAAGTGTAGACTTCTTCATTAAATACAAAAAAAGTTATTTATTTTTCCAGATAATAATCGGAGAAATCTTTGTTGAGACACTAGTACCATCACTGGGTAGGAGCAGTTTACAGTTCTCTAAAGAGTAAATCTCACTTCAGACGAGCTTTGTTTCCCAACGTGATCAAAACAAGTTTTACCTTTTAAAACAAACTGAATGGGGATCTTGCTGATTGAATCCTGGGTGTTTTTTTCCTCCTGTACACCGCTGGTTTGAGTCAAGCTGATGGTCTGTCTGGGAAAGTCCTCCATCACCAGCTGCAGTACGTATGAACCTTCTTTACTGCTTGAATTTGGGTTGAGTGACAGAGTACAGGACTGCAAAAGGACAGAAATCACACCAAATGTGTTTTGTGTGACAAATAATAAAATATCCTGACCATTCTCTTCCAAATAGCAGTAGAGTTGAATATGTGAGCTGTAGCCATGAAAAACTTACCAAATCTTCACTGCCAATGCCAAAAAAGAAAAACATATTGACTATTTAACAATTTGTTTCAGCAAACAGATGCTTCTGCAGCATGTGGATGAAACATACGCAGACACCTGGCTCCACCCCCTAACGCAGGTCACCACTCTGATGTGTATGTGGAGATGGGGGGGGGTTATCCCACTCTGCAACCAGTATCTGTCCCCAGTTAGCTGACATGGTTGTGTTGGTCACTCTGGGACGAACAGCAAGCCCAAACTTTGATAAGATTCTCATGAGAACGACCCGCAAACTCAACTCTGCTGCTGCATTTTCCTCACAAATGTGGCTCCATTAAAACTTTCCAAAAGGTGACAGAACATTTATCACCAAGAAGCAACAAATAAATAATAACTAAACAAACTAAGTTCTTTACTTTCTGATTTTCAGTAAACACGCATGAATCAATGTGACCTGACATGACCCCAACATTTTAACATTACTTACTGAAGAGAGGCTGAGGACAGACGGCGGCGTGCAGGGGTTACACTCCGACTGAGACGTGTTCCCATATCTGCATTTAACTTCATCTCCATCAGGGTCAAAGGCCAACAAAGTGAGATTTATCTGACAGTTTGAAGGAACTCTGACAGGATTATACAGAACATACATCAGCTTTATATATTTTGACTTTTGGGGTTATTTATATCTCTTTCATTCATGTTTTACTAAGTTACTCTATCAAACTGTGTCAGTAACTCCAAATGATCAATGTGAGCAGAGTCTGTAAAGTCAATGTCTTTCAGCTGCACAGCACTTCGACTGATCTCCTCTCCAAACACCCCAAATTTCACTTACTCTTTTTTTTAACCTGAACTGAAAATAATTGTTATTTTCCATTTACAAACAGAAGTCTCTTATAGTACTGAAGCGAAAGCGATGATCCTCATTTGCAAGTCAAAGATTATCAGCTAAATTCCCAAGTGACATAAATATTATGTTTTTTTTTTTGAAAAAAACAAGATATTTGGAATAGATGCATCTTATTCTGCTCATTTAAGTCCCAATTACAATAAATAACTGAAATGAAAACAAGTTGTTTTTTCTTCCATGTGAATAAAATAAACTAAATGTTGGGAATATGAGCTGGTGCCAATCTGTGATGCAAATATAAACAAAATACCTGACAGCAGGGATGATGGTGGTCAGTGGTGATGTGTTGATTCTACTGGTGTCGGACCGCGTCCTCAGTTCAACGTATGTCACAGCTCTCCATGATACAATCTTATTTTCAGTGTTATCAATCCAGTCTCCGCCAGCCAACCTGCAGTCAGAGTGATGGAGAAGATTCTAGATGTTACATATTATAGTGCATATTTGATGGGTCATAATAAAATAAAATAAAATAAAATAAAATAAAATAAAATAAAATAAAATAAAATAAAATAAAATAAAATAAAATAAAATAAAATAAAATAAAATTAAAGTTAAAAAAAGGGATATTTTTTCTCAAAGAGTTTGTGTTTTATCGACCTATTTAGGTTTTTTAACTTTAATCACTCACACGAGTTGAAATGGAGAGTTATTGGGAACCAAGTGAGTTATGATTCCTTCTTTCTGACACCATTCATTAGACAGTTCTTCAACTCTGGTTAATGAAAGTATTGGAATTACAGTCCCACAGTTTCCACTGCAGCTCCACGAGGCTTCTGTGCAGGAGTTCAGCTTATAGTGAAGGAACACCTGTTTTTTTTTACAAACAGAAAGCTGTTAAAATTAATTTTAAATGTTAAAATGAAAATTAATTTCAACTTACCAAGATTGAGCCATTTAAATGTGTTGCCTTTGGGTAGTATGACATCATAGTACCTAAAAAATGAGAAGCTTGTGTTCTGCTGACGAGCAGCAGCAGCAGCACAGAGAACATGGTGAGACTGAGACTTATTACAGAGATGGAAGTTTAAACTTTCACAGATATCATTTCATCGACACCCTATATTGTTGTTTATGTTCCCTCACACAGCGGATTTGCATTTGGTAAAAAAAATAAATCATACACGGAAATACATTTTTGAATAATGATCAAAGATGAAAATTTCTTAAGTGAAATAAAAACAAACGTCACAAACAAGCGTAGATTAACACCAATAGGTTAAATTGGTTTTGTGAACTACTTGTAAACATTATGAAGCATTTTATAAACACAGTAACATTTCCTGGCTTAAAATGAAATGAACGATTAACATCACAATATGTTTTTGAGTTTGTGTTCAGGTAGTAACATGTTTTATGCTTCCAATTTAAAACATAACATTAATATTTTCTAATCTTACAAAATTAAAGATAATTTGCTCTAAATGTATTTGCTTGTAGACATGAGTCATGTAGCTGTTGTAGGTAGAACTCTGATTATTCTGGGTTTTTAATTGCGGGTTCCATCACTTCACTGTTCCAGATGTTACAGTAAAGAATCCAGGAAATTGTAAGAAAAATGCTTATTTTCATCATGATTTTATTATTTGCTTCAACATGTTTAAGAATACTTCATCTAAGTATTAAACTTGTAATGCAAGAGTTATCTGTTGAAGGATGGACTTCATAAACCTTCTTTATAATGTGTTCTTCTGCTGTCTGAGGGTTTCACTGTGTTTGTTGTAGAGGAACAATTTCCTTGACAGAAATTAAAGGTTAAATGTAAAGTCTTGAAAGAAGATTTGCTCTCTGTGATTATAAAATAGGATTAGTTTTTGAAATGGTTGTGGGAACTAAAACTACAAAATTAAAAGAATATGTATTTATTTATAGGAACATGGAGAATTTTGAAGTGTTATAAGATCTTGGTCTCACTTTGAAAATCATCCAGATCATTTCATTAAAAGGATAAAACGATTAATAAATGTGGTTAATTAGCAACCTTAAATTGGCTCTAGTTGTATGTGTGAAAAAAAACTCAGTTTGTTGGGTGATGTGTACTAAATGTTCCAATCTACAAATAGAACAGTTGTTCTCCACATTTGCTTTGGTTCCAGGATGTAAATGCTGACAGATGCTGTAGTCTGGCTCAGATTTCAAAACTTTATGCCTTTTTTATTTTAAATACTTGTATAAGCCTTTAACTTGTGTATTTTTTTTTACATTTTAGAGGTTTTTAGTTTGTTTCTCTGATTTCTCTTTTAATAACCTTTAATGTCTCATCACTAATCTGTTAATGTAACAATGAGTTTTTGACAATCTTGTTTATTGTGTTTATCTCATAATTTCAAAATAAGTATTTCTGAAACTTAGTTTCTTCTCCCCAGGCTAAGTTTCTTCTAGCCTGATGATGATTTGTGGGGACATAAAGTTCAGACGTTTTCTGGGTTGGAGGCAGAAATCTGAACCTTCAGAGCAAAATATTACTGATGGATCCACCGAAGAACACAAAACGGAGCAAACTGAGACATGGTTAAATAAACAGTTCCTGCATCTGTAAGTACATTTGATGAATCCTTGTAATTTGGGGACTGAGGTCATCAGTGCCAAAAAAACCCAAAGCTTGAGTCCTGAAGACCTGCAACATGGTAAACAAGTCAACATGGACACGGAGAGTTACTACAGACAAGAACATTTATAGTTTCAGCTTCTCATCCACTTCCTGTTGAACTGTCAGGTACAGTGGGGCAAAGAAGTATTTAGTCAGCCACCAATTGTGTAAGTTCTCCCACTTAAAAAGATCAGAGAGGCCTGTAATTTTCATCATAGGTATACCTCAACTATGAGAGACAAAATGAGGAAAAAAAAATCCAGAAAATCACATTGTCTGATTTTTAAAGAATTTATTTGCAAATTATGGTGGAAAATAAGTATTTGGTCAATAACAAAAGTTAATCTCAATACTTTGTTATATAGCCTTTGTTGGCAATGACAGAGGTCAAACGTTTTCTGTAAGTCTTCACAAGGTTTTCACACACTGTTGCTGGTATTTTGGCCCATTCCTCCATGCAGATCTCCTCTAGAGCAGTGATGTTTTGGGGCTGACGCTGGGCAACACGGACTTTCAACTCCCTCCAGAGATTTTCTATGGGGTTGAGATCTGGAGACTGGCTAGGCCACTCCAGGACCTTGAAATGCTTCTTACGAAGCCACTCCTTCGTTGCCCGGGCGGTGTGTTTGGGATCATTGTCATGCTGAAAGACCCAGCCACGTCTCATTTTCAATGCCCTTGCTGATGGAAGGAGGTTTTCACTCAAAATCTTACGATACATGGCCCCATTCATTCTTTCCTTTACACGGATCAGTCGTCCTGGTCCCCTTGCAGAAAAACAGCCCCAAAGCATGATGTTTCCACCCCCATGCTTTACAGTAGGTATGGTGTTCTTTGGATCCAACTCAGCATTCTTTCCCCTCCAAACACGACAAGTTGAGTTTCTACCAAAAAGTTCTATTTTGGTTTCATCTGACCATATGATGTTCTCCCAATCCTCTTCTGGATCATCCAAATGCTCTCTAGCAAACCGCAGACGGGCCTGGACGTGTCCTGGCTTCAGCAGGGGGACACGTCTGGCACTGCAGGATTTGAGTCCCTGGCGGCGTAGTGTGTTACTGATGGTAGCCTTTGTTACTTTGGTCCCAGCTCTCTGCAGGTCATTCACTAGGTCCCTCCGTGTGGTTCTGGGATTTTTGCTCACCGTTCTTGTGATCATTTTGACCCCACGGGGTGAGATCTTGCGTGGAGCCCCAGATCGAGGGAGATTATCAGTGGTCTTGTATGTCTTCCATTTTCTAATAATTGCTCCCACAGTTGATTTCTTCACACCAAGCTGCTTACCTATTGCAGATTCAGTCTTCCCAGCCTGGTGAAGGTCTACAATTTTGTTTCTGGTGTCCTTTGACAGCTCTTTGGTCTTGGCCATAGTGGAGTTTGGAGCGTGACTGTTTGAGGTTGTGGACAGGTGTCTTTTATACTGATAACGAGTTCACACAGGTGCCATTAATACAGGTAACGAGTGGAGGACCGAGGAGCCTCTTAAAGAAGTTACAGGTCTGTGAAAGCCAGAAATCTTACTTGTTTGTAGGTGACCAAATACTTATTTTCCACCATAATTTGCAAATAAATTCTTTAAAAATCAGACAATGTGATTTTCTGGATTTTTTTCCCTCATTTTGTCTCTCATAGTTGAGGTATACCTATGATGAAAATTACAGGCCTCTCTGATCTTTTTAAGTGGGAGAACTTACACAATTGGTGGCTGACTAAATACTTCTTTGCCCCACTGTATATACTGGCACGAGGAAATGGCTGACAGAACTCTGGGGATGACAATCGCTGGCGTGAATGCAAATGTGACAACTGTTTATCAGATTTGGTTTTGCGTGTGTTTTATAAACAGGGATATTCCTAACTTCAAAGGTCAACCAATAATGACTACATAAAAATGTATTAAGTATCTTCTTGGTTCAGTTTTAGCTCGTTCATTTCCTCCTGAGCACAAATTAAAACCAGGAACAGAANATAGAACAGTTGTTCTCCACATTTGCTTTGGTTCCAGGATGTAAATGCTGACAGATGCTGTAGTCTGGCTCAGATTTCAAAACTTTATGCCTTTTTTATTTTAAATACTTGTATAAGCCTTTAACTTGTGTATTTTTTTTTACATTTTAGAGGTTTTTAGTTTGTTTCTCTGATTTCTCTTTTAATAACCTTTAATGTCTCATCACTAATCTGTTAATGTAACAATGAGTTTTTGACAATCTTGTTTATCTCATAATTTCAAAATAAGTATTTCTGAAACTTAGTTTCTTCTCCCCAGGCTAAGTTTCTTCTAGCCTGATGATGATTTGTGGGGACATAAAGTTCAGACGTTTTCTGGGTTGGAGGCAGAAATCTGAACCTTCAGAGCAAAATATTACTGAAGGATCCACCGAAGAACACAAAACAGAGCAAACTGAGACATGGTTAAATAAACAGTTCCTGCATCTGTAAGTACATTTGATGAATCCTTGTAATTTGGGGACTGAGGTCATCAGTGCCAAAAAAACCCAAAGCTTGAGTCCTGAAGACCTGCAACATGGTAAACAAGTCAACATGGACACGGAGAGTTACTACAGACAAGAACATTTATAGTTTCAGCTTCTCATCCACTTCCTGTTGAACTGTCAGGTATATACTGGCACGAGGAAATGGCTGACAGAACTCTGGGGATGACAATCGCTGGCGTGAATGCAAATGTGACAACTGTTTATCAGATTTGGTTTTGCGTGTGTTTTATAAACAGGGATATTCCTAACTTCAAAGGTCAACCAATAATGACTACATAAAATGTATTAAGTATCTTCTTGGTTCAGTTTTAGCTCGTTCATTTCCTCCTGAGCACAAATTAAAACCAGGAACAGAAACTAAATCAGCACACACGATGTTAAATGTCTCTTTTGCTTTTTGACTTGTACTAAAGACATAAAACAGGGAGGCTGCGGCCTACAGGAAGCATCAACTAAAATGGGACATTCCTGATGAAATATTAGGATAAAAACCAATAAAACCTGACGCCACATCATAAATGAGGGAACAAGTGACACTCAGGTTTTAATTGAGCTTTAAAGAACAAATGATTTAACATATTGGACCCATTTAAAAACAGTGAACTTAAATGAACAAAACGAGAAACAGCTTTCATCTTCTAAACAATCAGACACAGTGACATCAACAACATTAATGGTAAAATAACATTTTGTTACATTGAATAAAGAGATTATCAGTCATCATCTGGGCTTTTCTCCTCTAATTCTAAACATTTAAACAAAATCTGCACATTATTCCGTTTTTTTACTTCCAGGTATCACCAGGTTAGTCATGTGACTCAAAACCTGTTGCATAACACGAAACAGTCTAGCTACGTTTGGAGAGAACTGAAAGAACCAGCAGGAAGAAGTTTAGAATCACAAATGATACTGAAATGTTTGTACAGGAAAAAGTAAAACACACTCTTTTAAAAATAGCATTTAATTTCTAAGATGACTGATTTCATCGCGCTGCATTGTACACGTCAGTATTACAGAAATGTTAAAGTCTCAGTCACTTTACATGTTACAAACTAATAATCTGCAGCTTGAGCTGATCAATCTGAGACGGAACCCAGAGAACTTCGTGTCAATGATCCACTCTTCTTTTCTTGGAGCTTCTGATAATGTTTCTGAAAAACAGGGTGAGAGAGAGTGAGGCCCCGAGAGGTTCTGTTTGTGTAGAACCACGTGTGTTTTTGTACATACCTGCAGGTTGTTGTAGTGTTTCTGGCTGCTGCAGTGAGTTTGTTTAGCGCTGTTCTCATTCAAGTAGAACATGGAGCACAAATTACAGAAGAATCCAGATTTAGGAACCACAAATTCCTGACCTGCAAAAGAAAAACAAAAAGATGTATTTCACCTTCTACTCATTGTGTTGCTGTTTATGATTGTGTATGTTTTTTACCCAGAGGGCGTTTGGGGTTAAATGGAGGCAGATTAAAGTCCCCAGCACCACAAGGAGATTGAGAGCGAGCTCGCTTTGCTTCAGGTCCAACAGGCTCCTCCCTCCGTTTAAAAACTATAACAAAAACAAAACACTGATCAATAATTTTCTGCAAATTCCATTCAAATAAAGACATATCTGATTTTCAAACACCTGTAGTAGGTTTTTATTTTTTACATAGGTTACATTAAAACTCTGTACTACCTCCTAATTAATTTAAGACTAGATATATTTATTTTCAGACTTGGGGAGTGAAAAACACTGAGTACTAAATAAAACCAGTTTTATTGGCTGATCAGTAAAGACATGAGGGAAACATCTGTAACAGATGTGAACCTTTACCTTCAGGCCTGCTGCTCTCTTCCTTCTTCTCTCCTTCAGGTTTCTGTTCATCAGACTGCAGCTGTTGCTCCGTAGAATCGCTAATTTCACATTTATTCTCAGTTTTCTGAATCTCCAGCTGGACGTCACCTGTCAGAGATGAAGAGTCTTTGTCCAGAGTTGAGGAGGAATCGACTGAAGCAGGAGGCAGTGATTGATTTTCTTCTTCGTCTCTTGTTTGTTCCTTGCTGGCTAACTTTCCTCTGGTCGATTTTCTCACTGTAGAAGAAGATAAAGTTCAGTTCTGGTTGATTCTAATGATCTAACTGAGAAGCAGATAGAACTTTGTTTATGTTACCAGGAGTCTGTCTGCTTCTCTTCTTGGGTCGACCTCTCGTAGGGGCTGTTACTTTCTTCTCCTCTTCCTCAGTCAGCCCCACCTCATCAACTGTTACAAAGTCCTCACTCTCCTCTGAAACAACAAGTCAAAACAATGTTACACTAAATTTAAGTTGATTGTGTTTGTGAGAAATGAATTGAAATGAATTAAATGTTACATTATAAACCAGTTCTGGGGTTATAGTAATAACAGTATTTATCAAATAATTTAAAGCCTAAATTAACAACATTTGAATATGTTCCATCTAAAATTAAACTGCAGGTATTCATTACTATCAGCAGGTGGCAGCAGTTTACCTATTAGACATTTCAAATAGAGGCATTTATTCGACTTCCTCTATCAAAACAACTTGTAACCTGTTAAAAAAATCAAAGTCTTGCTTTTATCTTGTTGTGTTATTAAACTTAAAGACACTGGTATATAATGTAGCTAGGACAACTTTCACATTACCTACAATTCTTAAAATGTGATAAAACGTCCTGTTTTAATGCACTAGTGCATTCTGGCCTTTAGGTGTTTTAAAGGTGGCAGTTCTATGTGAATAAAATCCATTTACACTGACTGGATGTAAAAGGAACAGACTTGCGAGTTGGACTACCAACCCCATGCATGAGGATTTATCCAGCTGTAAACCTGAACAACTGAAATCTTGTAACCAGTGTGAATTACAAAATAAAAAACATCTGGGCTCAAGTCAAACCATTAAACAAGGTAGATTTGATTATAGAACACAAACCTGTTTTCTCATCGTGTTTGCGTTTAACGGAGGTTAAGGTTTCATCTCCATCTTTTTCTGCGTTCTTATCCTCATCATGGCCGACTTCATCTACAACAGAGAAAGTCTATAAAAGAAACAGAACTGGTCAGTTTATCTGTGCAAAAGGTTTCCACTGAAACTAGAAACTGTGAAAGTCAACCAGACCTCTGGCTGTAAGGAGTCCACTGATTGGCTCTCCTGGCTGAGTGGGTGGGCCTCTGGGGTTCTTTGCTCTTCCTTTCCATCCTCTTCCTCATCAACAATCTCATCCAGTGTAACAAGCTCTAGCAGATCTCCCACCGCAGGCTCCGTGTCAGACTTTGGCTGGTCTGTTACTCCTTCCTCTGAGAACTCACCCTCTCCCACCTCATCCAGAGTCACCAGCTCCAGCGACTCTGGTTCCTCATTTTCTTGATGCATCTCCTTGGGTTTCTTCAGTTTCTCCCCACTGTTATCTCCTCTGCTGCTGCTCCCACTCCTTCGCTCTCGAGCTCCTCTCTTCCTGGTCCTCCTCTCCTCTTGTTCATGTTCTCGCTCTGAAGCAGCTGCTTGCTTTTTCTTTACTTCTTCTTTCTCCGCTGTATCATCAGGATAATCCTCCTCATCCTCGCTCACTTCATCCAGACCCACATGAGCAGATTTTGGCGTCGTCTCCTCTGATTTTGCAGCGTCTTTGTTTGACTTCAACTCTTTCTTCTTCACGTCTGTTTGTGGTGAGCTGATCATTCCAGCTGGAGGACCAGCTTTAACCTCCTGAAGAAGACTTCCCTCCTGCACGCCAGACTCTTCAGTTCTCAGCTCCTCTTGAAATGTATCATCTTCTAGAGCATCAACAATCTGATACACGGGCTCTTCTTCCTCTTTATTTTCCAGTGACTTTGTTCTTGTCTTAATTGTCTCATCATTTGACTTTGATTTCCCGGACTGGTCTGTAGTAGCTTGTTTAGCTAAATCCTCAACAGACTCAAGAACTTGATAAGCTGCTGCTGCTTCAGTTTTTTTGCTGGGTAAATCACTCTTATTTGAAACTGCAGCTTGTTTTTTTGTTTTACTGTCTTTCTTTGGTCTTCCTCTCCTTGGTTTCGGTGGTGTTGGTGTGGGCTGAACATCCTCAACATCTTCCTCAACAGCATCTACTATTTCATAAATTGCTTCTTCCTCACTTGTGTCTCTAACAACAGCATCGCTCTTTGCTGGTGTGGATTCCTTTAGAGAAACATTAACGGTTGTTTGTGGAGTTTTCTCTGTCTCACTTTCATGTGAATCTCTGGACGGCGTGTTCCTTCTTGTGGGAGTTTTGTCTTTCTTGGTTTTTTCATTTTCATTAACTTTCTTAGTTGTTTTCTCCTTTCTTCCCCTTGTAGATCTTGTAGTAGGTGCTTTGTCAGTAGCAGTCTCTTCATCTAAAGAGTCCAAAATTTTGTACACTTCTTTTTCAGGTTGTTCAAGCACTTCTATGGGATTCAGTGTCTTTTCGTCTTTGTTGCGTTTTCCAGCAGTCTGTGTTCTACCAGAACCTTCTGCAGTCGAAGCTTCTTGAACAGAATCATCTTCAACAGAGTCCAATACCTCAAAAACCATCTCCTCGATATCCTCAGTGTTTTCCTCTTTTCCTGTCTTGCTGTCTTTTGCTCGAGTCTCATATTTTCTAACGGTCTTGTCCTGTTTCTTAAGTGATTTCTCCTTTTCTTCACTTTTAGATGTCCTGCTTCGTGAGCGACTGCTCCTAGTCGATCTTTCACTTATTAAAGTTGTTACGCTGCCTTTTTTTGTTTGTGCTCTCTTGTTGGTCGCTGACTCGGTTTCTGTTGTGAGATCTTCCACAGAATCTATGACTTGGTACATGTCGCCTTCTTCCTCTGAGAGTCCAGTGTCTAGTTTCAATGTCTGGTCACTGGGAGCTTCAAGTTTCTGGCCTTGGCCTTCCGTTATAATCTGATCCTCAACTGGATTAGGTGTCGATAAGGTTTCTTGTTCAGCATCTCTGCCGGAGCTGGTTTGATCAGAGATTTGATTAGCATCTTTCAAGATTTTACTTGATCCCTCAGGAAGGATTTCCGTTTTTGTTGTTTTCCTTGTTTCATCTTCCACACCGATTAAAGTTTGATTAGTATCTTGGTCTAACACCTGATTTTTATCTGCTCCATCTTCAATCACTGGTTTTGCAGAGCCATGAGTGACTTGAATGTTTTGGTCTTCAGACACCTGCATCACGGTAGAACCTGTATCATCATCAGAAGCAGAAGTCTGGGTTTTACCATCACTCTCTTGCACTTGGACGCATGTGTCTACTTCCATTTCACTGCGCTCCTCTGGACAGACTTTATCACTATCAGCACTGGCTGAGACCTCAAGACTTTCGTGGTGTAAAACCTGGTCTTTCTCAGGACCAGGTGTCTGGGTTTCAGTGCTGCTGTCTTTGTTTTCTTCTTTGCTTGTCTGGTTATCAGCTTGCTCTTCAAACGGAACAATAAACGGGAAATTCTTCTGGTCATTCTCTGTGCTTTTGCCATAATTATTCCTTTCATTGTCTTCTTCGTTTTTCTTCCCCTTAAGTGTTTCATTTTCAAATTGAGTCTCCAGCCTCTGGGTTTGGTGGGGTGGTTCTAACATCTGTCCCTGCGCAGGTGGGTCCATCTCTGGTGTTTTTATTTCTGACTGTGACTCAACAGTTTTGGCAGCATTGCTCTCTGCTGACATCTTATGGTCAGATTTTAACAAAGCACTCTCTGTGGGTTTCTCTTCCCTTTTCTGTGACTGATGAGTTTCTACAGATGTATTTAGAGCTGCTGCTGCTGATGATGAACGAGTACTTCGACTTGTGGAAGACGTCTGTGATACTCCAGCAGGAGTCTTCAACTTGTTTGACTGAGTTTCAGCAGACTTTGAAGAGGAAGGAGAGGTTTCACTGCCACTGACAGAAGACGACCGTTTGGTTTGAGATTTTTGGGTCCGAGTTGAGGGTTTTTGCTTCTTTACTGACACGGACCTGGAACCTTTTGTGGACTTGGAGGAGGTTGATGATGAGGATTTTTTGGTAGGAGATGACTCATCTGAGCTTTGCCTCCTTGTTTTTTCTTTGTGTACAGCTGTATCCTCCATATCTTCACTAACTTCATCAACAGTCACAAAGTCCTCAAAGTTAAAATCCGCCTCTGAAGAAACTTCCTCAAGCTCAGTATCATCTTGCACCTGAGTGAAGAAGAAGCAGTTTCAATTGAAAATAAATCAAGTTGTTAATCACAGAGAAAATAATCATTACTGATGCAGACATTTTCAAAACTACTAGTAAATAAAATACTACAAAGGATTAAGTAAAATGTTGGAGGGTGGGGATGTTATTTACATAAACAAATGGTTTAAGTAAACCAAAAAATAACAACAGGTAAACTGAAGAGAAAAAGTCAAATTTACCTTTGTTGCACTTACAAAGGTCTTTTTACTTATGGTGGTGTTCTAAAAGAACAAATATCACATGAGTGAAATGGGCTTTAATGGCAAATTTATCTTATCAGAAAAATCACAATCACAACAAAATCTTTATCAGTTTTTAAGTTATACAAGTTAGTAAAAAATAATTGTTTTAAAGTGGTTCATGAACTAGGATTGTGTTGAACATCATATCTTGATATAAAGTATTTGTTTTATACAGGATTTATCTCCCCAGTGCAGCAGAGCCAGCATTACCTCTTCCTCCTCCATTGTTTTCTTGCTTTGTTTAGTGAGTCTGTGGTCGTGCAGTGCCGTCGTGATGGCCTTGAAAATATCCTGATCAATGTGAATTTCCTCAGACATGATCGGACCTGTGGCTGAAACTGCAGCAGTGGACGCAGCAGCGATTGTTTGTTGGTCAGCGGAGGTGATGGGAGTTCTCTGCGACTCATCCATTACGTCATCTCTTGCATTAGGAGAAGTGGTCGAAATGGTAGCATCAGTTTTGGGTTTTTCAACCTCCATCATATCTATGTCAGCTGATTCCACTTTTGCAGACTCAGAAAACATGGATCCAGCTGAGGCTGCTGGTATGGGACAAACAGATGTATTGTCTTGTGGAGTTGGCTGCCCTCCAATAGCTGAAAGTTCATCAGGAGGAAGCTGTTAAAAAAAAGAGCAAGCCAATTTTAAGTTACAAAAACAGAAAAGGTCAAGTTAAAAACCCAGTAGCATCTACTTTGCCTTGGTTTATGAGTTTAAAATCAACCTTAAAGGAGAACGCCCGTTTTTTGCAATTGGGGCCTTATTTATTCTGTGAGATGTGTTTTACTCGTCATCAGTGGTACTTTTTTGCGATTCGGATTCGTCTCGGAGATTTTTGATTCACACGGCAAACACTGCGCTCATAGAAATGATATTTTTTAGGAAGCTAAGCCACTGCACCAATAAAATGGGCGCAGGATTCAAGATGGCACTGGAATGGAATAAACAATAGAGTATCCTAATGGCCAGATTAAAAAAATAACGGATTTGAACTGATTTTAAACCGATTTAGGGTCGGCGAACGCAGGCCCAACCGACTCTCGTTTATTGGCGTTTAGGTGTTTGCCGTGTGAATCAAAAATCTCCGAGACGAATCCAAATCGCAAAAAAGTACCACTGATGACGAGTAAAACACATCTCACAGAATAAATAAGGCCCCAATTGCAAAAAACGGGCGTTCACCTTTTAAGGTTTTAATTTTAGATTATTTCTCAGTATCAGCTTGACAAAACTTTGTAGATACTTTACAAAATCTTTTCACAAAACACCCAGTTTTTTAAAAAATGGAAATAAAACAGAGCAAACTGTTGGTTGGAATATCTCGATCCTTGCAAACCTTCAAGAGTAGCTCACTTAGTATTTTCATGCCTAAAGACTTTTATGGAGGAGGAGATTTGGGTTACCACCTGTACATGTCACAATGACCTAACTTTTTATGCCCAGACTAGATTTGCAGCTCGTAGCTTATCAGTCTGAGACATTCAGGGTTCTGATGACGTCTAGAAATCTTTCTGTATCAACACTATAAAGCAGCTCTTATCGACCTTGAGTGGCAGAGCGTCATTCTTATGCTCTAACATTTGACTGAGTGCTCTCAATCATGCATGATTTTAAAATAAACCTCTTTTTTTATTCATAAAATTCACTTGCCTGATTTATTTGTGGCCAAATTTTTCTGCAAAGCCCGCCCAATTTATCATGAACTTGTGTAAGTGGTTTGTGAAAACTTACTGTTGATGCCATGAATGTTTCTGTCTGGACACAACCTGCAAGAGTTATTGAGAAAAAAAATGTAACGTTGTTTAAAAAAAAGAAAAATGTGAACTTCATGCAGAATTGGGATTTCTTTGAATTCTCACTTTTTTCTTCTTGTTGCTGGTCATCCTCCATTGGGGTGGGAACATCAGGCACAGACAACTTGTCTGAGACGGTCTGCTGACTGTTTACTGATCCTTCTGTTGGCTTCGTTTTGGAAGGGGGGGTTGCTTTGGATGACACTGATTCTGGAACATGAGATGTTACTTTAGTTAATGGATCACAAAAACAAAAAACAATTCAGAATGTATTTTGAATGGTTTCCCAAGGAGTTTAAAACCCTTGTAACTTTGTTAAACTTTGAAGAACATAGGGAGTAGAACTTTACACATTACTACTTCTAATCACATCAATGTATTATTGTTGCAAGAAATTCTGATTAAAAATACCTTCTTGATTATTATTTGTGAACTTTGTAGCCTCAGAAGACTCAGAATGTGGCGTTGTACTCAGATGGACCTGAGAGGTTTCTTCAGTTCTGAAGGTAGTTTGTTGTCTCTGAGGAGGATCAGCACAAGGTTTAGATGGAGATGTGCATGGAGAGGTTTTGAGTGAACTGGCTGCTGGATGACTCTCAGCTGGTTCAGTTAGTGAAGTCTGCTTTGGGTCTTCCATGGTCTCTGTCAATCCCGTTTTCCCAAGTTCAGCATCTTCAACCTTCTCTGTCTTAATATCAACCTTTACATGTTCTTCTAATGGCTTGTTTTCAGAGGCTGCTGCTCTTTTGGTTTCTTCAGCTTTGATTGTGTCTTTGTTCATCAGTGTGGCTTCTTGAACTTCGGACTGGTTTTCTGAGGTTGAGGATTTAGATGTCAAATCATCGGTTTCTTGTACTCCTTTTTTCACAGCTTCTAGACCAGCTACCTGCTCTGGCTGAGTTTTAGCTTTCTGTGTAGATGAAGATGTTTCATCTTTGGAAGCTTCAGGAACTTTTTCCTTCTCAGCAACAGTTGTGTTTGACTGTTTTTTGGCTTTGGCTGTTTCATTAGGTGCCATGGCAGGCTTATTATCTGTACTTGTGCAGACTGACGTCTCTGATGTCCCAACTTGATTGGTCGAGATAGTTTCTGCTTTGGAAACCACGACTTCTGCTTTTGTGATTTTGCTTGTTGGATTTTCAGCTTGAGGTGATGATGTTGGAGGAGTTTCATCTTTTTCAGCTGGAACGGGTTTAGTTGTAGAGACACTGGACTTTTTAGATTTTCTGTAAAGACAGTTATATTGGTTAAAGTTAGATCATGATCGTAATTATGAGACAGCATCTCCTTACTAATTTAAAACAATGTGACTTTTTTAAACCTAATAGGACACAGACAAACTTTAAGTTCCCTTCCTGTTGCTGCTATTGTAAGGCCTTGAGGGGTTTTATGATCGTGAACATCTGCGTTAGGCTAGTTACCCCTGGTCATCCACGTGTTTTTTTTGTTTGTTTTTTTTAAATTAGGCCGCTGTGAGAAAAATTCTCTAAAATAATTATGATTTTTGCTGAACAGCGGTGCAGTTGGTAGCTGGATATAGACACCAGCTCTCCATGACCTTGAACAGAAATAATCAGGTACAGATAATGACTGACTGATAAATATGATTTTTTTTCTAGCCCTGGCTGTATAATGTGTATTAAATGATAGGCTTATACTAGTGGATATTTTACAACATCAAACAGAAATTAATGTAATCAATTTATTTTACTATACAAACACCAAAACACACTGCGTATATTACCTGGCTGTCAAAACTGTTAAAAAATATATTTCTTTTGGTCATGCAAAGCCTTGTGCTATGTGCTATTCATGATTACATGATGTTGCTCGTTAGAATCATAAAAATACATGTATGCTACTTGTCCCATCGCTCATGCAACATAATGTTTCATCTCATTGTTGAACGTGACAATGGTGCAGGACACTAGTACAGCAAGAAATGACTGTTTAAAAAAGTCTATTAAGAACTTCAACTTACTGCTGTGGAGCAGCTTTCTGCTCCTTTGTTTCAGGAGTCTTCTGATCTTTTGTTGTGGGAGTCTTCTGGTCTTTCGTCGCATCAGTCTTCTGGTCTTTCGTCGCATCAGCCTTCTGGTCTTTTGTTGTGGGAGTCTTCTGGCCTTTCGTCGCATCAGCCTTCTGGTCTCTTGGTGCCTTCTGGTCTTTTGTTGTGGGAGTCTTCTGGCCTTTTGTCGCATCAGCCTTCTGGTCTTTCGACACAGCAGCTTTCTGGTCTTTTGTCGCATCAGCCTTCTGGTCTTTCGACACAGCAGCTTTCTGGTCTTTTGTCGCATCAGCCTTCTGGTCTTTCGACGCCGTAGCCTTCTGGTCTTTTTTCGCCGGAGTCTTCTGGTCTTTTTTCGCTGTGGTTTTCTGCCCCTTGGTTGATTCAGATTTACTGGTAACAGCAGTCTATAAATAGATATGCATTTTAAACACATGTACTTATTGACAGTGGGATGACATGACAGCAGGATAATGTTGATATGTTAGTTCAAAGAAAAAAAAAGTACAATACCATTTCTTTCAAAATAAAGACTTGAGTGTCGTTCACATCGAAGCTCTTTAGGTTTCTTAGTTTCTCCGCATCTTCCTCTTTTTCAAAATACACCATTGCCTAAATGTATTCATAGTAAATAGAGATAACTTTGCAATAAGTAAAGAAGTTTAAGAACAGAGTGTAAAACATTAACAGCTCACAGCTAGTTACCCAAAATGCGTATAAAATTCAAGCGTTCAAGACATTTTTTTAGGTTTGCTGTCATTAGTTTGATATAAATGGTAAAAGGTATATCTTGCACTTGTATATCTTGCACTGATACCGATATGAGTACATTAGGATGGTATCGGACTCAATACCAGTATCGGTATTGGTGCATCCCTACTATTTGCTCATTTCTGTGTAACTGTTTTACTTCATGACAAAACCATCTTTAATACTATAAAATGCATTGATTGATGACAAATTTCAGTCTTGAGTTTGTGATATTAATTTGTTCTAAAGAGATTGAAACCATATTAAGTTTGTACAGTATAAGTGAAAATCAAATACCTTCATAATTTCTCTAAGTGAACGTACCTCTTGTCCAGATCTGAACAAAGACACTGATATGACTTTTCCAAACTTCTCTGCAGTTGTGGTCACATCATCTTGACTAAGAGAACCATATAGCACTTTCAGCCTTACTCTAGCTGAAGATGAGCCCACAATCTTGCTGGTCTTAGTCTTAGTTGATTCAGGCGGGGAAGACGAGGAAGATGACTTAATCTTATTCAGCTCAGCCAGCAAAGCAGGAGCCAGAGTTTTAACCATAGCCTCCAGGTCAGACTGTTTTGACAGAGACTGAACAGCTACAAGTACAAAGATACAGAAGTTTTGTGGTTACAAGTGTGGAAAAAAAGTTCTCATCAAACAATAAGAAAAAACACTTTCAACATAAAAGATCAACTACAGTTTAGTCGTTTAAGTAGTTTTAAAAGGAAAAAATAAAGATTGTTTTTGGCACTAGCCTCCTTGTCACTATGAACTCTGAACAACTAAACTATTCATACAAAAATGTAAATGTAGGACGATATGAAATGTTTACAATTTGTCAGACCTGATGCTTCCAGTAGTCTTTTAGCCAGTTTCTCAGCACTTCTTGACCTCGATCGTCGCCTTTCACGGCTTCTCTTTGGTGATGAGCGTCTATCATCACTTCTCCTTGGAGACGATCTGCGATCGCGGCTTCTCCTCTGTGACGACCGTTTCTCTTCTCTCCTCCGGGGTGATGATCCTCGCTCGTAACTTCTTGAACGTGAACGGTAACGGGAAGAGCTAGAGTTGTCATAACACGGGGAGACAGAGCGAGAGCGGGACCTAAAGAAAATAACCATCCAATTATTTACAACTTCTTCTATTGATATTTTAAATAACTTAAAATTTCTTACAAGAGTGTCTGACGAAAATATAAAAGGTAAAAGCTGGACGTAGCAAACATAATGTTTCTTCAGTTTTTAGAAGTTCTTTAATTTATGACCTGTTCTACATTTACATGGTGCTTGTCATATAGCAAGTTGGTTTTGCAGACCTGCGGGAGTGCCTGGAGCTGTATGGCGACCGTGATCTGCTGTTACGTCTCTCTCTTCTACTTTCAGAGGCATTGCGTTGACGTGGACTGTATGATCGAGAACGACTACTGCGTTTTTGTCTTCTAGCCTCGGATCCACGGCGGTAGAGTGGACTGCGTGAGCGAGAAGTACGCTTTTCCCTTTTATCCCCTGATCCACGGTGGGGAGGACTCTGCGAGCGGGATGAGCTCTCTTGCCTGGATTTCTGATGACGGTTCTGGGGAGTCTGGGCTGGCGTGGAGGACGAGGGCTTATCATCTGTACCTGAAGCACTAAAAAAGATAACCAAGAGAAGTGCAGCCGAATTACAAAAAAAAAGCCTGGCAAAGACCCTAAGGGGTCTGGGACACAGCAACAGAGGCAGAGGCAACCCAACTGATACAATTCTTTATCTAGTGACAAAAACTTTTTACCTTGGTGATACTAATGCTTCACCATCCCACTCTGGGAATCTGTAATAAGAAATTTATAAACACACCGATTAAAATGCAAGAAAACATCTTTTAGCAAAATAGTAACTCAAAAACTGGTACTTTAAGAATTAATTACTTAGTTCCATTAGCCTAAAAACGTGCATTTACTGCAACAATTTCATACTCTTCACACGTTTGTACAGCTACTGTTGTGACTGATTTGAGGGGTGAAATTAGAGTGAATCAACCTCACAAGACAAGAACTGAGACGAAACCTGGTACAGAAACTAAACAGCTGTAAAATGGTCTCACAACAAAATCTCTTTTGCTTAAAAATAAACTCCTAATAAAAATAAGACTTTTTAACCAGGGTAAAACTGTTTTGTGCACATTATGCTGCTTATCCACACCAATCATCTCACATTTAGACTGTTTTCACTTTAAAAACAGTTCCCATTAAGTATTTGTGCACAACCAATTCAAAGGTACATTTAAATATATATTTGGAAGTAAACCAAGAAGACTCACTTTGTCCTGAGAAATTCGCAGTTCTTACGATGAATGATGGTATTCTTGTGGGTAAGCCAATCCTATTCAGAATGACAAACAAGTATTTTCAAAGGTCTTTCTGTCAACATGCTTGAAAATACATCTTTCTTTGAACACTTGAAATCTTTTTTCTCAAGTTCGTTGCTCGCAGGTAAATGAATCTCTGATGCATTACCCAAAAATTGAGATTGATTTTCCTTAAATTCTAGTCCCTATAAAAGAAATCAAATGCTGATTTGAAGTGTAACAAGTCTTTATCATGTTTTATAACAAATACAGTCACAAAGCTGTAACAAACAAAAAGAAAATATGTGAGCTGTGGAAGTTGATGTATCTGCTTATTCTGTTTGGTAGTTCTTAAGGATTTTCTGAGGTTTGCTGAAGATCAAGCGGAGCGAGGTCAGGATTGGTTCAGGACAAATCTCACCACTGCAGCAGATGACCAGGAAGGTAGATGAGCAAACCAGGAGGTGGAGGCCAGAGTTTTAAAAAAATCTTAACATTTCACTTAAGACCTCTGTGGTAAACTGTTGTGATGAAAAACAAAAATTGTCCAGTTTGTTCAGTGGGGTTGCTTAAAAAAAAAAATCAAAAAAGAAATCTTGATTCAATGAAAAAGGGCTTGTGAGATAAAAAATACCTACTTTTAGTTGGGAAATTACCTAAAGCAACAAAATAAGCAAAAAACTAAATCAACCCACACAGCGGCAGATAAGAAGTTGACTAAAATTAGATTCAAATGAAACTAAAACAAAAAAAATTCCTCAAAATGAAAAATGGTAAACCGATCCATCAGCTTTTCAACGTCCAGACTGTGTTGATCATCGTGTCCACAAAACTGCTTGGTTCCATTTTCAACAACAGAGTCAGAATTGGGCCTTTTAATCATTTCACATGTAAACAAACAGTGTAAATTTGATGTCCTTTCTGTACCAGATTTTAGTCAGACTAATACACAATTCTTTCCTAACAACTTTGGTCTAATTGTTTCCAAATCCCAAATTCCTACCTTAAATTAGAAATGGAAAAAAAGTAGCTACATGTGACATTTTGATAGATGATGTTGAGTTTGGAAAAATCAAAATGGCTGTCAACAGAGTTGAATAAAACTTGAAACATTTGAATTCCACCATAGAACATGTTTTATTTATTACTTTAAGGTGCTGCTAATCCGGTAAGCGTATTTTTCTATAAATCTAATGCACTTTAAGTTTCCGAATGTTAAATCAAATGGACAATTAAAGTCATACTCTGGAATAGAACATGTATAAAAATGTCCATTAATTTCCCACAATTTCCTAAATGTAATATCAAACTGCAGTCTTACACTCACCTTCATTTTGGAACATTCTTTGTTACATAGACAACAGGTATGAGGAAATATTCTTGGAGTTGCCGCTGAATAGTCTTGAATCATGGCTGGTGTTGGCAGACGCTTGACCGTTCCCACCTTTGCTGGTAGCTGCGCCGTTGAAGGTGGCATCAACATGCGGGGCACGACACTAAACAAGCTTGGGATCTGCTGAGGTGGAGCAGGACGAGCAGGGACGGTAGATGGAGCCACGGTCTTCAAGTTAGTGAGGACTCTTGGAACCATAGGTTGCCCTACGTGTGTCGATGGCTTATTGAGTTTCTGATGCATCTGGTGCTGTTGTTGCTTCTGTGGTGGCTGACCTTGATGCTGCTGAGTCTGTTGCTTCTGTGGTGGCTGACCTTGACGCTGCTGAGTCTGTTGCTTCTGTGGTGGCTGACCTTGACGCTGCCGAGTCTGTTGCTTCCGTGGTGGCTGACCTTGACGCTGCCGAGTCTGTTGCTTCTGCGGTGGCTGACCTTGACGCTGCCGAGTCTGTTGCTTCTGTGGTGGCTGACCTTGACGCTGCTGAGTCTGTTGCTTCTGTGGTGGCTGACCTTGACGCTGCTGAGTCTGTTGGTTCTGTGGTGGCTGACCTTGACGCTGCTGAGTCTGTTGCTTTGGTTGTTGTGTCACCTGCTGAAGTTTCTTCTGTTCTGTAGCTTTTGACGTTTGTGCTTGAGCTCTGCTTTGATTGCTGACATGACTGTTGTCATTGCTGCCAATAAGCACGAGCCCAGGACGTCCAGGATGAACACCACGATATAAAGTACAGGATGGTTGGGTCTTTGAGGCTTGCTGGGAAGCGGGTTCTGGCTGTTTCAAAGGAAGAGATGTGGAGGCTTCAGAATTGCGATGTCTTAAGTCCACATCTTGGTTCAGAGAGAACGAGCTGAAAACTGAATTTGAAGTCTGTTTTGATTGGGTGTCTAACTGTTTAATTGAACCACTGCTTGAAGGAGCCACAGAACTTCTCAATGTGCTTAAACCAGAAACAGAACTCATCTGGTCATGTGAAGAAACAAAAGTACCACTTTTCAAATCTGTTGTACTTTTTGCCAGCGGTTCTCTATTGTGGTTATTGCTCTTGAAAGTGTCTGTATGCAACATACTTCCACTCCCACCAAGACCTCTTCCCATTTCCTCCCCAACCTCTGCATTGAATTTGCCAGTATGTCCGTATTCAATCACTTTGCTTGGTTGAAGACCCATCGATGGCATTTCATCATGGGCCAGCACTGTCCCTCTTGAACCAATCAGTTTCCCCATTCCACTCGTGCTTGTGATGGGTTGAGGTTCATCGTAGGGTTCTGAGCAAACTGACGTTGCAGCTCTCTTTGCCTTGTCTTGACGTATTTGCCTTAAGATGAAAGGCAGGTTCTGTGGTGTGATCTGGTCTTCAGGATATGCGATGAGTTGTTCCAAGTCCTCTTTTTCAAGTCCAAAGTGCAAGAGGATGTTAGAAGCTGATTCTGAAGTGTACTTGGGGCGACTGGAATCCTGAAGCAGAGTAGAATTGTCTGGCAAAGGATTGGCATAATCACCCAAGCCTGGAATCGACAGTCTATCATATTTTCCTTCACTGGAGACGTTAAACCTACCGTCACCACTGCTTAAAAAGCTGGATGAAGCAGTTGAATACATATTTGAGGAATCGTCCTCAGCTACCCTTTTGCAAACAGGCAACCAGTCCAAGGACCTGCTGCAATGGTCAATACTGGTGGGTCTCTGTCCTTGAGAAGCAGAAAACGTTGGAAAGGAGGTTGCTCCAGTGCTTGATGAAGGAAACTCGTCTCTCTGGCTGCCAGTGAAGTGAACATTCTGGTTTCCAGGTTGATGCATCCCCTCGTCTCTGGCTCTGCTAATATGCAGGTCTAAACATCTATCTATGTCCTCATCAACCCTCATCCTACTTCTATCAGGTCTGTAGTTTGGTCCTCCAGATGTACCAAGTGGGAGAGTAGTAGACACAGAAGAGCCGAAGCTGGGTCCAGAGGCAAGGTGAGACGATGTCTTCCGGATGTCCCCTTCCATTTGTCCGCTGGAGAGTCCATACTGGCCCTGTGAAGAACTTTGTTGTCCAGAGACAAAGGGGTTATACAGGGGATGAGACATGGCATTAGCGATCTTCAGAAGGTTCAGAAGATTGATGGCTGCAGCAGTTGGTGAAGGTGGCGTTGTCGGTAAGCGTGAAGGTGGTGTGTTGGTGTTAGCTGTCAATGTAGAACTTCGGCCGCCAATAGCAAAAACATTGTTCATCTGTGTTAATGCTAGCTGGGCCTTTAGTTGAGCCAACCGCAAGGATGCAGCCTGTCCTCCCGTCAGTGGCAAGTTCCCTGGAAGCCCTCCAAGAAGAGGGCTTGTTAGGAGTCCTGGAACAGGACAAGGGTTGCAATGCTCCAATAGTAAAGAAAAGCTGGAAAGTTTAAAAGAAAACAAAACAAAAAACAAAGAAATGGATTACTGCTTAAGACAAGAGTTTTCAGCTTTACGGATGAGTGAATCCATCATTCACCCAATAAGTCTGCTCTTTTTAAATACACACCAATTTTGTTCATGTAAATTTTAAGGCTTCACTGGCAAGAAATGGACATGTAATAATATCAAGAAGGAGACAGAGAAAGCACAATCACAACAGCTAAATATCAAAGTGTTTCTTGCTCTGGTTAGAAAAACTCTAGGGAAAAACAAAACAAACTTTTACCTAAATTTGATTTATTTTCTTTAAAATGTACTCAAATCTGTTAGGATACTTTTCTACTACTGCAAACAATAATGAAATTATGGTAGAAAATGTTTATTATTTTCACTTTTATGTTCTAAACTGTTAAGCAATGTTCTGGCATCTGATAAACCCTCAAAATCATCCGTGAAAAAGTGGTTGAATGAAGCTTAATGCTTCAAGACAAGAGAATCAGCTGATAAATACAAAAGCAGGACACTTTGTGGATAGAAAGTAAATACAAATAGTTGCAAACATTATACAGCTCACCTGAAAGAGAAGTTAAATCAAGCAGTAATCTAAACCCAAAGAAAAGGCAGATGATTCTGATGCGTCACAAATGTTGATGATGCAGGTAAAAAAAATGACGGTTCTGAAGCAGGGACGACCCATTTCGATTTTGTAAACCATGTAACGTCATCGTGATCAATCTTGTAAAATCAAAAAGCAAAAACACGGACTGTATAGAAAAACCTGCAACAGCAAAAAAAACGAAAGTGAAATGGCTCCGCTTTGTCTATGGGTTGTTGTGAGTCTTGACTGGTGGTGTCTTTGCCTTATGACAATGTAAGCATGGATGGCGTGCAGTTCATCAACAAGTCCATCATTTCCTGGGCCTCTCGTCACCTCTGTCACAGGCTCCAGAACCCTCTGAGGAAAACTGAAGATTAAGGACCCATAGGTGTCCTTACAAGACAAGAGTCATAAGCAAAAACAACTTTGTATTTTCTTCTTCATTTGAGAATCAAGGAAATTAACAGAATAACAATGATTTTAAGTTTGAAAAATGCATTATGTGGTGTGATGTCAAAAAATCCTGGTCATAAAAGAATGTGACTTACAGCAGAATGAATATAACAACTCTGCCTATAACTCTTTCTGTGATAATATTTAGATGTAGGAAACAAACTACGTAAAACTTAAGGCAATTTATCGTTATTTAGAAGTTTATTGGGCATGTTTTTCAAATAAAATAAAATCCATTCCCAGTGTAGGCAGTGGTGCGATTGCTGGCGGAGTGCTGGAGGGTAGTCACGGGAGGCTGCTTCATGGTCAGCGGGACCCGGAGTGCCGGGTGACGGACTGAAGGAGGGGAGGACCCGATGCAAACTGCTGTAACGATGGCCGCCAGTCGCTGCAAGCCGTAAGCCGTGGCAGAAAGCTGTAACAAAGCTGCTCAGGACACCAAAAGGAACAAACCGAAAGCAAGTTCCGTGTGGCGACATTAGCCACAGTATTCCCGGAGATGTTTCAAAATAACATTTAAATGAAAATGTGTGGCCTTCGCGTCATTTTAGTCAAAAAATAACTCCATCGTGTTAAATTAGGATTTATATTACAATAAGATCTGACTAGTTTTCTTAAACGTTCATCAAAATGACTGTTTTTCAGTTTTGCAACAACGTCATAAGTGTTTGCTTCTGCGTCTGTTAGGCCCCAAAGCTGCAAAACGATTCAAAATTAACACCTAAAAACAGCGACTAGTCGCCATTTACCACTTATGATTCAACGTTATCTTACATACCCCTCGTTATTCGGAAAAATCTTCCACTTTCGATGAAGTTAAGTGTCTCCTCACGTTGATGATAGAATTATTGTAGCTTCAACCATTAGCATTCACGGTCGTTGACGATCAGGTCGATGGTAAGTGGGGAAGTTCTTGATCTTCCGGTTTGTGTGCCTTCAGAGTAAAAGCACGGACGTTGACGTTTGACACAGAGTTCGCACCATTTATATGACAGAATGTGCCAAAGGTGCGCCGAGTAGAGGGAGTCTACACACCGCTAAAAACGATTCATCATTCAACCTTTTCATGTAGACAGCCCGATTAACAGAGTTGTTTTAGGTCGAAACATTCGCTGGTTGCAAACGGTCTAATCTCCTTAAGCAATAAACTCCTATCCCACACTAACGTGGCATGAGTTGGCTTGCCGGCAACAGAAAAAGAAGCAAACACTCTTAACTCGCCAGTGTCACAGAACCATTATACTGCATTCGATCAAGAAGCTTTTTCCTTCCAACTTTATCGAACAATAAATGAAAACCAGGGCGTTAAAAACACTTCGCAACTGTACTGGACCACCACACGTAAACCAAGACACAAATAACTGAAACAAAACAAATCAATTAATATGAAAAATAAAATAAATAATTAATTAATTAAATAATAAAAAAATAGTTTCAAGAGTGATTAAGGTATTTCCTAGAGTCATAACGAGATTAACAATTTCAGATGTGTTACTATCCAAACCATCCTTATAATAAAAATGATATAATTATAATATAATCATTTTGAAACAAAGTCCATTGTCTGACCAAAACAAAGTTTTTAGTTCATCCATCTCCTCTATCATCTTAATAAAATAGATAAAATAATGTTTTGCCTTTAAATGTTCTAATTCTGTAACTAAAAGAAAACAAGACGAGCAAACATCAAACATTTTCAGTGATGTCATCGAATTTATAGTGAACTGATTTTCTGTTTGCTACATTCTGTTCCTGGGAATAAAAATGCAAAGCAAATATTTTCCTTTATTTTTTTCTTAAAAACTAAATAAAAAGCCCTTCAAGCACATTGAAGTTAAAAGTTTGCCTTGAGTATCACTGCACAGCAAGATACTGTATCTCCTGCACCCTGAGCCAGAATGTGAGCTTGAAGTCTTTGATAATGAACAGCTATTGACTTTACTGACTGTTGAGTCGACAGTTTATCAAAAGGCAATGATGAATATTTTCATTAAAGGATTGTTCTCTGTTGGGTATTAGAGGAAATTACTGATTTATCCCCTTCATCCCTCTCCTGGACCTCAGGGCTTAACGCCTGACCGAAATGCAGCAGCTGCCTGGCAGTGCCGCTGCGCTGTGCATCGGCGTGTGCTTTTGTATGTCTGGAAGGAGATGTCCATCCAAAAGGAGTTCAGTTTATTTTCAGCTGTCATCGCTACCCTGACAGAGGCTCCCAGTGGTGACCTCAGCACAGATTACATGCATGCATGGACACAAAGGCATGTGTGAAGACATACAGGTGGACAGACATATACATTATGAGTCACAGGCATGTTTTTTCTGTAGGATGTTTGACAAATATTTTCATCATATCAAATTTCTGGTATTCAAGTATTAATGTTTTATTTTTATAGATATTACGTGCACATTATAGGCCAGTTTCATCAGACTAGATAAATAGATAAAAATAAACGATTATAATGTATACATGTGAAATCAATTTTATTATGCAGCATTTTGTCACACCTGTCTAAAACTTTTGCACAGTACTGTCTTTTATCAAAAAATGGAACCAACAATAATCCAGAATGACCTGCTATGACCTTTTTGTGTTTCTGGGCTTTTGAGATTTTGATGTTTTCCAGTGAAATAAAAGATGAATTGTCATGAATCAGGGATCATCAGGTCTCCTGTCACCTGACTCTCTGTTTTCCTTTGGTAACATGAGACCAACCTGTTTAATGACCACCGACTCCTGCCTGACTCTCGTCTGCCCACTAATTCTAGATTTTTTGGGGATTATCTCGATTTACCTGGCCACTTGGCCACGCCTCCCCCCTGCTGTCTCTCAGCTTTTATTAGTCGTTACGTCTTGTCATTACATCTTCTCAGAGGTTCTGACCACCTTCTGTGGATTCTGGGTTTGTAAAATATGATTCTTGGCTGTTTTGATTTCTGATTATCACCTGTCTCCTGCTGATGACATCATCACCAACATGTCCTACATTATTATTAATAATAATTAACCTGAAACTCAGGACTGCTTCTTGCTTCCACAAATAAATCCAAAAATAATGAGCATTTACCTGGTTCCTTATCGCTGACGTCACTGTCATAATATCAGTTTGTTTGACATGTTGTTTTTGATCAGTATGAAATTGTGCGATTTTATTTTGCTTTTTTAATGTTGCTTTGTTGGTTTTTTTTGCTTCTAAGAGGTTGAGTTGTGTACATGAGGAATGGGGTAAAAGGAGATTATTCCTTTTACTCCTTTTCAAACACAAAAAAATAACAGAAACATTCACTGTAAACATGTTGAACATGTTTGAAATAAACAAATAAATACAATTACCCCATGTTTTTGATAAAAAACAATTTAACCTCGTTTACTCTGTTCCTGTGAATTCCAGTTCTGCCACAAACACACTTCATAAAAATGTTTTATTCTGGATGAAAAATACAGATTCTTTAATTTAAGAACAAATAAGATCAAATTTTGCAGTTTATTTTTTCACGTTGAATCTCTTGTTTTCCCCTCAGAGGTCATTAGTCTCTTAATACCATGTATTTGTTCTCAGAGTGAGTAGCGATGCCGTCAAACTCAATTTTATCACCTCTTTCAGCTGCTGGCCTTTCCCAGCATGCCGCGCTCTAAGTGACAGCTCCCTGTTCATGCTGTGTGGGTTTGTGGTTACATCAGCAGTTTCGGGGGGTCCCTGCCCCTCCGTGACCTGCCCAGCAACAGGCAGATGGGTTTAAATCGTCACGCAATAAGGACACAAAGTCCAAACTGGAACCCAACCAGGCCAACAACACTGCTACACATGTCAGGGTAATAAATCTCTCTGCAGCCCTGCTGGTTTATTCAGCTTATATATTTTTGATGGATTACTAGAAGGATATTTGTCATCTGTCTGATTTTAAATAGAAGAGGAGATTCCTGGTATTTGCTGTGTAAACTGATACTCTGTGGGCTGATGGGACTCTCTGAGGAGTGGTTAGCAGAGGGTCTAATAAGCATTGATGAAAATAAATCACCTTTGGCTCAGTCAAAAAGCTGCCGTCACTCATCACCATGAGATCTGGACACGCACGTCTTAACAGAGGGAAACTGTTGATTAGTCCTATGACTGAGTGCGCAGGGATGGACAACTATTTATGATGGTGGTACTGATATATAACTCCTTCAAATTAGGAATTTAGAACTCATGCCAGGATTGTCAACTCTTGTGACAACGTTCCACTTCAAGAACTCTTTAATTCAATTTTTTATTGTGTCAGTGGTAAATTGTAAATGCTGAATATTTACATTAAAATAAAAATGAATTGAAGGAATTTACAGTGAATCTGACTTGCTGGTCAAGAGCTGCTGCAGAAAAATCAAAGTGGAATCAAATCAAATATTTACAGATGGAAATTTCGGCATCAGTAAAAAGAAGAACTATCACACTGAGCATTTGTAGGACAGTTTTTGGACATTGGGGCATCAGAGTTGTTTTTAGTGGGGAAGCAAATTCTGTGTCTTTAAATATCTTTAAACTATTTTAGAAAAAAAATACATGAAACTGCTAATTTTTTTTTCTAAACTAATTAATTGTGACTGTTCAGGAACAGCTTTTTATTCATTTATTTTTATTTTAACATGTCGAAACGGCCAAAAATACCAGGAACATTGTTTTCTGCTTGTAATGTTCCTCTAATGTACATTTTATTTAGTTTGAGTCAAAAGTCAAGTTAAATTTATTTATAGAGCACTTTAACACACAGCATGACAACTGACCAAAGTCCTGTACAGTAAAATCAAGAAAGAAAACAAAGTAGTAAAATACAACCACAAGCAGATATCACAACACAACATAAAGTAAAAACTGGGTAAAAGTACAATATAAATACTGGCTGTAAAATCTAGAATGCTAAAAAGAGTTAATAGTTGTTTAACCGTTAGATTAATGAGCTTTCAGGTGGAAGATTGTTCCATAATGTTGGACCAGCAAACATAAAAACACAGGATTTATAGTTAGTTTTGGTTTTTCTGAACAGTGACTCAACAGTTTCAGGAACTTTGCTGCAAAGTAAAACAGGTTCTGCTTTGAATTTTTCTCCCTCAAGAATCTAAAACAGATTGTACGGACTTTAATCAAAGCAGAAAACAACCAGTTATAATCTGATTCTCAAAGGGTGGTTTCTGCTGAGTGGACATTAACACAAGCTGCTGGACGTCTGTAATATGAAATCATAGATTTATCTCCCATCGAACAGCATGAGAGGCCAGAATGAGACCGACAGCGGAAAATGAAAGTCACTTGATCATGTAGCAGCATTGAGTTTGTGCCCAGGGTGAGTTACATCATCACACCGTGTCACTTACAGCTGAGACTTTTCATCACTTTCAGCTATGTGCCATCGCGTCTCAGACACACTTGATACTTTATCGACTGATATGGTGAGATTGCCTTGAGACATTTGCTATTTTAGGAAGCTAAAAATATAAATCAATGAAGGATGCTTTGTTTATTTCATACTTCCAAACTTAAAAGCTGTGAGACTTACTTATCTGTAATTTTAGTAATCCAAAATTAAAGTTAGTATATCTTTAAGATAAAAGCAAAAATGAAATGTTAGCTTCCCTTTCTCTCATCACACCATTTATAATCCTGTCACAGAGCCGTGGCGTTGCACCACGACGTCCTGTCCACAGATATCACACTTGACGACTAGATTCTGAGACTACGCTGCCCGGTTGGCCTAGAAACTCTTTTCACAACTGGATGAACTCGAGTCCAACAAAAACTGAGTTACATGTCAGCAGACCGCTGAACTCAAACACAACAGTGGATTTATAATAAAGTCAAATAAAGATGTAACACAATGACTTGAGGTTCAAATACAAACATCACTGATAAACCAGAGGGTTATTCTAGGAGATTCAACAAACTCTGGGTTTATCCATAAACTCTGAGTTAATGTTCTCCAGATGAAAAAAATCTGTTTTTTTGGTTTTTTTTGTTGTTGCAGGTTTCAATCAGCTCAGATTTTTCACCTAACTTGTTCTTCAGTGAAATGAAATACCTGAATTTATTATAGCAACTAAATAAATAAATAAAATAAATTTTACAACTTCAGCAGCAGCTTGAGAATATTGCTGTTCTATTGATTTAAAATAAAAAGCAATGGATTGAATACAATCATTTTAATTTAGATGTCACAGACCACTGAAACTAGACGTGGTCCCAGTTCAAATAAATTAAAAAAATATTATTCATCAGAAGACATGATGTTCTTCATAACTGACATCACTAATTATTATTTAATTGTTCTTTCAGTCTGAAGTAATTTAAACCTCAAATACAATAATATTATAACACAATAGTCCTCTAACCTAATGTCCTGCCTTTACGTCAGTGTGTTCATCATATGACATATTTCAATCAAACTGAGAAAGAGACAAAAAGAAAGATTTGCCAAAGATGATTGAAATGGTACAATGTGATTAATCATGATTCGTCATCTTAAATGGATTTTGAACCAATCATATCTTACCTATTGAACAAATCAGTGTTCCCCAACCCTGGTCCTCAAGGCTCACTGTGATGCATGCTTTAGACACGTCGCTCCAACGCAGTTGATTCAAACGAGCAAATTATATAACAACTTGACTTTAACATCAAAAGACCCGCTAATTATTCATCAATTTAAATCATGTGTTCCAAAGTAGGGAAACTTGCAGGGCAGCGAGCAGCGAGGACCAGGGTTGGGAAACATTGAACTCTTTGTCATAAAATAACTCAAACATTCCCAACATTTCATGCAAATGCAATTTTAAAAAATTTTAAAAAGTTTTAAATTGCAAATAATTTGTCATTACAAAATAATTCTGGCAGGATTAAATGTTTTGATCAGCTAACTGCTGCTGCTATTTGCTTTTACAAACCATAAACATGTAAATGACAGTGTTGTGTGATGAAGACAGTATTGATCCACTTCCACCCTGACATCAATAACCAGCCATTAGCATGTCGGTCTGTCCAAACTGAGATCATCCTATTGTACCTTCAATAGGTAAGATAATAGCTGTTCATTCTCGTTCTACCAAACCCAACTTAACAGTTATGATGTTTTAGTGAAGCCTGAGTCTGAGCCACACCCTGGTGGTGGAAAAATGGCCGCCTCAGATGAGAGAGTGTCTGTGGATCTCTTCCAAATCTAATTCCTTGTATTGTGTAAATGATACCAATAAAGCTTCTGATTCTGATTTTCCTCCTTCAGGGTGTTTCTGAGCAGTTTTGACTTGTGAACGGGGACACGACTACCTGGTAGACGAGAAAATAGAACCTCGAAACAGTTTATAGAAAACTTGTGTCTTTTTATTAATAATGTTTTCTAAAGAAAACAGTTCAAACGAGCTCAACTGTCATATTAAAAATCCCATCATGATCACATGACATGCTCCTACATCAAGCCTTTATTATTAGGCTGTGATAATGTTGTCACATCAGACAAAGCCCAAATCAATCAGCTGACCTAAAAACATTTTTCTGGATCTGATGTGGGACACTAAACTTACACCAGAGTAACTTAAAACATCATCCAGACTGTGAAGACTGTCTGGAACGCCATGTTAAAGTGTTAATGGTCAACAGGTGGAAGACAGAGAAGCAACAGCAGAAGAACAGGACACCCCCAAAACAATGGTGTGTACTTCAGGAAGAGCTTGTCCAGATTAAAGAATTAAAAGTGATGATACTGGTTAACAACAATAAAAAAAAAAACAAATCAGGAAACGTGAGACAAAGTAAAGAAAGCAGCAGCTGACATCACAATGTTCGTCCACAGCCGTCACGCTGCAAAAAACGAAGCTCTATAAAACATTTACGAGGTGTTTGGTCATATGTATGTAGGCTAAATATGTCTAACTGGGACAATGTCAGTTCAAAGTCAGAGAGATTTCAAACTGAAGGAGCTGCTGGTCTCAACCATGTTCCCTCAGTTTAACTAAATAAATTATAAACTCTAAAACCCTTGAATAAGTAGAAGTTGATAAAACTCAAATAAACAGAAAGTTAGATGTTTTTACTTTTTATTGAGGGGCTGTTTTAAGAGTTTTCCTGCAGCTGAGCCAGTTTTACTATTTACGCTGGTTTAAGTTTAGCTTCACACATCAGTTTCTGTGTTGATCCATGTCTGATTGATGGGTGTGAAAATGCAACATTATCCACCTGCAGGCTGCAAGATTTCAAATTACTACGACATCAGATTACGTTTGTGAGTCAAAATAATTTGACTCATGTGTTTGTAACTCAGCTGATAACCGTGTGCTTGTTTCTCATGGAGTTAGGGTTCAGGTTAATAAAGTAAATGGTTTTTCTCATGTTTGTTCCTCTAAACCCAACAGATAAAACAACATAAACAACCAATGTCAGAGTAATAAACACCTCAGTTTGGGTCTGAGACTTTGTACCAAACATTTAAAATGATGCTGAAAGTCTGGCTGATGATAAAGTGTGAGACATTTTACAAAACTGGATGGATGGATGGATGGATGGATGGATGGATGGATGGATGGATGGATGGATGGATGGATGGATGGATGGATGGATTTTGTCCAGAAACAAATGAACATATAAATAAATCGGTTTATCGGGTTAAGAACGAGTCCAGGGTTTTAAGCTTTGATGGTACGACCAGGTTTTACAATCAGCTGAACTTTACACTCCTTCACACATTCCCACTTGAGCCGAGTCTGACACGTAGTGTCATGTAAACGTACAGAGGCTAACTGCTGGGATCAGGGTTAATCCACGTTCTGTTGGCAGCAACTAATTTCCTTGAGGTGTTTCCAAAATGGATCCCAACATGTTCAACAAGCCTTTAATGATTATTGTTAAAGCTAAAAAGAAACAGGAAGCAGTTATTTATTTTGTGATATTGAACCTGACATAGTTAAAATAAATGTGGTGCAATAGAAGCTCTCAGATGAAGTAAATATACTGTTTAGTACTACCGTTAAAACAAAGTCACATGAATGTTTGTGTTAGTTGAACATGTCAGCGCTCACCGTTGTGCAGGACTGATGGCGCTGCAGCTGGATGACAGGAAGTTGTTCTTTCTTGCTTTAAAGTTCTGGTTGTTGTTTCTGCTGATCTTTGAGTTCTTTCTCTGCTGTAGAGATCCTGGAACCTTCTTTCCCTCCAACATGGTCAAAAACACTCACACACATAAATGTAAGCACACACCTTCAGTTTATTTACCTGATTCTGTCTTTAACTACAACACTCACACATCTTCAGTTCCCAGCGTAACGGATATTATGACACCTTTGTTTAGCTGTTAAATCCAAGGTTAAGTCCAAATAATTCCCAAATCAGCACATTAAAAAAAAGTTTCTTGAGGTTTCTCCAGTTGTTTGACATCATGTTAACTCCAACTCTAGTCTTTAGTAGCTCCACAGAATTGGAACTACAGGAGGAGAATAAGGAGGAAGGCTCCAGAGTTCCATGTTAAACTCATCTCTCTGAGGCAGCAGCTGGAGGGAGGAGAAAGACAGAGGAGGGAGGAGAGTCAGGAAGAAGGGAGGAGGGAGGAGGTGCAATCCTACTGAGGAGAAACTGGAAAACAGACAAACTGTACTCAGTATAGAACTCCCGATAGATAGATAGATAGATAGATAGATAGATAGATAGATAGATAGATAGATAGATAGATAGATAGATAGATAGATAGATAGATAGATAGATAGATAGATAGATAGATAGATAGATAGATAGATAGATAGATAGATAGATAGATAGATAGATAGATAGATAGATAGAACTTGTTCATTGGTTATTGATGTTTAATCACGAGAGAGAAACACAGACATTTATAGAAATATATTTTCATATTTGTCCTGAAGTGTTTTTAGAATTGAGTTCTCTCATTCATTTCTGACTCACTGCTGACCTCTTGTGGTCATAAATGATAACTTCATAAAGTTACAAATAATAAGGAACTATGAGTCGAGCTTCATACTTAAAATGAAAACAAATAATTTATTTTATCTTTCAATAATTGTTTTAATATCTGTAGTTAAAATAGGTTCCTAAATCAAACCCATGAGTTTTATTTGAATACTTTGGAGAGAAATCCTGATGAATTCTCCCCATAATCTAAATATTTAAAATTCTCTGTGTAGCACTGCGTCTCAAACACATCAAGGTCTGATGTGAAATTTAAAAAATAAATAAATATATGTCCATAATAATAATGTATAGCAATGTTTATGTAGTCATTATTCTAACAGTATGCTGGAAGGTTTCAGAGTTTTCCACTTCTTCAAAGTGTTAATGAGTCATTCTCCCCACAGAGGAAGTACTTTAACTTTCAGTCCAACAAAATACTTTTGATGGATTTTGGAAAGTGAAGCAGGATCCTGAAACTAGGTTCTCTAATAAGAACAGGTTCATCACACTGTCTCATGGGAACTTGATGTTGCTGCGACAGAATGTTACTGCAGCAGATTTATTTCACTGTTTTTGTAGCTTTTATCATCATAAATCACTAAAACAGGAAGAAAAACTCAACATTTACCAGATAAATAAAGACCAGTCAGACTCCGAGGTCTTTGTTAAAAGTATTACTTTGTTCCAGAATATACAAAATAAAACTTCCATCCACCAGAAAGACAGAAACATACAACAGTAGTACTTTAGTTCAGTGTAGTGCAACATATTTCACAGTCAGCTGAAACGTCCATTAATCACAAAAAAAGAGGGAAACAAATCTGATTACGCCATAAGATAAATAACATCCAGTAAATTATTTACACTTTCACAGAGAAAATCAAAAGGAGTTAGTTTGAATCATAAAACTGGGTGAAAACTTCAGGAGCTTCAGGAACAAAGAACTTCTGAATTTCATTTTATCAGGAAAACAGTATTAAAGCATAAAGATTTATTTAGAGTAAAATCTGAACATTTTAGCAACTCTGATTTTCTTTAATACAATGAACAAAACCCATAAATCAGATCCTGCATCTCATGATCACAATGCTGACATGCTACTAAACACGGAACAAGAAGACTTCATTTATCACTTCTCCATATAACTTTCCCAAACTATCACCAGTTATTGTATTTATATATATATTTTACATACTGCATGATGAAATTAGATCATTTTATTCACAAACTAATCAAAGGCCTTTCATTGGTTAGAAAACATTTACAATAAAGTTGCATCCTTCCCTCTTGTATGTATGTAAACACATCTGACGAGTTGGATTTAATAAACAATGCCCCAAAAGTTAAATTCATGCGTTGCCTTTTAGATGATATGTTTATTTATGCTGTCGGAGGTATTAGAGATGCTTCAAGTGCTCAGCCAGATGTAAAACTAGTTTCTGATACTCAGGTCACTTTTGCAGTGATTTTAATGCCGCCTCATATCAGACAAACTAGTTTTTAAATCCATGAGATGATAATATACTGCAGCTCAGACTGAGAGATTTTATTTTGTATTTTCTGCCATCCAATTTCAATGTATTTTTCTACAAAATAGTAAAATATATCAGTTTAAACAGCTGATATGTTGTTTTGGTTCTACTGAGAATAACATCTGGATTTCTGTGTTTTGCAAAGCAGCACGTTCTGTTTTTATTTACATTTTATACAGCGGCCCAAATAGATTTAAGACACCTTCAGAGGACGGATCCAACTCCAGCTCAAAAACATGAAGCTATAGAAAATACATAGTTAAGTAGATGCTGTTGAAGCCCAGCAGGGTCAGTTTACAGGTACGTTGATTTTTTTATGCTGAGATGATGTTGTATGTAGTTTGTTTCACATTGTTCTCTTGGTATGAGGTCTGGGCTAAATGTACCTGATACAATAGATTTCTAAGTAGAATTGTTCAAGGTGACGTATAAAGGTTGAATTCATTCGCTGGTTTTAATAGTTGTAAATTGGATGAGAACGTGAAGCTAACCGGATCACAGGTTGCCATGGTGATCTACCCGGTAAGTAGCTTTGTGACTCCGAGTTCAACCTGAAGTTATCAGACACTAATCCTGCTTCGTAGTTCAGCTCTCTGCTCTACAGCTCTGCTTCTTTTCAGACTTGATCATCAATAACGTGAGAATAAACAAAAAACTGGGGCTGTAAACACCTCTGAGTCCTTTTTGGACTGTTAGCAGCTCTTTTATATTCTAAATCCAGTGCAACATGAGTGCAGTATTTGATAATATTCTTAATTTTCCCTTCAGACTGATAAATCTGATAAATAAAGTCACCTTTCCCTCCCTCCCTCCCTCTCCTCCCTGGTCTCAGCTATGTACCAGTTTGTTTCTAAGCTCTTTGTTCATTTGCCCTTTAACCTTCATCACATCTTTAAGTTCCTCTCCCTCTATGTGATGTTGGACAGGGGGCTGCTGATCTTCAGACACTTCCAGTAGATGGTTCTCATCAAAGTGACCACAGCGAGCAGGATCAGTAGAACCCAGGCCACATAAATCCCTTTGGAATGTTGGGCGGATTTCCATGTTCCAACCTAAACACAGAAAAAACATATTGAGTTCTTTTTGTTAGAAATACAACATTTTAAGAGAAACTGAGTTCATCACTCAAGATGGAATAGACAAATCCTAAAACACTCATATTACACCACCTGTTCAGTAAAAAGCAAAGTGCTGTGACTTTCTTTATTCAATAACTCTGACATATCCATGTTCTGGACCATGAAACTGAAAGTCTGTCCGAAAACAGCAGGATTCCACAGCAGAATCAGAATAATCCTAATCTGAGATTCTTCTTCAGCTGGTAAAGAAAAAGTGGTTTTAAAAACACAACAGCACATTTAGCTTTGGGAAGAACAATGAAGTCGATGTAGTCGACACAAATGGTTCCTGTTCTGACTGCCATGAACTTTTTATATAAACATAAACAAAGACTGTCAATAGTCTGTGAGAGACTTGAAATACACACCAGAAGTCCAACAGTTGAAGCAGTGAAGACAAGAAACAGCAGGGAACACAACAAGGTCCTCCTCCTCGGGTAGTGTTTACCAATTGATGAGCTGGAACAGGTTTTATATTAAAAACAAATCGAACTGTTTCACATGCAGATTCAAAGAGCTGCAGAGATGCTTACACTTTTCTGCAATGTGGGCATCGAGCCAAGGTCCGGTCTGAAATCTCCGTCCACTGAAAGAGAAAAATCAGGTTGTGAACCTCAAAAAAATCTCAGCTGTATTAATTAATCATATGTAAGTATAAATTTTAAGAGCTAAACACGAGCTGCAGTCAGGTGTCGTTCAGTTGTGTGTTACCAGGAAGGTATCGGTACAGTGTCCACACTTGACCCTGAGACCAAAGGGTTGATGCTGCGGTTCCGGACTGGTGCTGCCGATGTGGACCGGTCCCAGGTTGATTACACGCTTACTAACAGTTAAAAAAAATAACAAACAGCTGATGAACATGGCTCCTCAACTTCAAGTCTCACGCTGAATCATTTCTAAACAAAGTGTCATTACTGTGTTTTGCAGATGGTGTGATTACAGGTTGAATCTGACATGAGTAAAAACTCAAAATGTTTCATTTGGGTCTCACCAGTACGGTCTCGGACAGGCAATCCTCTGCGACGTCACTTTGCAGATCAGCAGACAATTACACGGGCAGCGGACATACTTCTTTCCAACAGGAGCGTTCTTTATTGGCTAAAGACAAAAAACATTAAAACACACAAGGTGTAAGAAAGATAAATCAGCTGAACAGCCAGGACCTGATCCTCTGTGGTGTCAATCAAATCAAACGACAGAAATAGAAATAAATCCGAATTCTGCCATCGTGTGGCTTTAAATATGAAGAAAAGCTAAAGGAGATAATAAAAAGTCAGATTTGCCTCCATGTGACTGACCGTAGCTTCGTTGCAGATGCTGCATTTCACCACATGCTGATGCATCTTGCCTTCCACAGATATGGTGTTCTGACAGACTCTGCAGCTGATGAATGCAGCGCTGCTGCTGTCTGGGCTACCCTGTGGTGAATACGGAGGAGGAGGTTCTCCAGGTTCTACCGAGCTGGGGAACAACGCTACACCTGAAGCAAGAAGAGAACAAGTTTAAACTTCTCTTAGACTTATGATGTTATTTCCAGTAAGAAACTTTCCTCAGCCCTCCCCTCTGTCACCTTACAACAAATGACGTGTGTTACAGTGAGACTGTTATCATGACGGCTGATGACAGAGAAGTCATACAGGAAGTACAACTGCTGGAGGTTTACAGACAGGAGGAACTCAAAAATATCTGTTTCACATGTCCACAAAATGGTGAAGCTTGTGCATTAAAATTTAATTTTTTTTAATGATTTAGAGCCAATTTAAAATATGTTGCTTGTATTCATTTAACCTTAAGGATAAGAAAATGGAAACAAGTGGCCATCATGTGTTTAAAAGCTTCCAATTTAAATTCTAATGAAATAATTAACAGGCTTGTCATGCCATGCTGGAGGTTTGGTACACATGCCAATAAATTCTGAACAAACTTGAATTGTCAACTTTTTTCAGTAAATAGAAAATCCAGATGTGTTTTCTCTAAGGAGGTGGTATAAAATCTATCATCAGTTTTACATATAAAACATTACTTTGTTTTTTATCACTGTCACTTTACTGTATCAGATATAAGATATCAAGATGACCAAAAAGAGTTATATATTAACTAGTCTTATTATTCCCGTTTAAACTGACAGAACAGCTAAAGCTTGTTTACGTTGTGACATTGAGGTTAAACACAAATTTAACTGTTTTACGGCTCAGAAACGTGTAAATCAATATGTATCAGTTGGATTTATCCTGTAAATGAAGACTCAACATACTCCGTGGATATTCCCGCGTGTTTACACCGGGAGAGAAGCCGTTGGACCCGTCGTGCTGCTCGGACAGAAGCGGGGACCGTTCCTCGTCCGCCATCGCTGACCACCGAACCCGAACCTTTAAAGGAACCCGCTGTTAAAACCACTCAAGCGGTGGAGACTCCTGTGTGAAGGTTTCCGGGGCTTTGGGGGAGTCTATCTCCAGATGTTTGGCTTCAAACGTTCACATGACAAGGCGAAAACACCCTCTGAATGAGGAAACGACTCAACAAAAACATTCATCACATGACAGCGATTTGAGTCACGGAAGTGACTGACAGTGACCTCGACCAATGAACAGACGTACCGTTGGTGGGCGGGTTTAAAAGGTCCTCGCTCGCTTATTGGTTAGTAGTTTCCAGCTAATGACATTAGGAGTTTCTGGAATTTCAACGTGATATTTTAACGTATTTAAGTAAATTGCAAACAGATACTCTTGTTCAGACATTTTACTGTTCTGCTCCGTTCTAATACACTACATTAACTATTCCATCTTTGTTTTTATTTACTTGATTAACAGACAATATTCGTATAGAATTAAAAATCCAGTTGTTGCAATATTCAGAACTTCTAACTATAGCTAATTTGCAAACTTTGTCCCCACTTAAACTTTTAAGGAATACTATATTTCTAAACCAGCTCCAAAAACCATTGACAACAATGCAGTGACTCTTATGCACACAGAACAACAGTGGACAAACAAAAACAAAGAAAATACAAGGTAAATTTAAATATCTTGGTCTTCACTAATGTGTAAAGATTAAACAATATACATTTTTATATTTTTTTTCCACAGTGGAGAAAAAATATACAAATTAAGGAATACATAAAGCAATGAACCTACAACCAGAGGATGGTTCAAACAGGTAAAGATTGCTATAACAAATATCCAACAAAAGCTTGTAAAATCTATTAATACTGTATGCTGGAATCTTATTTTAACATAGTTGTCGGTACTTTAATAAAACTTTGCCAGCAACCATTTTGCCACATATTTTGCATTGAAGTGGTTAAACTTTTATTTCAATCAAACCGAATATGCTTTTAATAATTACAGGTAACTAGTCAACTTTCTCAGCTCTGATTAAAGATGAAACTTTCAGGTTTTTAACCCATCGTTGTAACAGAGACACACTTAGGGCTTTTAAAGTCACGAAAAGAAATGGAACAACAACTAAAAAAAATAAGCCCACACCTATTAATCAAGAGAACTGTACTAAAATAAACAAACTACTGGAATATCAGCATTGTGTTACGAGACTATAACAGGGTTCTGTAACATGCAGTTCATCAGCATCTGAAGTGGCTTGTTGGCACGTTGACCAAAATCCACAAGAACCTGAATAGCAAGAAATTTATCTTTTTTTGCCACTTGCAGATGGACTTCCTGCAGCAGAATGGCACTAATGTTACAAATGGGTTGTTCTGCCTGTTCTGCCTGATTCCACAACCAGAACTGAATAAACACAACTTGACTAAAATGTCTGTAAAATGCAACAATCAGTTGAACATTGATCTATTACTGAATCTCTCAGCTCTGACTCGCCGGATCCACCACAAACCATCATGTTACATCAGACTTCAGACAACATTACATTAAAAGCAGTAAATAGTTTTGCAAATCTAAAACATTTTCAACATTTTAAGGCGTCTGAATATGAGATTGTTGCATTAAACTGTGATTCTTCATATGACAGAAACAAAGACCTGCTTCTGATAAAAGACATGAGAAACTTTAACATAAATAAAAGTTGTTTCCTTTTGTGAACATTTAAGTAATAAATGATCAAACTACATCAATCCAACCAGTTTTATAACAGCTTGTTCTTGCAGGATCCTGGTGGAGGCTGGTGTTTATCTCCAGCAGCGCGAACAATAATGTGATGTTTAAATTTTTTTCTTTTTACAAACAGAAAAAAGGAACTGAATACTTTCAATGTAAGTGGGCAACTTATTGTAGAAATTGTTTTATCTTAGTTTGAAGGTCAAGATGACTTTGTGACTCTTTACAAATTGAATATTGCAGAGACACCTGCTCTGTGAAGCCAACTTGATTAAGTTGGACCGTGAGAATCAAGAGGTGGCAGCAACACATCATTGATGCGTCTGATCAGTTTAATTCAAAAGAGAAGAAGACGTAGCAATAACAATAGAAGAAGAAGAAGCGCACGCACAGGTAGGAGGAGATTAGGGAAAGTTTAGAAAAGCGTTAGAGAGTTTACTCTGCTGTAACACGACACATAGACTCGCGCAAAGAGTAAAAGGTAAGAAACAAAAATCGTTTTAAAACAACGAAATTAGTTGCGCGTGTTAGCGGAAACGGTCCAACGCTCGCGCTTGTTAGCATAAAAACGTGTTTGTAAAGACAGTTACACGTAGGGCGTGGAAATAAATTTGGGGTCGTGAAAAAAGTTTTTTCTTCGGTTTATTAAACTGTTTGCAGGAATTTGAAATCCATTCTCTCTGTTCAAACACGTGCGCACAGATTTACGTAACACGCCCCTGGCTTTCTCGAATTGATCATAAATTATTGTGTAAAATCGTAACGATTTAAAGATTAATTTAAATTCTGGTTAAAAAGGTTAAGGTTAGTTGTTCTATAGGCTGTAATACTGTGAAGTAATATTAAAAATGGCTGAAATTTGAATGTTTTTCTAATTTATACCCTAAATAAATCAGTAAATATACAAAAAGCTAAATAACATACCATTAATGCATTTCCACTTTACTTAAGCACATGTTTTGTTTCTATGAAATTGTGTATTTCTCCATTAACTTTCATGTAGGTATAGATTAAACTAATTTATGGCAGGTGAGGTGGTGTATTTTCTGGAACGTTTCCTTGGTGTGGTGTAGAATATGAACCCTGGAGACACATGTAGGTTTGATCATGTGCAAACACCCAACCAGGCCCATCTGGAGGGGTTTGACACTCAATCAGAAGCCTTTTAAAAAGCAAGTAGAATGAATAGGATATACATGTGGGTTCCAGAGTTGAATTATACACACAAAGGAAAACAAATAATAATTAAACTTCAGGAGAGAGTGGTGAGTGGAAGGGTTGTTAATATAAGCACAAAGTCAATCAGCTTCATGCCATATTCAGCCATTTTTATTATTTATAAGCATCAGTAGCTTGGGAAGTTTTGCTATTGTGTCCTTGGGCAAGACATTTCACCCACGCTGCCTGTTTGGTGGTGGTTGGATGGCCTGGTGGTGCCTGTATTTGTTGGCCTCACCTCTATCAGCCTGCTCCAGAGCAGCTAAGGCAACAAAATGTAGCTTATCACCAGCAAACATGTGAGTGTGTAAATGGGTGAATGACCACTTATAGTGTAAAATGCTTTGTGAAAAGAAAGTGCTGTACAGGTACACACCATTTTACCGTTATTCTTGATTTTTGATTGAATAAACGCACCTATTTCTACTCTGTCTGAGGAATTTTTCTGTCTCCTAACTTAGTCTTTACCCATACAACAAAATTTAAAGAGACCATTTCATACAAATTTCAGGACTTTGTGGTTATTTCTTAAGTATTAACTAGTAATATGAAACATTTTATATCTAAAAAAAAACGTCAGGAAACACTGATTAACAGACCTTTCAATCTGTCTGCATCAAAATTCGGCTGGTTCCGTCAGGCTTCGGCAGCATCTTGTTCATATTCATTGTTTGAATTTGCTGGACTCAGATTGGCTAACAAACTAGCCTATGAGAGCAAGGTATACTGTTTCCTGCCCCACTGCGCATGGCAACATCAGACAACGTCTCTCTTCCTGTTTGCTACGTCTTATGCTACAGCTTTTAACGAACCACATGCTAGGCGTGGTTTCAGCTGCGGGAGCTGCCGAATACTAATGAGCAAAGGAGTTGTGATGAAACAGATACAGGCCGTTCGGACTCGGGAGAACTCGGGTTTTATCACCACCTGCGTAGTTTGAGAGATAAAAACTGAAAGAGAAGTTGTTGACCTGTTTTCACACCCACTATGAAGGTAAGAACACCTGTGGAGCTAAAATATTCAACAGAAACCTCAGAAAAACCGTTTTAATGGAAGGGCCTCTTAAAGTAACTCTGATCATTTGTTTTATTAGGCCATTAATGTGATCAATAGCAATCAGAGCTACAACAAAGGTTTCTTTTTTATCATGGCACACAGGAGATGAAGGCTACTTTCCATTAGAACCATTATCTTAGTGTTGAGAGGCTTTCTGAGGGAGTAAGTTGTCTCAGATCTAAGGGCTTGCAGATGTGTCATTAAAAAGAGTGTCTGATTTATGTCTGTCAAATCCTGGTCCCTGATTGCTATTCTACATGTTTAGTCAAATCATTGCTTCCAACACACCTGGATGGAAACATCCCTTTTTTAACTTTTTTTTTTCTCAGTACCCTTGCAGTTCCAGAATGACCATCTTCTGATAAGGTGGGGTTTTTACTAAATCATCTTCAGTTTCTGTCACACTTGATACTGAAGGACACAAGAATTTACTGTTACTGAAAACAGGCTGCGTCTGACTATCTGCGAAGGACAGACCTAGTTTATAATATAGACTGACACGTATACTTAACGTTAATTCTGCATTGGACATCCTGAGGGTTTTCCACAGGTGAACCCAAAACCTTCTTGTCTCCTGCATAAGTAACCAGTTTTCCCCAGTGCTGGTGTATGTTGCCTATTCAGATACAAATATATTAGCTAAAACTTATGGTCTATCCTTATTGCATATCTAATTGCATCTCTCCATTCAAGCCTAACAGGACAAAAGAACCAGTAAGAGTTGAGCGCTAATAGATGGACCCATCACTGTCTAAACTTTCTAAATTCCTAACATATGTCCTTCTATGCATTTCGTTACCTACAAAATATTTTATCGTATAGGAATGAACATGCACAATCGTAATTGTCTTTCTCATTCATGCACAATGGCTGCTGTAGAAATGTAAACCTCAGCAGTTCCCAGAGGACAGCTAATAAGACTTACAGAGGACTCCAATGGCATCTAAGTTTTATGATAAGCCAAATTTTGAGTCTTGAATGATGCTCACCAAATGTTAAAAAAGAAACTTAGTTGTGGGTAGGTGTTAGGAATCTAAAACCATCTGAGTCTGGTAAATGATTTCTCATCTGTGACGTTGTTCTGCATTGATTTACATTAATTAGTAAACCTTGACATTGAGTCGGTTTCTAACTGTTGGAAATCCCCTGTTGTGTTGGTCTGAAACTCATGCTTGACTGGCATTTAGGGTTTATAATTATATTAAAGAGACCCTTCCACTAAAAACAGTTTTTCTGAGGTTTCTGTTGAATATTTTAGCTCCACAGGTGTTCTGGGCGGGCTCTGTGCTGTGATTGACATGTTTCACAGAAAGATGGAAAGTGAGAGTGACACAAGCTCCGTTGCCTCAATACATAAAACTAGTTTAACTGCTTCTCCTTTGCTCGCTGCTGAATTATTTTTTGAGACAGTTTGATTTAGTTGTTTACGTAAACTGCTTGTTTTCATTGCAGCATTTCAACTCGTTTTTTTTCCGACTTTTTTCTTTTGATCACAACAAATGTTATAACAGACACGGTTTTCTTTTTACTCTTGCAAAATTCACGTTTTTTATAAAGTAATGTAATGACTCTGCCTTGACGGTTACCGCTTCACATGATCACGGTACGGTGTCTGTGCTGATATCTGAGGGTGAGAGAGGGTGTTTAGGTAAATGCCTGGAGGTGGATGTGTTTGAGAGAGAAGGAAAAAAGAAAGTGGGAGATTGGATAGTGGTACTGTATTTTGTTCGGTTTCAGCCTACAGGACCCGGTTTTGTTGAACAGAACAGCGGCTTTCAGCAATCAACACAATGCAGCCGTTTATATGATGAGCGCAAATGAAAACTGAAAATAAAACGGAGACTGGATAGTCAGACGGGATCAGTTAAACTGTGGAATGTGAATGACTGCTGTTTTTCCAAAACAAAGGCTGTAAACAAAAGAAGTCATGGGGGGCTAACTCTTCATTGATTTGATAATGAATCCTGCCACTGATCACCGGTTAATGTAAATATTTGCAGCCAGAGTTTACGTGCTGTAGCTCAGTTGCATCATATTGAATGCTGTTCACCATGGGCTGACTGGACCACTGGTTATAGTACTCACAACGTGAACATTTTTGTGTCACACGGAGCATTGTGCTAATCGTCATTGTATCCACATTACTGCGACTGCTGCAGACAGGACATCTTCTCCGTATAGTCACTCGCTATTCAAACTCCAACTCTCTGTGGAGGTGTGGCCGAGACGCTCTTTTAATATTCAGCAACGGCAGATTCCTGACGTCACGTTTAAAGATAATAAGGTTTGTTGTCACTCTGAATGTGTAGACAGCTCATAGTCATTCAAATCACCAGGTATGTTACCAAAACCTTTTAGATACAAACTAGTTCAACAATCTCTTTGATTACTGACTTCATGTTAATTTTTTTGAGTTTGCAACTATTTTCAACAGTCAGTACGTTTCCATGCATTTTTTTAAACCGAGCCATTGTCAGAAACCAAACTAATGGATTAACCCCCTGCTTGGTTCGAGTTCACATGTCACTCTGAGAAGTAAATTATTGAAAAAAGGGCACTCACCACCGTTCCAGTAGGTGGAGACATTTGACCCTTCGTGTGGTATTACTTCTGGTTCACGTCACACAAAGTAAGTGAAGCAAACAGAGTAAAAAATGGACAACAACAACGCTGCAGCACAGTACATTTGTTACAAACTGTACTGTTTGATGCTATTGCACATCAGATGAACGCAGAGTCTTGTGGCGATTAAATTATTATTGATTACAGCTTCTGCAATGCGTCATATCCTGAAGGGGCGAGGCTTAGCTCCAGATAGCTCGGCTTCTCAAAATGGCCATTTACATGCAGAGAAATTTGAATTTGCAATCGCATTATCTGAGTAGCTTAGTCAGACTTTTCAAAGTCAAGCTAACATGCACATGCATTTCAGAAGTTCGATTTCACTTGGACTAAGGGAATAATTCAATTTTTTCTTGCTGCATGTAAACGTACTGATTGGTTTTTATCTCTTAAGGTGGAGCAACCTCAGCCAAGGAGAAAGTACAAGCAAAGAATTCATGAATACAGTAATGGGAACAGAGATGTAACCTCTGTAGTATGTTTGGAAGTGTTATCTCCAATATAAAATGTAAATCTCCAATGTAAAGTTGTGCTTGTCCTTGGACCCATTGTAATTCAGTATGTTTTAAGGCAATTTCCACTTCAGGAACCTTTTCCAGTAACCAGGGTAGTTTTCTTGGGCCTTTCTTTAGATCCATTCTGTTTCCACTGCATGGTCCAGGGTAAAAACTGATTATGAGGGTAGAACCCCAGAAAAGGGCCCTGGTTAGAAGGCAGTATTTTTAAATTTACCTGGAACATTTGGGCTGATGGGGAAGCATTCGGCTCTCCAGATTGGCTGAGCATCTACAGCACAGGTGTCATACTCCAGGCCTCTAGGGCCACTATCCTGCATGTTTTAGATGTTTCCTTGCTTCAACACACCTGATTCAAATGAACAGGTCACTAATGGCGTTTTTCCACTGTTACATACTCAGCCCAGCCAGACTCCACTTGGCATTGTTTGAGAGCATTTCCACTGTCTATTTTTGGGGCTGAGCTGCATTCTTTTCAAACCACCTCAGAATATGGTACGATTAGGGCTGAGTTGGGCTGCAGCAATCTGTTGTTCAGTGACTGGCTGATGCCAGAATGCACACACCTTCACCGCTGGCTTCTGGTGTGGCGAAAAGAGCCAGAAGTTAAATAGCGAAACAACTAAACTTTTAAAAAAGGTTTGGGTGTTGTTACTGCTTGTGTTACAATTAAAAAAATGATACAGGAAAGTTGGACAGAGTTACATGAAATGAAAAAGTTTTTAAAGAGCTCTCGGTCTCCGTGGCCACTCTTGGCTTTCAGCGGACTTTGAAGCGGTGTCAAGAGAAGCTGAAGAAGACAAAAGCAAACTACTGTGCTGTGAAAGACAACAACAGCCGAAGTGAAACTGGAGCGAAAACCTGCCCTCGTCCACCTCTCACCCTAACTTCTGGGAACACAACATGACACGAGCCATATTGTGTAGGACTGAGTCAGAGCGAGTTGGGTGGGGCTCAGTAGGTACCAGTGGAAAAGCGGCATAACAGGCTTCTGCTGGACGTGCTAAAATGCAGAGGATTTAAAAACAGGAAAACTTCTAAAATGTGCAGGATAGTGGCCCTTAAGGCTGGGAGTGACACACCCCTGATTTACAGCATTCCCCAAAACAGTCCATTGGAAATATGCATAAGAAAGACCTCAGGCAGCTGCCTGCTGAGAAGTGATCTACACCAGCTTCATTTTCAGATGTACCTCAGACCTCAGTGGAAACACAGCAAACCAGAGCTGATCAGGATATAAAACTGCTGGGGTAAAAAAGGTTCTGGGTCGTATAGTGGAAACTTGCCTAGGAAGTCTGGAACCGTTCTTAAACATTGGCTAACCTCCAAAACCGAGTAAAGTTAAAACTGTTGCTCATCTGTTTTAAAGGCAAATTTATTATTTTATAGTTACACAGTGCTTTTCTATATCAGTAGTCTGAATTTTCAGACAGAAGCAGCAGCCATAAGATATTTTGAGTCAACAATTCTTAAACTGGGGTTTCTTGGCCTCCTAAAAGAGGTGCCAAAGATCATACTCTGCCATTTTTACATTTCTACACTTTCTACTTTATTGAACATCTCAGTGATAATTAAGAGCACCAGACACTACTGTTGTGTACAGAGCTGTTTTAATTGGTGGTTGTGTTTTTATTGGCATTATCTAAGACTTTTTAAAGTACATCAATAAGTTAGTAAAACCAGTAGGTTGTCTTGGTTAAAATTCATTTGAGATACATTCTACACTCTACAAAAGGACCAAGTAGTAGATGCAGCATTCTAAACCAAACATCATGTGACAACTGGAAATATTAAACGTGAGTTTCGATTACATCCACAACAGAAGAAACCGTGCAGAGCATCTTTGTGCATTTATCCATTGAGTTTCAATGTGTGTCAAGATTCAAAGGAATTGCAAGAACTGGACTCTCACGTTTCCACCCCCAAAGCACATCAGATACCTCAACACTGAAGAGGAACTTATCCACCTTAATCCCATTCTGACAAATTGTTCCAGGAGAAAAAGTCAGATTGTTACATTTAAGTTGAAAAGTGGCACAGTTTTATTTTACTCTGCCATTTAGTGCAATGCAGCTGTTAAATTTCTATGTTTGGCAGACATGGCAACAAAAGCTTGTCATAGACTGTCAGAGCATCTGGCCTCATAACTCTCTCCTAGGTAGATGGATGATGGTCGATTCCCTGCTAGGATCCTGTTAGGTTCTTTAGTTGATGTGGTAAAACAAAAATTACAGTTAGAAAAAAGAAGTTCTCGAAAGTTTAGGAGGATTAAATTAAACTACTAAAAAATTTACAAATAAGAACAGCAGCTGCAACAAGAAGTGTTTGCAAGTCAATCTAATGGTGCTCAATCACTTTCCTCTTTAGAAACCACAAATGGCAATGAAAAAGAATGTAGCAAAAAAAGAAGATTGGGTTAGTTAAAAACATTTTACTCACTTGACTAATCACAGTAACAGTCTGACAAAGAATGTATGAAAAAACTTTAAACCCATGTTGTTTTTCTTAAGTTTGTGGTTATTTCCAGATGTCTGTTTTATTAATTTGAAGCTTGTATCTCCACTTAAACTGACTACAGCAAGGTGACGTCTGGTGCTGCACTGTACCATCACATAAGGCATCACACAAGTCTGTGTGACTTGTACAAGCTGTTACAGAAAGCAGCTAATACTTTTAAAAGACCCACTCCGATCATCTTTTGAGCTATTTTCAAGCGTTCTCAGTCGTCTTTAAATTATGATTGCAGCATTTTTACCCCAATCACAAAACCTGTAACCTGGCTCTGCCAGATCTGTGTTGCCCCACCTCTTGTTGAGTCGTGGAAACACATCTGGAACCCCTCCATTTGAAACCGTCTATAAAAGGGAGGACTGTCTGATAATATTTTAAGCTGCCAGCAAGTGTCTGCCTTTGATGATTTGTCTTTAGCCAATCACAGTAAATCAAGCTCTTGCAACTCCAGTCGGGAGTAAAACACACCCATCGTTACCACCAAGAAAAGCAAAACACATCTTTACCATCAAGAAATACACAAAGTTCTTTGCTCATTTTTCAATGAAGTAATCATCTCTAGTTCTCCTAAAACAGATTCAGTAGCTGCTTTTATGCATACATCCACCATGTTTGTTTTTCTTTGCCTGCCAGGCACTTGCCTGGGCACTTGCTGCCAATCCGATAATTTTTGGACCGAAATAGACTGTTTTGCTGGAGCGGTACAAGATGGATTTTCGTGGGTTTGGAAAACTCCAAATCTCGCAAGAATCTATCTTACAGTACAAGGTTACAAAACCTGCACCGTTTTCTAGGATGCAGTTTCTGCATAGCTGCAGTAGCTCATTAGTAATTCTCCTCTGCGCTGTGGGCAGAACCATTGGCGCAGAGGATCCCCCAGCCCCTCCCCGTTGCCGAGAGCTCTCCGTTTACGCTAGCTTGGAGCAGGAGTTTGTGGCCCACCCAGTGGATTTTCTGTCTCAAATCCAGTCTTTTTTAGACAAATTTTTGCTTTTACTACTGATTCACAGGGATTTAAATGCAGAAGTACTCAGAAATACAAATTTGAGCTTAATTTTCTTAAGATATGTCCTCTAGCATCAGAAAAAATGACATAAGAACACGTTAGCAACACTCAAAACCTGATTTTTATCTGAGTGGGTCTTGAAGTTAGAGGTGGTGAAATTTTGGGAGCTTAAGGAATAAACTGTACATCAAAATCTTTTCCAGATGTATTAACTAATTTTTAGTTTTTACTGCTCTTGTTTGAAAAGATTATTTTGAACTTGTTTGATGTTTTTAACTGCTGCATTTATCATATTTGTATAAAAGTATCTGTCCTATCTGTATGTTGTTCTCTTTATTTCTTGTTCCTTTACATTGTGTTCATCTTCTATACGTGTTTACATTACTTTTCATTAAGATTTCAAAAACCAGTACACTTTGATGGATATTTCTAAAAAATATGTGCATGTACACTCAAATGGAAAGCATTAGTATTGAGTTTATCTAGATTTAGACATTTTAAAATGCTAGGACTTTTGTTAGTAAAAACTATTAGAACTAATCATCTTTAATACTGTCTGTACTTCTGTGACCCTGCTTCTCATGTTGTGTTTAGCCATATAATCTCTGTAAACTTCTCTAAAGGTCAGCACTAACATTTTATCAACATTTTTGTGATATAATTTAGAGCCAAATTCATTAATTGTTGGATAACCTTTTCATTTACTAACATTTCACAGAGTTTACACATTTTTAAGACAAAGTTTTCTGATAATAAAGCACATAATTAACCATAATTCAAGTTACTGTAATTGTCAAAAGCTGGATTTTAATTATATGTTTATATAGTATTTTGATGGTCAGAAAAATCTGAATTTTGCTCAATTTGTGGGTGTTTTGTATTTGGCCGGTAAGGATCAGTTGGTAGATTAATTTTGGACAGTCCATAATTCAGCATGACATGGTTTAGATAGTCTATTAACCATAAAATTGACAATTATGACACTTTAGATTAATTTGCACCTATCTTACATTGAGAAATAACTGCCCTTTGTTTACATTCCCTATTCAAGCTCCAATGTTCTTTAAAACGTCTTTAATTCTGTGCTTCCTGTTGTTGGCCATGAAGTAAACAAATTTTATTTACTCAGTGTTTCTGTGACAGGAATGAAAAGAGTGATCAAATATTTCTATGAATTCCATCCATTTGGGGAACTGAAGTAAAGCCCTGTTCAGTAATGCCTTTTTATGTTTTTCTTCATTTTAGCTTTTCTTTGCTGTTGGAGTTTTGTGCCTCCTGACCAGCTTCAGGGCCCTAAGCAAGCTCTCGGAGAGATTTTTAAGGAGCTCGGCTGTGGTCAGAGGGAAGGCTCCGTGTTTGTAGGTGTCTCATCTAAAAGTTCAGCTTGCATTGACTCAGTTGAACAAAATTCTTGTTGTTGATTGAACTATGAACTTGACAGGAAATTAATCACAACACCATCATCAGCTGCTGTGGCCATACATCTCCTGAACATTCTGAAATTTGCTGTTTCCATGTCACATCCCCTGCATAACCCATATTCTCCTGGGAAACAAAGTTCTTCTAAGGGCCAAAATGGACTGTCTAGTGGACAAAGGGAGAGGGATCCTCGGAGGACAGTGGCTCACCTTGGGCCTAGATCTAGCTTCAGCTCTTCTCAACCTTTTTCTGGGACCCCATCCATGTCTGGTGGAACAGTCATGGCACGACTGTCTTTACCAGTCAATGACAACCATGAAAAAAATGAGCCTGTTTTGGAGAACAAGTCAAAGAGCACCTTAGACTTGAACATTTGTTCTAGAGAAGAGATGAGAGATCAACCAGATGTTCAGGGTGCCATCTTCACCACAGCTCGAAAAGACTGTATTAGTAGTGGTGGTAGCTCCTTAGCTCCTTTCTCAGATAACAAAAATGCTACTGAAGGTTCCTCCAAATGTCCAATTATATTTGATCATGATGTTTCAGCAGTAGATCCATCTGTGTCTTATGAGCCCAGTCACCCCAGCAGCAGTTCACTATTAACATTGAAGATCTTAAAGAATTATGGACTTGATGAAGAAGACTTGGATGAACTTCTGAATTACCCTGAAGATCTAACTACTGCTGAGAACCTGCCCCATACCTTACACACAATTCGCATGAAGAAAACCATGAGAGCTGCTGCTTCAGTTCAGTCAAACCTAAGCTCCACATCTCAACCTTCTACAAGCATGAGTGGAACTAACAAATCGATTAGTTTTGGACAACCTGTAAGGATCCCTGATGATAACCCAAGTACTGATCTTCAACCAAGTAACGTGATTGACCATGGACAAACTGGAAATTTTATTGCAGACATTGAGGATAAGATTGGTCAGGCCACCTGCCAAATGGCTAAGACAAGTGAAAGCACACTGCTAATGGACAATTTCAAGAGTAGCAGCAACAGTGAAGAAATACTGAAAAATAGTTTGACAGAGTTCAAAAGCAGTTGCTTGGTTTCTTCTGATGACAGGTTGGACTCCTTTGCTAGTACTGACATAAGAAATGTTGGGGCTCCTCTAAGCAGTGATCCAATCAAACTGCAGACTCCACTAAACCAGACTTCACAAACAATCTTCAGTGTGTTTTCTCTGTCAATTAAAGATGAAAACACTGCAGTGACCAAATTTGAAGTCTTGAAATCAAAAGAGCCAAGTTTTCAATTTGCATCAAAACCCCTTCCATCCAGCAGTCTAAACTGTGGTCCATCTGCCCTGGTAGAGAAGGACTGTAAAAATGGGAGTTCTGCTGATGATCAAAATAAAAGTCAAGGACAAGGTTTAAAGATTGCAGATCTGATGAGAAGTCAGCAGACTCGTCATCAAACACAACAGAAGCAAGTGCAGAAGTTGCAAGTATTACAGATGGGGCAAGCTTTAAAGTCTGTGATGTCTTCTGCTGCAAAACCAGTTCTTCAGTCGTCAATAATCCCCACTTTCGCAGATATCCCTCATCCCATTCTGCCATCTGCAGTCCTCTCCAGTCACACTGGCTCCTGCACTATTCAACCATCTCAGCCTATCCTGGATCTGATAAACGTAAATCATGTCCCATGTTCTAAACAGCAATCGCCAGCAAAGAAACCAACCTCCAAGGGTCTGCCACCGCTGATCATGATACAGGATTATGCTGCAGCCACACCAAGATCTTTTTCACATACATGTTCTTTATGTAAGAAAGTATGTTCTCATATGAAGGTGAGTTGTTGCCTGCACCATGTTCTCTATCTTTTTAGAGAAATTTGGACTTTATATTTAAACAATATCTTAATGCTCTGATTTCTTCTTAATGTTGATGTGTAAAGATGAGTGGTCACAGGGATTAAAGTTCACCATTAATGATTTTGGTCAGTTGCCACTCAGAATCTAAATTTGTGATCAGTATTAAAACCGTCAAGCCCAGTGATACAAGGTAGCTAATAACATGTAAAAACAAATATCACACATCATCCCAAAGAGGCCTAAGTGCTTTTCTTGTGATTTGTCAACATTTATAGACATTTATAGAAGTAAAATAGTCTGGGTTAAAATCAATTAACAGCTGGTATTTCAGATTCAGTTACAGAGGAACCATCAGAGCCAGATTAGTGTGTGTTTATGAAAAGTGGGCAGTGTGTCCTTTACATCCCTGTAACGACTGTTACAGCTGCATGCAGGACTGTTTTTTGTGCCCCATCTATTTCTGGGATGCCAGTTTGTGTGTAATCCCACACCAGCACATTGCTAATCTTTATCTGTTTGGCCTCTGAATTAATGGAGGGGAATGCTAGTGCCTACTTGGGGATGTCTTTATATTCTTTTACCCTGATGAAGCAGAAACAATGTGTGAAAGGGGTTTTAGAACTGATAAAAAATTAGAAGACTGTCTGAATTTGTTCCCATAGACAAAACGAGAAAAATTAGACTTTAAACAAGTGCATGATAAGGGTAAACGAGATTTGAGACTGATAATGTAGATCAGACAATAGCTGAAGAGATGGATGATTAGTCCCAGCAAGAATAAAATCACTTGTGTTTGCTGCAAACTGCCAAAACCCAACCTAGATAGATTAGTTGTGCCAGAGGTTACCCAGGTACCTTCAGTTATGCCTCTTTCTGTATATGCTGGAAATGATGTACTCATATGTGACAATAATGGGCAACAGTTAATTGGGGCATTTACCTTGATCTTGGACCTTTTGATAGAGAAGCAAAGTCATGTCCATTCACACCTTTTCACCAAAACAGATCTTATACTAGACTAGACGAGCTTGTAGAGCGCAGACCTCTGCCAAGCACCTCAGTTCCACACCCAGATCAGTTTTTGTGGCGTTACAGTCACATACACTGAAGACAGACTGATTTCCCAATGTTAAACAATCCTTTAAATAATTCCTGAAACCATATGGTGATCTGGATCACCCCCAAATTATAATCAGTAGTTTCTTCACCCATTCCAGATATTTCCTTAAGATTTCATGAAAGTATGGCTACAACTTTTTAAGTTATGTTGCTAACAGACAGTCAAATGCCAACAAAACCATGACCACCTTGGTGGAGATAAAGTCTTGGGATGTTTGTCATTCAGTTTTTTTATGATGGTGGATCACAGGATCCTAACTAAGATTTGCAGTGTATTTTATTCAGTAATAATTGCATTTCAAAATAATATTCACTTCAGTGAGTGGACTCCAGCTTTCAGACCAAAATTTTGCATTTTGATGAAATGATCTCTGTTTAAGGGATCCTTATTTGTTTTTTTGTTTTTTTTGTCTGTATCATTGTATGGAATTTCAAATGGGGCACATTTCTTGCCTGAAAAAAGTGAAATAGTTCACCTAAAATAATTTTTTATGATTTAATCCCTGTGGCCCCTTATGTCTTCACTTGAGGTGAAGAATCAGAAAATGTGATGGTTGTTTCAATTTTTTCCATGTTGTATATGTTTACAGTTGTTTTGTCTTTTTTAAAGAGATGTTTTCTGCTTGTTTATCTTTTTTTTTCAACTAATTTATTGTATATTATTAACACACGCAAGTGACTGGCCATGGAAAAACCAGGAACAAGTCGCCCAAGGGTCATTTAGAGTTATTTACAGATTCTGAAAGTGGGGAGGCTCAGCTTTCCAGTGATGTCTAACAGAAGTAAATCTGGACATCTTTGAAGATATGACCATATCCAAAACTTATTTTGTGAGGAATCAGGTCTCAAAGTTTTCAGTGATTTATGCACTCCTGCCCACAAAAGCTGCCTGCATTTGCATTACTAAACATAAAACAGTCCCCACCATTTTCAGTGACTGATAGCACTGAGCTATTTCATAACAATGTAGTGTTTTTGTGGGGTTACTTAAATAGAAACACACCTCGTGAGAATTTGCCTCCAGTTGTGTAAGAGGTTTGGCAGTTTGCTTTAGTCTGGGACTTTTGGTGGCTGTAATCATCTCAGAAGCTTCAAGGTATCTGATTATTCTAATTTCTTTCTACTTTGTCTGCTGCTAAAGAATTCATCCATATGTTCTTCATGATTTCAGCTTAAATATTTTGCAACAAAAACAATGAAATCTTTTTTAGAAAAACAGTTTTTTTTGCCATTTTCAGGATTTGTGTCAGGCTGACTTGTTCCGTTTTCCTGTGGCATGACACATTTGTACTTAGACCTATATGGAGCAAGAACCTAATTTCAAACAACACCAAATTCCAATGGGTAAAAAATAACGAGGCAAAAACTGGTTTTATTGGGCAATCACAACACTTGATTTTAATCTTGCAAAAATGATTCTATCAGAGAGACCTTTATCATTTAATGCTTTGTTTTTATACAAAATGGTAAATTCACATGACTTAAGGAAATTCTATTTTTTCTACCTGTTATTTTGTACATACCAGCATTGAATATTCTGCATGTTTTCACTGTTTGGATAAAACCCTAAAATTTGATGAACTTAACCATCTATTTGTGACACAGAAAAGGACAATTTATTACTGTCAATATACACACATGCAATATGTGTGTATGTTGACATAGTTTCCAAAATCAACCCTCTTATACTAACTGGTTTAACGAAGAGAATAGCAAAATAGGGACAAGTTTTAACACATTAACTACTCACAGTGTAATAAAGCTTATTACTTGGGGAATTAGAGCCTCTGATACTTGGTGTCTTGGTAGGGTAGGGAAGGCAGGATTTATTATAAACACATAATACAGAGTTACACAGGCATTGGCATTGTATATGCAAGAACTAAATAATGTAATAATTAAAAAACAGCAAGTAACAGTCATTGTTGTTCCAGGTGATACATGTAAACTATAACTTCCACACTGGAAAAAGATGTGAATAAATATTTAAATAAATAATTGAAAAGACTAAGTTTTAGATTATTTATCAAATGCTGGGAAGCATAAAACAAAATAAAAGTTGTTATTCACAACCTCTAAGAAAACCATGTAATTTCATGTAATTATAATACAATGTAATTTGACATGGTTAAAAACACAAGTCAGTGTCGTACTCTTCTGTGGTTTTAACAAGTTGAGCTGCTTCTAAACTCTTAGTGAAGCCTACAGAAGTTTCCCTCTTATTATTCAGTGGTGCAAAAGGGCACTTCCTGCCATTAAACTGTTGAAATTCTACCTCAGAATTGTGCACCATTTGTTCAGTCTCGAGTAAAGGTCTCTTGAAGGTTTTTGAGAGACAATACACAAGCACATTTCACCTGTAACTGTTATTACTGTTATGTTTGTTAAGCAACAAAACAGCAGTCAAACACTATGTTTATGTATTTAGCACTTTTATCATCTTGCACAAATGTAAATCCACCCTTATAAATAAAAATACAATGATCTTCATTAGCCCTATTTTGGGAAAAAGATGTATAAGTAAAAGAAAATCCTGACGAGTAACATAAGATTTTGTTTCCCTGGGCCAAAATAACATACATTGGTTTTTAAAATACCTAGAAATTTTTGATCTTCTGGAACAAAATGGGAGGCAAAGTTACTTTGTAAATTTGCTCTTATTTCTTAAGTAACTTGTTGTTAGTTTGTTTTTACAACAAATAATTAATGCTAATGATTTTTACTTCAGGAACAAACATGTATTTTAAAGAGCTTGATCCAGTCAGGGAAGACTCACGAACAGAGGGGGTGATTGCCAAAGTCAGTCCACTTTAGTGTCACTCACTGTGAAAAATTGCTGAAAAAATGACCAAACTTTTGCTTGTTCCTTGTAATTTTTGTGGAGTTGGGAAAATGCTGTGATTTTTTTCTAATCTTTAAACAGGCAGCTGCATTTTATTTCTTTTTAAAATACTGTTGACTTCCCAGTGTTTCCCAGTTTATATATATTTTGAAAACATTTTTTAACAACTCTTGTTTAAAAATGCATTTCTGTCTGATAGAGGAGTTTCATTACAATTGTATTTGTAATGAGCATCAGTAGAAAATATGTGATTTTGTTTAATTTGTTTTTGGCAAACACTTTTTTGGCTCTCAGAATCAAACTTTGAATTCTGTGGATGTTGTTCTCCCATAACCTCGACAAGTTGTGTTCCCAATCAAGGCTGACACCACCTTTCAAAACTCCAAGAAGAATTTGCAACTGAGTTGTTGCCGCTCATGCTGTGAATCCTAAATGTCAAGATAAAGACTTTTTACCTGTTGGTTTAGACTGTGAACTATTGTTAGAAAACCATCATGCAAAGATGGACAACATTTGTAATTTGTACAACTTTGACATTTACTGAATGCTGATGTCAAACAAACACAAACATTGCAGCTGAAGATATTTAAAATGTCAGTTAGGCCTTTCTTAATATCTTTCTGTTGTGACTGTTAGGATTGGATCTTCCACCAGAACACGATCTCACATCTTGAGAACTGCAAACACCTCCGTGAACAGTCAGTCTTCTTATTTATTTATATATTTATTTATTTAGCTTTATCTTTCAGTGATTGCAATTTGATGTGTAATGATTATCAGAAACTTTGCTGGGTTAAATCATTCTGTGGAATGTATTGTTGAAGTGGAAAAAAGAACAAAATAAAATGTAACATTTTCTGCTGTATCACTGATGTACAATTAAGAAGTTTCAGAAATGAAATTGTCATGTTGCAGAGCTTATCAAAAATTAAGGAATAATTTTAAGAAAAACCTTTAAGGCGCCTTCTGTATTGTTTAGGTGGGCTTCAACCATCATAGATAAATCCTTTTGTTGATAAACTTTGACCTTTCTTATTTCAATAAACGTTAATTTTTTCCACAGATACCCAGAGTGGGATGGAGGAATACCACCACTGAAAAAGTAAATCTCTCTCAAACAAAACAGTCACAAACAAGTCCCTTCCTGAGTTATGTCTTTTTAAAAAATCATTAACCATACCTTCAATATTTTTTCTTTTAGTTCTGCGGGCAGAAGCACATGGACCTCACCTTTGACTTCTGCCCAGACTTCCCAACATCATCAACAAAAATGCAGACTTGGGAGTCGTTCTCGCTCTCACAGCCCCGGCAGCTCAAGTGATAAAAAGGGCCAATCCAGAAGTAGTTCCTGTTCCTGCTCATACAATCCCCGGCGACGTGGCTCAAGAGAGAAACGTAAAAAATCCAGAACCGGTTCCCGCTCATACAGTCCCCGCCGACGCGGCTCAAGAGAGAGACATAAAAAATCCAGAAGCGGTTCCCGCTCATGCAGTCCCCGTCAACGCATCTCAAGAGAGAAATGTAAAAAATCCAGAAGCGGTTCCCGCTCATGCAGTCCCCGTCGACGCAGGTCAAGAGGGAAACGTAAAAATTCCAGAAGCAGTTCTCGTTCATGGAGTCCCCGGCGACTCAGGTCAAGAGGGAAACGTAAAAATTCCAGAAGCAGTTCCCGCTCATGCAGTCCCCGCCTACGCAGCTCAAGAGGGAAACTTAAAAATTCCAAAAGCAATTCCCGTTCCAGCTCTTATAGTCCCCACCGACGCAACTCAAGAGATAGACGAAAGAGATCCAGAAGTAGTTCATGTTCTCATTCCCCCAGCCCTCGCCACCATTATCCCATTAAGAGTCGATTACTGCACAGACAAAGTCACAGGTTTGTGAAAATTAATATTTCATATTTGAAACCACATACAAACCAAAGACATTCTGCTGAAAAATAAAAGTTCAATTCAAAGAATAGCAGGACGTCAAATATTTGCTTTCACAATATTACCTGCAAAATGTAAATTAAACATTTTATTAGATATGTGCAAATGTTCTTTTTTTAGTTCTATAGATATTACATGCTAGTTGTTTTACATTTAACTATTAGGTCTTTAGCTTGAGTTTGTCTTTGATGTTGAAGTTACTTTACTTTCCCCCCATCATAGATTACGTTCCAGAAGCCATGAGAGACAGTCTTCACCAAAAAAATATAAGAAATCAGCCTCACCAAAGAGGAGCCCTGAACAACAATTCCCACCAAGGAAAAACCATGAGCAACAATTGTCCCATGGAAGTAGCCTTGAGCAACAGTTGGTGCGGAGAGATGGTGCGAAACAATGCTCACGAAGGAGAAGCCATGAGCAACGATTGGCAAGGGGAAGGAGCCAGGAGCGACGATCTCCACCAAGAAGATTTGATGACAAAAACGGGTCACCAGTTAGGAGCCACAAGCAACTATCATCACAAAAAAGAGATCACAAAAAATGTTCAACAAGAAGCCATGAGAGAGAATCATCACCAAGAAAAAATGATGACGAGCAGTTGTCAC
>SSNP01000068.1:1438500-1448973 GCA_006937955.1 Pachypanchax playfairii
ACAAGTTGTGTTCCCAATCAAGGCTGACACCACCTTTCAAAACTCCAAGAAGAATTTGCAACTGAGTTGTTGCCGCTCATGCTGTGAATCCTAAATGTCAAGATAAAGACTTTTTACCTGTTGGTTTAGACTGTGAACTATTGTTAGAAAACCATCATGCAAAGATGGACAACATTTGTAATTTGTACAACTTTGACATTTACTGAATGCTGATGTCAAACAAACACAAACATTGCAGCTGAAGATATTTAAAATGTCAGTTAGGCCTTTCTTAATATCTTTCTGTTGTGACTGTTAGGATTGGATCTTCCACCAGAACACGATCTCACATCTTGAGAACTGCAAACACCTCCGTGAACAGTCAGTCTTCTTATTTATTTATATATTTATTTATTTAGCTTTATCTTTCAGTGATTGCAATTTGATGTGTAATGATTATCAGAAACTTTGCTGGGTTAAATCATTCTGTGGAATGTATTGTTGAAGTGGAAAAAAGAACAAAATAAAATGTAACATTTTCTGCTGTATCACTGATGTACAATTAAGAAGTTTCAGAAATGAAATTGTCATGTTGCAGAGCTTATCAAAAATTAAGGAATAATTTTAAGAAAAACCTTTAAGGCGCCTTCTGTATTGTTTAGGTGGGCTTCAACCATCATAGATAAATCCTTTTGTTGATAAACTTTGACCTTTCTTATTTCAATAAACGTTAATTTTTTCCACAGATACCCAGAGTGGGATGGAGGAATACCACCACTGAAAAAGTAAATCTCTCTCAAACAAAACAGTCACAAACAAGTCCCTTCCTGAGTTATGTCTTTTTAAAAAATCATTAACCATACCTTCAATATTTTTTCTTTTAGTTCTGCGGGCAGAAGCACATGGACCTCACCTTTGACTTCTGCCCAGACTTCCCAACATCATCAACAAAAATGCAGACTTGGGAGTCGTTCTCGCTCTCACAGCCCCGGCAGCTCAAGTGATAAAAAGGGCCAATCCAGAAGTAGTTCCTGTTCCTGCTCATACAATCCCCGGCGACGTGGCTCAAGAGAGAAACGTAAAAAATCCAGAACCGGTTCCCGCTCATACAGTCCCCGCCGACGCGGCTCAAGAGAGAGACATAAAAAATCCAGAAGCGGTTCCCGCTCATGCAGTCCCCGTCAACGCATCTCAAGAGAGAAATGTAAAAAATCCAGAAGCGGTTCCCGCTCATGCAGTCCCCGTCGACGCAGGTCAAGAGGGAAACGTAAAAATTCCAGAAGCAGTTCTCGTTCATGGAGTCCCCGGCGACTCAGGTCAAGAGGGAAACGTAAAAATTCCAGAAGCAGTTCCCGCTCATGCAGTCCCCGCCTACGCAGCTCAAGAGGGAAACTTAAAAATTCCAAAAGCAATTCCCGTTCCAGCTCTTATAGTCCCCACCGACGCAACTCAAGAGATAGACGAAAGAGATCCAGAAGTAGTTCATGTTCTCATTCCCCCAGCCCTCGCCACCATTATCCCATTAAGAGTCGATTACTGCACAGACAAAGTCACAGGTTTGTGAAAATTAATATTTCATATTTGAAACCACATACAAACCAAAGACATTCTGCTGAAAAATAAAAGTTCAATTCAAAGAATAGCAGGACGTCAAATATTTGCTTTCACAATATTACCTGCAAAATGTAAATTAAACATTTTATTAGATATGTGCAAATGTTCTTTTTTTAGTTCTATAGATATTACATGCTAGTTGTTTTACATTTAACTATTAGGTCTTTAGCTTGAGTTTGTCTTTGATGTTGAAGTTACTTTACTTTCCCCCCATCATAGATTACGTTCCAGAAGCCATGAGAGACAGTCTTCACCAAAAAAATATAAGAAATCAGCCTCACCAAAGAGGAGCCCTGAACAACAATTCCCACCAAGGAAAAACCATGAGCAACAATTGTCCCATGGAAGTAGCCTTGAGCAACAGTTGGTGCGGAGAGATGGTGCGAAACAATGCTCACGAAGGAGAAGCCATGAGCAACGATTGGCAAGGGGAAGGAGCCAGGAGCGACGATCTCCACCAAGAAGATTTGATGACAAAAACGGGTCACCAGTTAGGAGCCACAAGCAACTATCATCACAAAAAAGAGATCACAAAAAATGTTCAACAAGAAGCCATGAGAGAGAATCATCACCAAGAAAAAATGATGACGAGCAGTTGTCACCTATCAGACGTCAGGAGAGACGATGGTCCTCAAGAAGTAGTGATGAAAAACGAGGGTCACCTAAAAAGAGCTGCGGGCAAAAATTATCACCACCAAGACAAGATGAAGAGAAAAAATCATTGCCTGAGGAGAGTAATGGAGTGCTCTCATCAGCAAAAAGAAGCTGTAAGAGACAGGCATCACTAGACGAACCATCATCTCAGATAAAGAAGCTGTGTAGTGTACAGAGGCTGACAGAGCAACTTCTAGAAAGACCAGGTTTGAAAATTTGATACGTTTATTAACTTCTAGTCTTTTATAAAGTTTAAATGCAATAGACTTGAGCTGGTAATTGGTAAGTGTTGTTGTTTATTTCAATTCATTTAGCCTTATGTGATATGTACTGTAGTTGGGGAACAATTGTTTATCCTTTGCCAAATAAGGTAACCAGACTTGTGAGATCTTATAAAACTTTAGCACACTACTGAAAAGGACTTCATGTCTGATTATTCACAGTACACGATTAGCCTTGTCTGTAGCCATTGCAGTGTACTTGGAGAATAATAGTCTGTTACAAAACACTCTAATCTTTGTCTTCACTCACTGTTTCTAATACAGTTTTGTTCATCTAATAATCGAAACAAGCATTTCTCTTTCCTACATGCGTCCCTTTAGCCTGATGAAATGTAGATAGGAGTGTTAAACTTTGACAAGAATGTTGAACTTCTCACTCTAGCCGGAGATGAATTGTCTGTCTGCTTGATTTGTCTCTATTGTAAGGTTAATGACAAAAACTCATTTTCGCTTTTTCTTTTGATAGCTGCAGTTTCTGAAACATCTTTTCTGACCGTTTCAGTGGAACGAGAAATCCGTAGGTCTAGTTAAATAACTCACCTGAGAGTGTGCTTGCTAAACTATAAGTAGAACAAAGAAAAGATACAATCACTGTGTGTTGTTGGTTAAGTAAAAATATAGGGAGTATCTTCCACCCAATAATAGTTTTTAGGAGAAAAAAAAACATTCATTGAATGTTCATCAAGGTAGGCTTCAGAAACCCATCTTTACTAAGTACCCAGTCCAAACATTACTAATTCAATATATTCATATTTGCCCATCCCATAGCTAGTATAAATAAAGGGGAAAAGTAAAGTATTCACCTCATCTGTGTGGTGAAGGTTTTATGTAATTGAATCTTTTTTTTTTTTTGTTGGTTAATTTCAGTTCTGCAGGAGAATTTAGTAAAGAAGGATAGAAATGCATGTGTGCTGTATTGTTAACAACCATAGATAAAGATTATGTTTTTAAAAAGATTTTAATCAACAAGATAATTTTTTAAAAGTTTGGATCATCAAGAAAATTACTCCTATATTTTCAGACTTGACAGCTTCTACACTAATACATCATTCTGAATTTCTGTCCTTTTAGATGTCCAGTCTCTGTCTGGACAGACTAACATTGAGGATGTGGTTAAATTGGTCATTCCTGTTGTACTGGCTGAGCTAACAAAGAATAAGACGTCCTCATCATCAGTAACCTCACAAGCAAAAAAGAAAAAAGCTTCCACATCTTCATCTAGTGCTAAAGGAAGTAACTCATCTTCATCCTCTAAAGGAGCAAAGACACAGCCTAAAGCTCAGAGCAATGAGGAAAACAGCTTCTCAGAGCCCAAGGTTTGTGTGTCTTTCATTTTGAATATGCATTTAATATCTGGTTTCCTTAGTTTCTCTCTTTTTTTGATTAAAGATGTATGATAAATGAGCAGTTACAACCTGACCAGTTTTTGTTTTTATATCAGTTTGTTAGTCATGTCAAACCATCACCTCCAACCATGGTGAAGCTCAAAGGCACATTTGATTCTCTCTGTTACAATGATGTTGTTGCGGCTGTGGAGTTCTTTGGAAAAACCAAATCAGTTCTGCTGATGAAGTTCAAACAAGAGGTGTGTATAAAAAGTACACTGGATTTTGGATTCTCATTTTTTAACTCTAGCATTTTGTTTTGGCAAAATATTGTCTCTGGATGGTAATTAGAGGATTAAATCTCTTAACCATTGAAACTTTTATATTGGCTAACATTGCTTGTTAAGATGACTCCTACAAATAAGAGATCAACTGTTAGCAGATTTATTTCATGATAAAATTTGCCAAATGGTACAGTAAACACAACAAAAAATAAATGAATGCTAATAAATGATAAAATGAATTGCCAAATATCATATTTTATATATCTGTCATGACTAAGACATTTTATAAGAGGATTTTGTCATTTTATATCTTTGAAATATGACCATGACATTGTTGTGATATTTGGCCTACAAGATACGTTTCTGTTAATGTGACTTGGACTTGTTGTTTCAGCATAGTGCCTTTAAGTTTTTGCAATCTGTTCTACTCCTTCAAGTATAATTGAGGTTTTATGCTTTTTAATGAATGTAACTCAGTCCTGATCTTCAGAGTAATTCTAAGTTGTTGTTTTTTGGTTTAAATACATTCCTGTAGGCAACTGTGTGCTTTGAAAAACAAGAAGATGCTGAAAAACTGAAGCGTGTAAAGACCTTTGATGTGAAAGGAGTGACTCTTTCTGTTGTCACACAAAAGGTTGTTTTTTTTAATCATTTGTACTTTATCAATGACAAATTAACATTTGTCTTCTTTAGTATTCATTGTAAAGAATTTGATTATTCCATGTCTATTTAATTTACAGAGCAGTGTATCTGGTTTGTCCCCTCCTGCTTCTATAGAGGATCAGAATAAACCAACCAAACGGTAAGTTATGCTTCACATAAACGGACAAACAATAAACAGCCCTTTACCATCGATGAATCCGACATGTTTGAAGAAACAAAGTTGAAGTAGTTACATAAAAATCCTCAGCGATGCCGATAGTAAACGAACAAGGGGAGACGCCTATACAAATTTGTATCGGAGGCATTTGTGGCGTTGGGGGCGGGGGACGGGGGGGCTAAAACGCATGTGCAGTATTTGAAAAGCCGTTGAGCTTCTCATTCGAGGCAAAAACCTCTTTACCACCTTTAAGGTTGTCTGGCCCTTTAAACTGAGATTTTAATGGGGAAATATTCCAACAAACACTGGCTAAAAACACAAATCCAAAAACAAACTAGGCAACGACAAACATGTCAGTGTATTACTGTTATAGTTGGCGGGAAAATTACTGTTGGATATTTGAACAGCAATAAAAAAGATGGGTGTATAATGAATAAGTGGATTTCAAGACAGTTTCTGTCTTTCTATAGTTACATGTTTAAACCAAGAATAAAATCTAAGCTGATAAGTTTCTAAATATGAAATAAAACTCTGTTGAAGACTTTCTTTCTCAATTTCTCTTAATTTGTTTTTTTCTTTCACAGAAAATCTGCAGTGAACAGTGAATCCAGTTCTTCTGGAAAATTTAATCTGCTACCGTTCGATAAACTGATAGCTTTACCAAAGAAACACCAAAAGACCATGTTAGGCAAAATTGTGAAGAAAGCTAAAACCAGCATTTCTAAAGTAAAAGACATCTCATCCAGGCAGGCTGGCAGTGGTGTAAAATCAGCTGAAGGAACAGAAGCTTCAACTCCTTCTGATGGCTCAAAAAGGAAATCTGCAGCTAAAATCTCTAAGAAGAAAGATGATGATTCTGGAGTTAAACTGAAAAAAACAAACAAGGTCAAAAATACATCAAATGTATCTGTTACTAAACCTTTCAAAAGCAAGAAAATAATCACAAAGTCAAAGATCCTGGCATCAAAAACAAGAAAAGTCTTAAATACAACATCTGAAATGGGGACAAAGAAAAACCTGAAAATAATTGCCAAATGTTCCTCTAAGATTAAAGTAGGAAAACTGTCAGAAACAAAGATCCTACGGCGCAAGTCCAATGAAGGTCATTTACCAAGCAGCAAACAAGCAGATGAAACTGCAGCAAAGACCAGAAATATACCTTCAGAATCAACAGGGTCAGAAAATCATCCAGATGTCTCTGGGACTGTCGAGGAATCAGAACTTCACGAATCTGCAGACCTACCTGAAGACTCAGTTAAAGTCAGTGAAACAAGACATGTTACATCATCAACAAACCAACAAGCAGAACTTACAGTCTACATAGAGATGAAAAAAGAAAACTCAACTTTTACAAAGGCTTCATCAGCTAAACCAAAACAGAGTCAACTAACAACTAAAGATGTGACAGAACCAGATAAACCTTTATCTCAGCCACCACAAAAACAACTGATGACTGTCAAAACTCCAGAAACATCTGTTAAAGATTTGCCACAGGTTCAGCCGGTTATCCTGTCAAAACCAGACCCTATTTCACCAACACCAAAGACACTGCAGCAACACACCACAGGAAGCCCTGATAAAGCTCCTACTGTGCCAGTGCAGATTGTTGGAACGTTGGAAACAAAAACAAGTCAAAAAGGTATGTAGGAGATGATTCAGCTGATCAAAATGTGTTCCCTGTTTTATTTTTATATTTCCAACAGGAGAATAGTTTGTGTTCCCCTAATTTGTTTGTACTAAACTGAGATTTAGGTCGTCATTTGAAATCTGAATTCACCGATGTATGGAGCATAAACCTGGTGCGGAACTAACAAAACTATAAGTGGAAGTTAATCTAAAGTATTTTAAACTAGTTCAGTGTAGTTTTCATCTTTAGCTTTGATCACTTTTTGTGTGTTTTTCAAATTTTTCACATCAGTGAGCGACAGTAGCTACGTTTACATGGGCACATTTAATCAGAATAAACGCCCAATCGGAAAAAAAATACGTCATGTAAACATGTCAATCAGAATGTTTTGATCCGATGCAGCCTGATCAGAATGAAATTTCCTTCCGATCGAGAGGGGTGGTTTTGTCCGATCTTCATTCGGATAGACGTGCATGTACACACCCATTCGGAAAGAAAGGGTGAAAAAAGCCCACTGCGCATGCGTACAACTTCAGCATGACGTCTTTCTGCTTTCGCAGACCCAAGTAGAAAACATAGCGGGAAGTAAACAGAAGTGGTCTGCTGGTGCAGTCATCCTGTCATCCTGCTCTCCTCTCCTGTGTCGGAGGAGCAGTAGTAATATGTATTCAGCCTCTAGCTTGGTTAATGCGACCAGTAAAAACCCAAACATAAAGGTAATCACCTACAGAAGGTCCATATTGGGGATAACGTGAGTCAGATCGAGCACACGATGGGGCGGGAAAGACGAACAGAAAGGACGGAGTTTGTTTACTTTTTTTTTCTTCCCCCAGAAAGACAACTCGCTGTGCGCATGCTCAACTCATTTAACCTGATCGAGTGCTTGGTGCATGTGTACTCATGGCATGATCAGATCATTTCAGTTAGTGTCCATGTAAACAGGGATTTGGGAATTCCGATCGACCAAGATTTTAATCAGATTGGGGAAATTTGGCGCATGTAAACATAGCTAGTGTTTATATTTTTGAAAAACTATTGCCCTTTAACATCCCTGTGCCATGCAGGAACCATTTAAAACTTCTCTCCCAAATGTTTGAGGTATTACAATGATGTGAAATGCATATAGTAAACTCTTATGCCCAGTCCGTGGTGTCTTGTGAATGCTTTGTGCATCGTTTGCCTCGCACCTTGGAGTTCAGTTTGATGCAAAATCTTGAGTTTTTTAAAAACTGAAAAATAATCCTTGCCAGAGCATGAAACATGTAACTAATATGATGTTTACTCATAAATGATCAACTTAGTTAATTTAATTTAATCAATTGGTGGGCGGCTTAGTCTAGCGGAAGGGTGATCGCCCTTCATTCGAAAGATGGCGGGTTCAATCCCTGGTGCCGGCAAGCTACGTCGAAGTATCCTTGGGCAAGATACTGAAGCCGTCGCTGCCTCGGGGCGGTCGTAATGTGTTGGGAAGGAGGTCATCCTCTGTTCGGGAAACCGGAGCTTGATCTCATGTCCTGGCAAGAGGCTACGTGTCGAAGTATCCTTGGGCAAGATACTGAACCCCAAAACTTCCCCCCGGGCGCTGTTCAATATGGCTGCCCTCTCCTTCTCACCTTACGGTGAGGATGGGTCAAATGCAGAGACAAATTTCCCAGCAAGGGATTAATATAGGAAATAAAATAAATAAATAAATAAATTCACCATTTAAGTGGGTTTGCCTGTGTTGGACAGAGACGACAATATTAAAACTTTACATAGAAAATTCAGCATGTTCACATTCATATAAACCAGTTTCATCAGCAGTGTTTTATTAGTTAATAAGTTCTATAGCATCCACCAAAAGCAGATCAAAAGCCAGATGAGTTCACCAGATAATGTGTAGAAGTCAACTAACTATCACCTAAAGATGAACTCATCTGACTCAGTGGATATGAGTGTCTTTTTTGTTAATTTGATCAGGGATTCATTCAAATATGAAGTCAGCATTTTCAGGTAAGATCAGGTTCGTGGAACAGAAAAATTTAACTAAAAACTAAATATCTTGTTTTACATGATTGTTTTTGTCTTTTTCCATTTTGTTTAAAAAAATATATATGTAGTTCTTGTTCATTCTTAAATAGTTCAGTAACTTCACAATCACTGTTTTTGTTAAGATTGTTAGTAACAATGACAAAAATCTGTTTTTTTTACCATTTATAAAAATATAAATATATTAATATATAATATATTTCTTTTAAATTTGCTGTCTTTTGTAATTTTGTTATCCATATCTGATTTTTCCATAAAGATGCTGCTGCTGGTGTTACAAAGACCATCGGTAGTCCCGTATCAAATCCTCTCTCACCAGCTGCTAAAAGGTCACCAAACAATAAAACCACTGCAGCAAATAGCAAAAATCTTCCAGCTGTTGCCACAGCAGCTGAAACCTTCCAGGCTGTTGGACAGGGGATAGAACTCTACATGTACCCACACAGATTCAGTAAGATAGTATTTGTATTTGTTTTTGTCTGTTAATTATTGTATTTAACAGTCTTTTACGTGTTGCCTGCACTGTACCTCTTGCAGATTGTGTTCTAGCAGAAAGCATCTTGTCATCCGGGGTATGTGTAAAATTTTTCCTTTACTATTGTGCAAGTGATTGTATATCAAACTTTATAATGTTTCATCTAAATTCAATAAAAGAAAATCCTGGTATGAATAAAGTTCTGACAAACGTTTGAATGAAACTGTGGACAGAGGAAGATGTCAGTGAGGGAAAATAAGCTTAATGAAAAACGTCCATCCTCTGAGTGATAATAATGTGAACAATTTGTAATCTGAAACTCTGTAATAAACCTTAATGTTTTTATTTTTTCCAGATTTTTACAGTTGATTCGACGCTTCTGTTAATAACAAACTTCCCACCGTACGACTGGTTCCACTACACAGAGACAGAGGTTGCAAATCTGCTCGGCAATTTTGGATTTGAATACGAGCACGACAACATCTATGTTTTTCCTCAGATACACATGGTAAGAGTCTGGTTTCATTTACTGGTGCTTCAGTTTAAGATATTTTGAAATTAGGCAGTCAAGTCAGACGTTTTCTGATTTTCTTTTTCAGGCTTTTGCTCTCATGCCAAATGAACGGTCAGTGATGGACATTATCAGAGCATCAGTCCACAACCAACTCAAACTTGGAAGTCGTAAACTTATATTGCACATTGTAAAAAAAAACATTTTAATGACACCAGTAAGTATGTGAAAAAGCTGCTTCTTGTCCACAGTTAGAACACTCTACAATGAAACACTGACTCACTACAACATTTAATTTCCCGCTGGGGATTAATAAAGTCTGATTGAATTTGAATTGACATCTGTTTAGTGTTCATAGATGCACAGAGCTTTCTGTTCAATTTAATCTAGATTGAGCGCCATTTATTTGGTTGAACAATAAAATAGTCTTTGATCTATTTTGTCAAACTAAATTATGATTTAAAAATAAACTGAATTTTGTATTTAAATTAAAATAAACAGATACTCTGAACTGCATTTTGCTCACTCTGATGTCTGTCTTTCAGCTTGGGTTTTATAAATCCCTGATGGATCTAACACCTCTTGTAAGTAATACAAACATATTCATATACCGTATTGATTTATAAAAGACCTAAGTTTTTGGAAAAGTTTTCTTCTGATTTACATTTATGATATGGCTGTTGGAATACTGACATGTCTAAGGCTACATTCAGACTGCAGATTTTTGGAATCTTTTAGTCATTGAATTTACTTCAAACTACTCTAAAGCATTCTGAAGAACTTATTTTTGTCTCTACATGTCAAAATAAAAACACCCTGAAGTTTTAGGAAATATTTTTATCTCATTAAAACTAAATACTCAGTGAAATAACTGT
>SSNP01000068.1:1449024-1481429 GCA_006937955.1 Pachypanchax playfairii
TACATTTATGATATGGCTGTTGGAATACTGACATGTCTAAGGCTACATTCAGACTGCAGATTTTTGGAATCTTTTAGTCATTGAATTTACTTCAAACTACTCTAAAGCATTCTGAAGAACTTATTTTTGTCTCTACATGTCAAAATAAAAACACCCTGAAGTTTTAGGAAATATTTTTATCTCATTAAAACTAAATACTCAGTGAAATAACTGTGTCACGTGTGTCTCCTTTGGTTTGAATCTTCATTGACTGTTGCAGGGCATGACAAAAAACAATGGATCGTGTTTAATCTACATCCGAAACATCTCACCAAGTGAGGCCAAAGATCTCAGAGAGGCTTTGAAAAACATCGGCTCTTTCACAAACTACCTTCCTCTTCTTAACAAGGTATAACTACACAAATCTACAAGTGTATGTTTAAATGCATTAAAAATGTTCCCGATGGTCTTAAATCTTTGTATTTCAGATTTTTATAGAATTTGAATCGGTTTATGATGCTGATCGGCTCGGAGTTTGGTACAGCTTCCAGAAATACGGGGCCTTTCACATTGTTGAGAGGCTAAAACCACCACAAAGCACCAAGCGAGCAAAGCGTAAGCAAATAACACATTTATTCATTTTACATTAGGTTATTTATAAGATTAAAAACAAATTAATTGGAGTAATTCAGTTGTTTTGGTTGCCGGGAGTAAATAAGATGCTGTCAAAGTTAATTTGTAGTTCAAGAGAGTAAAAAGCATTACAGTTCGGATTTATAATGTCTAAGAAATAAAACATGTCCAGTGTGAAAAGATAGCATGCTATGTTCACTATGAAGTAATTGGGTACTAAATGGTCATAAGTGGTACAAAGTATAAATAAACCTGTAGCAGAGGACTTGTTTAGAACACAGAATTGACCAGAACTACAAATATAATATCAGGCCAAGAGACAAACTGACCTGCAGTCTTTTGTTTGTACAGCTCCACAACAGCCAATGAAAGCTCTTCCAGACAGCGAGCACATCAATCCTGGGGTAGAATTGCCAAGTGCAAAGTATGGCATTCCTCAGGGCACCAATTCACCTTTTTGGGTCACCATGACAACGATCCCATATGTTTTTCCAACTGCAGCTCCTTGGTTTAACATCCCCGGTAAGAGAAATATAATTTCAGATCTACACAGTCTTTTTATAAGTGACTGTGACTGATTGTGTTCTTTATGGAACCCTAGATTTCCTGACCATTCAAGGAAAGAAGGACATTTCGGTAAGCACAAGCTGATATAAATCCAATAATCTTTATTTTGTTTTTTTGGAGTTACCAATAGTTTTTCATGTAAAAGAAACCAAACTGAACTCTCTCTATATGGCACTTAAAACATAGAGGTAACTCAGCGTGCTTAACAAAACAAGCTAATAAAAATCTTAAATCGTATGAACCGGAGACATAAAGTCTGCACATCAGACAGTTGGCTAAATTATTTAAATCTCTGTCATTTTTAGTGTAGAATATCAGTCACTTGAGTTTATTATGAACCAGAATTAACTTTTGTCAGGTTTCCCTAATAAAACTCAGTCTTCAGTGTCTAGATCTTTAGTTTATTTCTATTAACTGTATTTTATTTTTGAAATGTTGTATCCTATAGACAACGACTCTCCATCCAGGCTCAGTGTACTCTACTATCATGTTGACGGGTTTACCGGAAGGAAACTACAAACATGAGGATGTTGCTAAGCTGGTGTGGCGTTATTTCCCTAAACAGAACCTTGAGACTCTATACTACAACATCCTGGTCCTCCCACTGCAGAGAAGGGTGAGATATTACTCCCGTATTGTTTTAGGAAAATGCGAGATGAAGTGTAATAAAATGCTAAGAAGTACCTGACTGATTCATGGCTAGTTATTTTCTCGAGTGTGCTGCCCAATTCCAAGATCAGATTATTTAACTTGGTTAACAAAACAGCCCTCAAAACTGAGGAGAAATGGAATTTAGCTTTTCAGATGAAGCTTTGGGATTTCAGTGCAACTTTCAGCTCGTTTTCTTTCTGCTTTTGTCACTTGAAGGCTTTTGTGTATTTCTGCAATCGGGAGGCATGCAGCAGTTTTGTTCGGGATTACATCAAAAAGCCTGTTTCTGTTGGTGGCTGCACTCTCCAAGCTCATTTTGTCTTACAGGACATACGCCATAAACCTAATGAGGTATGAAAACTGGGTAAAGTGTCTGAGGTACTCTCTGGAAAGTGAAACTAGTTAAATTTCATGTGTTTCATCTTGTGATCATGTGTATCAGGGAACTTGTTCCTGGACACCAAAACACTGTTAGAACCACAGACAAATAATATAAAGTTTAGAAATTTTACTTGCCAAGGAGTTAGTGAAGGTACAGCATTTACAGCATCCCCACAATCACTAAATAAGACGTTAAAACTTGGATATTATATACAGGAGGTTCATAAAGTCCGTCCCTTTAACAGATAACATAATCACATGTTGATTTTCCCAGGTGAACTTGCTCCTGGAGCAGCAAACATGCAGATCAGAATTTATTTTGTCGGCCCTTATCTTAAAGCCCGTGTAAAGTAACAACAAATGTGTGTTCTGAGTTTGTCACTGCACAGGAATATTAGTTATTAGTCATCCAGCCAAATTTGAATGATTAAAAACACTATGAAGCATATGAAATTTGGTTACAAAATAATGAAAAAAGGATGAGTTTTCTCTGCTCTGAGACGCTGGGGGCGTGTCCGCTGCAGGCGCTGAAACCTGTCTGTCTCATCCTCTAGCAGCACCTCCTTCTCTTCCCCACATCACTGCATTTCCTCTGTTTCTGAGTTCCGGCTGGTTCGTTAAGTTTGAGGTTCTACCCACACGTAAAACTGCTTTTGCATCGCTGCTTTTTGAGGAGTTGAAATATTTCCACACAACCGCAATGCTTCAGACTTGTTGATGAGTGAAGGAGCGGAATGTGCTGCTACGCCATTCTGAGCTTTGTTTAGCATATGAAGGCAGCAGGTGGCAGAAGTAGCTCCTACCTATCATGCTGGTTTAGTTACTGTCTACTGTGTGGCTCCTCTGCACAAAATCCACCCAAAGCTTTTTCAGACGGTCATCCCTCGGATGAAGGAGCGGGAAAACCACTGAAGCTACCGCACTGTACGGTTTTATATGACGAGAGCAGCAGGGGGCGGAGTTATCCTGAAGGGCAGCCGCGTGTCGCTGCCCTTTTAGACCCGCCCATAAAATCCTGAAACAGAAAACTCTTGAAACGCAATTTGAAGGCTAGTTCCACAATTCAGTTTTTAATTGTTGGGAGGTTTTTCACATGTTTAGAACATTTATTATGTTTATAATGTGGTTAGAAGAAAATAGCAGAATTCCCTTTACATGGTCTTTAAAGCAGGACTCCTTAGTAGAGGCCTACTCATATAGATCTTTGAACAGAAGTTTCTAGAGATCAAAGGATACTTTTCTACTTCTATCATGGGAAAGAATTACTTGTTCAAAGCTCTCTTGCACTAAAAGATTAACACTTAGATATTTACATGTTAGAGTAAATAATAAAATGATGAGAATAAATGCAAATACATATTTTCCTTACAATGTAGAAGATCATTATACCGTATATTCCCTTACATAACGTCTTTATGTTTTAGAATCAGTTTATTGTGAAGTATCATGGTTACACTACAAGGAGTTTGTCTTAAATGAAGGTGCACAGAGAAAAATGAAAATATGAAACAGCAACATTTACATAACCTGGGAATGTGAAGAATAAAAAAAACTGATGATTCAGCATTTGCACTTGCTTCTGGGAGAAACATAAAGCACAGTCATGTTTATAAAGGGAACAGATGGGTTAACAGTAGAGCTGCCATAAAAATGCTCCTGATGGATTTATTGGGTTTTTTAAGTCTGTCTAAAAGGGTTATCATTAAAAAATGACTTGATTTCACTCACATTGTAGATGTTAAATATTGTTAAGCTGTTATTTAATGTTACGCGTGCTCATGTATTAAGCTTTTTTTTAGACTCACTTGAAAATATGAGTTTTGTGTATGTTTCTCTCTCTATTTTTATTTGTAAATTTTTTAATTCCACCCTTATTTTGAGACATTAACACCATAATCTAGCAATAACAAGTGAAACTTACTGGGGAATCTTTTCCAAAACTTTTTCCATAAAAATGTACTCACATTTCTGTCAGAGATTCTAAAACACAGTTGCTACATGTTCTAGAAATTGCAACCAAACATGCTGAAAATGTGACGCTGTTGTGAAAAAACTGTCAACATCCATAAAATTCTGCCTTATTATGTTTTTTGCAGATGATCATGTATAGAACGCTCATGAAATGGAGCAATGCTGTAAGACATTTCACTATTTAAAAATAATTCATCAGTTTGTAGGTAAAAACAAACTGCTTTAACAAGCTGTTGGTTGTTTTTTCAGCATGTCCCAGATCTGGATTTTCTGGACAGGCGGCTGTTGTGTTTGGAACTCTCTGAAATAAACGTGGACCTCATCAAGAGGGTCATGAAAGAAGTGGCAACCATGGGTTGTTTTGTCAACTTCCTGGTGCTTGCTAACAGGGTAGACACAACTGTACTTTACTGTGAAACCTGGCGTTCAGATAGTTTTTCAGATTCTTAAATTTATATACAAAAAGAATGAGAAAATACAATTTGCCAGTTGATAAATCTAATTTCTTCATGTTTTCATTTTTCCTACTGAGTTTAACTTATACACACTTGTTTTAGATGATGTTTAGAAAAGTTCAGCCCGTTTTAAGGCTGTTTTAATATTTCTCTTTACTTTTTTTGCTTTCTTTCTGTCATTGTTCTTCTGCCTTAGATCTGTGTTGAGATGGTCGAATCCAGCAGTTTGATTAATATACTGGAGCAAATTTCCCAGAGAGATTTATCTACACACAAAACCTGGTATGTTTCCAACAAATTAGGGGAAAAAAACATCAAATTACATGAATGGCTTGTTAACTGTTCTCAAAGTTGGCTGTTATTTAACTTGTTCAAAGTAAACTCACAAAGAACAAGCGTCCTTCAGACCTCCTGATACATGACTACTCTTTATCAGGGAGTCGAGTCTGAGCTGCTGCATCGTTTCATCTGTTTTACCAACTCAACTGATCAGAAATTCTTAAATAACATTTTGTAAAAATTAAAGCAAAATGAACAAAGCAGCTAATAGTATCAAATGTAAAAAAAGGTCAATGTAAAAAAAACTTATATATTTAATCAGGCATTGAGAGATTGAGAGATGGGCCTCATGACATGATTAGAACATGTTCACATTGACCTTAGTACAAGGCAAAAATAGAAACACCTGTTGGTTTTTGTGCGATATCCATGGAAATAAGTCTAAATCACCCACCTGCAAGATGAGTTTTTTTCCCAAAATATCTTTTAAAAACGGGGGAAAAGGTTGAGTTTCTTTGGAAAGAGGATTCTCACCAGAGTGGAAATACTTTTATAGTTGAATAAGTACAGACACATTATCAGATAAGTCTGAACTTTGCTGCTGTTCTGACCTCTCATTTCCTCCCCCTCAGACATAACAAAAACTAGCTATTTGTAGGATAATATTTTCCAAATCTCTGGGATTATATTTTGCTGCATCAGCCTTTGACTTTGCAGTAGACTTTAAACTGAATAGCTCACAAGTAACCCTCTCATGCACCATTTATGTCATTGTGCACATCAAGCCTCAGGCTTTATGAGTTAGTTTAGAAAACTAAAATGGAAATAAAATACCTACAAAATAAGAATGAGTCTTTTTATTTATATGTATTATCTGTCTGACCAAATACTTTTTTTCTTGGCAGGAGCAAAGTTCGACATGTTGAGTCGTAAGTATTCCTTGTTTCTTTTATGAAGGGAAGTAATCTTAGTAGTAATTAGTCCAATAATATGTTTATTCCACGTCTGAGGCACCTTAAATTCACAACAAAGGACAAAACAAAACAGATGAATATGTATGAGTGGGTGTTAATTTTTTGCAAAGTCTTATAAAATTTGACTACATTCAATGTTTGAGATATTGAAAAAGCCTTAAAAAGGACAAACAGTAGCAGATGTATTTGTGGAAACAATGAAATTGATTTAATCAATGAAAATGGGAAAAAGTCCAAATCAACAGTTATTGCTGAAGCTTGCAGACGGAGAAAATATTTTTCTTCTTATACAGCGATATGATACCCTAACCCTAACCTCTTCCTAAAGGTCTTTAGGAAAACGTTCTTATTAGAACCTACCCGTAATTTCACGACCAAAAGGCGCACTGTACGAAAAGGCGCAGTCTCAGTTATGTGTGCCATTACTGTATTTAACACACACATAAGGCGCACCGTACGAAAAGGCGCAGTCTACACACACACCGCCTTACAACAACACACACACAAGCATGCAAATGTGCGTATTAAAAATAGGTCGGGAGCAAAACTGAGTTTGGTTGTGCTTTATTTAAGATGATATAACAATATTAAACAAGCACATTACCGGTTATAGTCCTTATTCAAATCCTTCAAAGTCCTCATCCTCTGTTTCGGAATCGAACAGCTGCGCAAAATCTAACAGAGCAGGTCCACTTCGCTCCTCGCTGTCAGAGTCACTGTCTGTACCGTGCGGCTCCTCAGAAATGATACCGGCTTTTGCGAAAGCTCGGATAACAGTACCAGCAGACACGTTAGTCCAAGCATCTACAATCCATTGGCAAACTGTAGCGTAACTCGCCCAGCGCTGCCTTCCACCCTTCGTGAAACTGTGGTCTCCTTCGGTCATCCATCGCTCCCACGCCGCTCGCATCCTTACTTTGAACGGCCGGTTCACGCCGATGTCCAGCGGTTGGAGTTCTTTCGTCAGCCCTCCCGGAATCACAGCAAGCGTAGCATTCATCTGCTTCACTTGTTGTTTCACGTCAACGGTGAGATGAGCACGCATAGAGTCATAAACCAGAAGCGAGGGTGATGCGTGGAAAAAACCACCCGGTCTCCGAACATACACCTGCCTCAGCCACTCTTTCATCATTTGCTCGTCCATCCAGCCCTTTTCGTTTGCCTTAACAATGACGCCCGCTGGAAACGTCTCCTTAGGCAAAGTCTTTCTTTTAAAAATCACCATCGGGGGCAGTTTCTGTCCATTGGCGTGGCAGCCAAGCACAACAGTAAACGAAGCCCTTTCGCACCCCGTTGTGCGTATTGACACCGTGCTGGTTCCCGTCTTCTCCACCGTGTGACTGTCTGGGATGTCAAACGTGAGCGGCACCTCGTCCATGTTCGTGATGTGGCTCGGTTGGATCCGTTTGTCGCTGATGTGCTTCCTGCAGTATGAGAGAAAGTTTGTCAGCTTTTCATTGTAATCCGCTGGCCGTTGCTGCGCTACCGTAGTCCTGGTCCGGATCGATAAATGGCACCGTCTCATAAAGCGGAAGCACCAAGACGGACCTCCTTTGAAATGTTCGATTTTCATCTCCTCCAGCAGCGTTTCTGCCTTTAGGCGAATAGTGACCGTCGAAACGCTCCTGCCACTCGTTCTTTGCTGAATGATCCACTGCTCGAGTTGTGCCTCCAACTCTGGCCACCTCGCCTTATTTCCGCGGAAACTCAGCTGCGTCTTCTTCACCTGTCGCAGTTCGTTTTCCATCTTCCTCCACTTACGAACCATCGACTCGTTAATTTTGAAATTTCTCGCGGCGGCTCGATTCCCGTGTTCCTCCGCGTAGCTGATTGCCTTCAGTTTAAACTGAGCTTCATAAGCATGTCTTTTCGCCATTTTCAGGGTTGTTAAAACAACAATGTTCTGCATAAAGCACATACCTGTTCTTTTATACACAATCCACGCCCACACATCCCTCTTTAACGTTCTCATGCGTTTTCTATCACGTCCGCTCCACGCCCACACTTCCCTCTTTAACGTTCTCATGCTTTTTCTATCACGTCCGCCTCATATAGGGCGCTCCGCACCATAGGGCGCATCGCTCATTTTGAAGAAAATCTAAGACGTTTATATGCGCCTTATAGTCGTGAAATTACGGTAACTAACTGTGTCCTCTTTAATTTCAGTTTTAGAGGCCTAAAGCAGCGTTTAAAAGATTCCAGCGAGACTACAATCAACCTTGAAGTACACATGTCACATGTCAGTGCTAAACCGCCAGCTGTTAAAACTGGACCACAGTTTCAATTCTCTGCACCTTCTACTGCTCAAGCAAAACCTAATTCTGACAAACCAGCCACCTCTGCTCAGCCCACCTTCAGGTCTGGAGCAGTGTCGGAGGAGAAAGCTGCAGAACCTTCAAATGTTGCTAAATCTGATGTTAGACCCGAGGAACGAGACTCAGAACCTCTCAGTGTTTTTAAATCTGAAAACAATCCAGGTGAAAGAGCCGTAGAACCTCCCAAAGTTCCTACATCTGAGATTAGGCCTGAAGTAGAAGCCACAGACCAGATTTTGACACCTGAAGTTAAGCCAGAGAAAAGAGCTGCAGAACAGTTCAAAGGGTTTAAATCTGAGGAAAGAACTTTAGAACTGTCAAAAGTCTACATATCAGAAATTGAGTCCAAGGAGAGAGCCACAGAACCTCCCAGTGTTTCTAAATCTGAGATTAGGCTCAAGGAGAGAGTCACAGAACCTTCCAGTGTTTCTAAATCTGAGATTAGGCTCAAGGAGAGAGTCACAGAACCTTCCAGTGTTTCTAAATCTGAGATTACACCCAAGGAGAGAGTCACAGAACCTCCCAGTGTTTCTAAATCTGAGATGAGGCCCGTTGAGAGAGTCACAGAACCTCCCAGTGTTTCTAAATCTGAGATGAGGCCCAAGGAGAGAGTCACAGAACCTCCCAGTGTTTCTAAATCTGAGATGACGCCCAAGGAGAGAGTCACAGAACCTTCCAGTGTTTCTAAATCTGAGATGAGGCCCGTTGAGAGAGTCACAGAACCTTCTAGTGTTTCTAAATCTGAGATTACACCCAAGGAGAGAGTCACAGAACCTCCCAGTGTTTCTAAATCTGAGATTAGGCCCAAGGAGAGAGCCACAGAACCTCCCAGTGTTTCTAAATCTGAGATGAGGCCCAAGGAGAGAGCCACAGAATCTCCCAGTGTTTCTAAATCTGAGATTAGGCCCAAGGAGAGAGCCACAGAACCTCCCAGTGTTTCTAAATCTGAGATTAGGCCCAAGGAGAGAGTCACAGAACCTTCCAGTGTTTCTAAATCTGAGATTACACCCAAGGAGAGAGTCACAGAACCTTCCAGTGTTTCTAAATCTGAGATTACACCCAAGGAGAGAGCCACAGCACCTCCCAGTGTTTCTAAATCTGAGAGTACACCCAAGGAGAGAGTCACAGAACCTTCCAGTGTTTCTAAATCTGAGATTACACCCAAGGAGAGAGCCACAGCACCTCCCAGTGTTTCTAAATCTGAGATGAGGCCCTTTGAGAGAGTCACAGAACCTTCTAGTGTTTCTAAATCTGAGATTACACCCAAGGAGAAAGCCACAGAACCTCCCATTGTTTCTAAATCTGAGATTATGCCCAAGGAGAGAGTCACAGAACGTCCCAGTGATTCTAAAACTGAGATTACACCCAAGGAGAGAGCCACAGAACCTTCCAGTGTTTCTAAATCTGAGATTACACCCAAGGAGAGAGCCACAGAACCTCCCAGTGTTTCTAAATCTGAGATTAGGCCCAAGGAGAGAGCCACAGAACCTCCCAGTGTTTCTAAATCTGAGATTAGGCCCAAGGAGAGAGCCACAAAACTTCCCAGTGTTTCTAAATCTGAGATTACACCCAAGGAGAGAGCCACAGAACCTCCCAGTGTTTCAAAATCTGAGATTATGCCCAAGGAGAGAGCCACAGAACCTCCCAGTGTTTCTAAATCTGAGATTAGGCCCAAGGAGAGAATCACAGAACCTCCCAGTGTTTCTAAATCTGAGATTAGGCCCAAGGAGAGAGCCACAGAACCTCCCAGTGTTTCTAAATCTGAGATTACGCCCAAGGAGAGAATCACAGAACCTCCCAGTGTTTCTAAATCTGAGATTACGCCCAAGGAGAGAATCACAGAACCTTCTAGTGTTTCTAAATCTGAGATTACGCCCAAGGAGAGAATTACAGAACCTCCCAGTGTTTCTAAATCTGAGATTAGGCCCAAGGAGAGAGCCACAGAATCTCCCAGTGTTTCTAAATCTGAGATTAGGCCCAAGGAGAGAATCACAGAACCTCCCAGTGTTTCTAAATCTGAGATTACGCCCAAGGAGAGAATCACAGAACCTTCTAGTGTTTCTAAATCTGAGATTACGCCCAAGGAGAGAGCCACAGAACCTCCCAGTGTTTCTAAATCTGAGATTACGCCCAAGGAGAGAGCCACAGAACCTCCCAGTGTTTCTAAATCTGAGATTACGCCCAAGGAGAGAATCACAGAACCTCCCAGTGTTTCTAAATCTGAGATTACGCCCAAGGAGAGAATCACAGAACCTTCTAGTGTTTCTAAATCTGAGATTACGCCCAAGGAGAGAATTACAGAACCTCCCAGTGTTTCTAAATCTGAGATTAAGTTTGAGGAGACAGCCACAGAACCTTCCAGTGTTTCTAAATCTGAGATTAAGTTTGAGGAGACAGCCACAGAACCTTCCAGTGTTTCTAAATCTGAGATTAGGCCCAAGGAGAGAGTCACTGAAACTCCCAGTGTTTCTAAATCTGAGATTAGGCTTGAGGAGACAGCCACAGAACTTTCCCAGAAAGCAGAAAGACCTCCAGCTGCAGCACCAGATCAACCCTGTAAGGAGGCTTCTGCTGCAGCAGGTATTTCTCACCCTTATTTGCTGATGAAAACATATTTTATAAACAGTCAAACAAAACCAAGCATGGTAAAGATCATGTAACAATATTACACATGTGGAAAATTGTCTTCTGACGAACATGTTTTGTCATTTATAGAGAATATTAGAAACTCCCTTTTTCTTAGTTATTTCCTGACTTTTGTCTTTCCACCCAGTGACTGTTGTACAAACCCAAACGGATACGGCTTCAAATGCTGTCACTAACGTTTCAACTGGATTATCTGCATCTATTAAATCTGAGCCAACAGCTGTAGCAGTCACCAAAAAGCAGCCAGTTGCTGCTTTATTAACCCCCTATCTGACTGTCGGAGAGAAGATCCAAACACTCCTGCAACCACAACAAATCAGTAAGAAAGTCAAGAAATCTGCATAATCTGTCACTTTAAACATTTTGCACATTTCCTTTTCTGAATGCTCGTCACTGATTTTCTTTTAACTTTTTTCACAGCTTGCCTCGACAAGACGATGCTTAAGTCACAAAAAGTAAGATTTCTCAAACCACTTGTAAAAGATTGTATTACAATATCATGAGAAGGAATATCAAGGAAGAGATTAAACACAACAGTTTTTGGTTTTGTGGTAATCAGTATCATTGTGTCTATGTTTATACCTTATAAGTACATATTTAGTCATTTTTAAAACTGAGCTGATCACAACTTTTCTGTTTTATCAGCTTCATTCAATTCAAGCAAGGCTGCTATTAATAACCAACCTGCCAAAATATCATGACGGCCGCTACACTGAAGCTGATGTTGCAAAAACACTCTGCAAATTTGGATTTCAGTATGAAGATAAAAACATCTATGTTATTCCCCAGGCATGCATGGTAGGTCAGAAATCTCTCCAAGCTGATTTGGATTGAAGTGACTGTTGGAGTATTAAATGTGTTCTCTGGTTTTTCTCGCAGGCTTTTGCCCTCATGCCAACTCATCAAAGTGCAAAAGAAGTTGTCATTGCTTCAGAAAAGAATTTCTTGACTCTCAGTGGATCTCCGCTTTGTGTGAACATTGTCTGCTGCAGGATTTTCATGAATCCAGTAAGCAACAGCAATAAATCTCTATTATTTACAGGACATTAAAAACGGATATAGAGCACATATAATTAACAGTCAAAAACTTCCTGTTATCAATCTATTTATAGCAGATTATATTGATATTCAGCTAAATCTTTATGTCTACCTAGTCTGTAAAAATGGTGGGAGATATTAATTATAATGGAGTATGTGAACATATTCAGTGTTTCAGCTCCATCAAGACAAAAGCAGGATGTTTTTGTGTGTGCATGTGTTTATTTGTTAGTGTTAGCTAAAAACTTCTAATGAACTAATGAAGGCAGATTCTAATGGAAGTGTCAGACATTAATAGGTTGGTATATATCTGATTAACCTCAAGCTGGATCAAGATATTCAGCCTTGGCAACCATTAAAATGATTCTACTAGATTTGGTGTCGTGTCCATTGCGCAATGTGCTCCACCTTCTGTGTGTATGTGGTGTGTTAATTACAGTGAGTAGATAACTTTGCAGCTATAACTTTGTTAATGATTTATTTTTTAAACTCAAAGTGAACAAGCTGTCATGTTGTTCTGTACTTAGTGTCAGATAAACATGGAAGCAGTCTTTGCTGCTGCTGAAAGAGTTTAAAATCTCCCAATTTAAAACGTTTTAAACACACATTGCTGCTTATTTCACATTTCTAAATGTTTTTTTTCTGACACAAACACACAGCATTTAAGCTAAGACTGGGGTTTTTATTTAATTTAATTTTATTTTTAGTATTTGATTTGGTATTTCTGTAAAGTGCCTTGAAATTACTTTTGTTATGAGCTGGCACTTTAAAATTAAAAAATAAATTGAATTGAATTAGGGGGGAAAATCTGCTTCCTAATTATATTCTTGGTCTCCAGAAACATGAAATGTACCAAAAAGTTTCACATGGTGGTTTGAGTTGCTTGACCACTTCTGAGGCTTTTACAGCCCTGTTAGTGATATCGTGATTGCCCCATGAATTCTTGTTTATATTTGTCATGAAAGGCGGTGAATGATATGTATTCCTTTAAGGGATGTTAAGTCTTTGATTTACAAAGAAATTACAGAATTGTATAAGTTTTACTGTCACAGTTTGTGATCAGATTTGTTGTCAAAAGCTTCAATCCATCCGCTTCTATCGCTTCCATGTACAAATTACTCAAATTTATATTTGTTACTGCTCTAGTTTAGACAAATTAGAATATTCACACATCTGCAGTTTGAGAATATTAGAAAAAAGCTTTATATAAATTTGGTAAATGTTTTTAAAATCCCAGCTTGGCTTCTTTCACTTTTGGTAATGAAAATTTTAAAAACATGCCTGTGTATCTGAACTGGATTTTTTTTCTTTTTCCAGTTTGGATTTTATAAATCTCTAATGGATATGATCAATTATGTGAGTAAACACACACAGTTTCTCTCAAATAGGTTCCGTTCCTAATTTATATTACACTTACAACCACAACGAAAATAATTATACATAATTATTTCACCTTTTCTTTTAATTTAAAATGTGTTAAGAACTCAGAAGCAGCCTCTGTTGTAATGATCATTAGAAGCTTTATAATGTATCCTGCTGGTTTTTTATTTGGAGCAGACAGACGCGAGTGATGGAACGAATGTGATCTACATTCAGAACATCTCAACACAAGAGGCTAAGGATCTCAGGGAGACTCTGAAAAGAATTGAAAGTGTTAAAAACATTCTGCCTCTGCTAAACAAGGTAAAATACAAGTACAGAAGCATGTGTGTTATTAGAAAAGCACTTCCTGTTTGACTCTTGAGGGTTTCTTCTAGGTGTTTATTGAGTTTGACACTGTTCGAGATGCTGATCGGATTGGAGTTTGGTACAGCCTCCTGAGACACTGTCCTGCTCATCACATCTACAGGATAAAAATACCACGAAGCAACAACACGGCACTCGGTACGTTATTGTTTTAGAACATGACAGTTTCAAACAAGGTAAAAGTTCTCAGAAAAAAATAAACATTTCTGACAGAAAAAGTTTTAACGCGTATCAAAACAGTTTCTGTGCAGTAAATGATTATAGAGTTTCAGCACCTCTGCATCACATGTAGCACATTATCAACATCGTCTGTATTGTATGATGCAGGCAGTGGCTTGTTTCTGCTTTACTGCTCATTAAAAGTAAACTTCAGAAAACTGCAAGTTATATTAAATATATTCTAGATCCTTGTGTGTTAGGAGGGTCTGGTGATCGCACACCAACTAATGTTTGTGTTTTTTAATACATGTAGTGACTAATTACATTCCTCTAAACAAAAGGAGACCTAGAGTTTTATTCTCTCGGACTAGCGCGCTTATATAAGCCAACGCCGCATGCCATTCCTAGTACAGTCATAACAGGGTCTTCCAACATCAGAAAAACAAATTCCATATTTGGGAGGTCGCAGATGTTTCTTATTAGGATTTACAGCGTCTCTTAGTACATCCTGAACAAAACATTTCTCAGAATTGAGTTTGTGCTGAGGTAACTCAAGATCACGTACACAACTCGGACTCCAGCAGGCTGCGTGTTTTCTCCTATAAAAACCAACATGTATCATTTGTTCATGTATTAAAGAATCATATAAAGTCCAAATTTGTTGACATATTTAAACTTTGAAGAATGTTTTTATTCTGATATTTGTCTGAGCTATAGAGCGCTGAAACAAGGCTGCACAAGTTCAAGTTCTGCAGAATCCCCTTGTTGTCTGCTGGGCAGTTTATCACATTATTTAATGAAATCTTTTAACGTGCAAACTACTGATGAAACTTCACATATTAATGTAGAATTTCTTCATTTAAAGCTGCCAGATGGGAAAATGGTCAAAGAGTTTGACAGAATAGTAGTAAAGATGCTTCAGTGCATTGGTGCCCCTAAATATGATGTTTTAAAAGTCTGAGTTAACCAATCAGTGTCCAGGAAAAATGTAAAAGACCCTTTTATAATTTACTGATTTTTTCAGATTTTATTTGAAACTAGTCGATTTGTTTTTCAACTTTAGTTCGTATAAATTGAACTGCACATTTACAAAGTTCAGACAGAATAAAATGTTTTATTTAGAATGTTTCTTCAGCTGTTTATGTTGTTGTCTGAGCACCTTGTCAGCTGGTGAGGTTGCACCAGTACACGTCCAAAGGTTCATTTACACACTAAACAAACTAAAATCAGTTCTGTAGCAAAATCAATTCAACTGTAAACTGGAAAATCTTGTTGCATCTTTTTTGTTTCTTATCCTCTGTTAGCTTTAAATAACTAGCAGAAGTTCAATATAAACACAGAAAACACACTTTTGTTTTGCAGCTCCACGGCTGGCAGCGAACGCTTTACCGGACAGCAAAGATTTGATTGCTGGAGCGATTGTACCGACAACAAACTTTGGCGTTCCACAAGGCAGCGCGTCACCATTTTCAGTCACGATGACAACGTTTCCTTTTGTCTATCCAACTGCATCTCCTTGGTTCATCATCCCAAGTAAGAAAAAAGAAAATGTTTTTTAGCTATCAAATATCCTACGATGCTAATGTTTAACATGAGCAACAAATGCTAATGTTTTGCTTTTAGATTTTGAGACAGTCTGGAAGAAGAATCCATTTGTAAGTGCAGTTTTTGAAACTTATGCAAATCTTTGAAAACAAGAAGCCCAGAAAAATTGTATTTCCTATTTTCCTTATAACTTGTGGTTGTTTCTACATACGTATGTTCTCCAGAGGAAGTTTGACATGAGACTTTTTCTGTTAGGTGTTCTTTAATTAGATGTTTGTTTCTGAACATTGCGTCCTGCAGATATATGTCACCAAGCTCTCTCCCATCATGTTGACGGGTTTACCAGAAGGAAACTACAAACATGAGGACGTCGCTAAGCTGGTGTGGCGTTATTTCCCCAAACAGACCCTTCAGACTCTGTACTACAACATCCTGGTTCTCCCACTGCAGAGAAGGGTGAGGAGCTGATGCTGCAGGCTGAAATGAGTTCAGGTTTTATGGTGTCATGACTTGTTTTTCTGTTCACTTCCAGGCTTTTGTGTTTTTCGACAGCTGCGCGTCTTGCGTCAGTTTTGCTGGCGATTGCATTAAAAATCCGATCTCTGTCAAGGGCAACCCTCTGACCCTCCACCGCGTCCTACAGGACATGCCTCCTGTATCCAGTGAGGTATGTAGATGTGGGATTTTCCATCCATGACGTCATGTTTAATAAAGTGTAGTAGCATTTTACTATCAACATAGAAATGTTAATTTTGTGCTTTGGTATTTGGTACTTGGACTGAATCTGATGAAAAAGATTTTGATTTGAAAAAAACTGATTCAAACACTAAAATTTGTTAGTTATCTTCACCAGGATTTTTTTTGGAAGATAACAAAAAAAATATGGATGGAATTTGATGAAATTTTAAACAAAGGTCAGAAATGATCCAAGGAAGAAGTGCATTGTGGAGGTGATCTGGATCACCGTTTGAATCCAATAATATTTTCAAGGCTTCTCCGTTATTGTGAGATAGAGCTGTTTTTAACATATCTGCATTTAACTCCATAATAAATGATCCAGGTGTTTGATAAGAAATTTAATTTTTGTTGTAAAGGACAATATGGGAGGAACTGAAGTGTTTGGTGGAGGTCTGCGCACTCCGAGTGCTTTTTCTGCTATCTTATTGTTTTTGGAGTTGGAACTGACCGTAGTTGTTGGACTGGATGAATTTAGAGAAATATATTTAAAGCCTGAACAGATAAGAATTTGTGTGTAATATTTGTGACAGTTTTTTTTCATGGTGTCATCCAGGGCTGGCTCTGAGCTGCATGGTGACCTTGGCAAACAAAAAAAAAAAAAGATTTGGCGCCCCCTACTGTCCAGAACAGAAACAATATAACTCCATAACTGGATTCTGTTGCAATAAATATTTATTTATACTAAAATCAATAGTACAGACTATAAATGGATTAGTGCAATGAAAAATACACTCAAAGCAACACTAACCATTAACAATTACAAAAGTAATAACAGATAAAATGCCTTTACTTTTTGACAATAATAATAATGGAGATTTGGCGCCCCCTCCCACATTTTAGTGTGCAAACTCTGGTCCCAAAAATACAACATGGCATCTGTCATAAAAGTAATTCTTTGCTATTTCTGGTTATATGTGTCAGTGGTTGGATGCAGATCAGTATCTGAAAGGACAGGAACATTTTGACGTCTGATCATAACAAACCTTATTACATCCATCTATGTTTTTTTTCCTCAGTTAAAGATATGAAGCAGATAATATATGAATATTGAATGTTGGATAATGAGTTTCAAAGTCTTTGTTTAATATGAATATGTGTGAGTGTGACTGTTGTTTTTGTTGTTTTTTCAGGACAGTATGTACAGAATGCTGATGAAATGGAGCAACGCTGTGAGTCATCATGTTTGACAGCTGCTGTCAAGTTAAAATAATCTACTTTTGTCTCAAAACTCAGCATCGATTCTTTTCCAGCATGTTCCAGAACTGGAGTCTCTGCGGGAGCGACTGGTCTGTGTGGAGCTCAGTTACACGTCTGTCAACCTCATCATTACAGTCATGAAGCAAGTTACGAATATCGCTCCTATTGTCAGCTTCCTGCCACTCGCTAACAGGGTACGACAACATATAGACTTTAGATAAATGATTTATAGTACACTAAAATTCTGATTTAAGATTAATTGATAAATACACGGCAAATAAAGTTTCTCCTAAAGTTTTTGACTTTGTACACTGGAATATTTTTCTGTCAGATTTGCATCGAGATGGCGGAACCCAGTGGAGTAACACAAGTAGTGGAGAAAATTGCCAGAAAATCTCAAGAATGGTGCGTTTCTGATACTCAGGGTGTAAATTCATAGCATAATTTATTTAAAAACTCTAATGTCTCTTTGTTTGATCTAAACAGTGTTATTTGACTTTTTTCTCCTTACAGGAGTGAAGTTCTACGTGTGGAGTCGTGAGTATTTTACTGACAGTTACAAAACATGACGATCAAAACCACAAGGTCAAAACTCTGATTGTGTTTTTTAACCAAATGAAGCTTTTTACATATCAAACTGTTGCCATGACATGAAGGATGAAGTCAAAGTTCACGTCACACTGACACACATTATAAATTTACTACATTCCTGTGAGTCTGAGAGAAGACGAGCATTCCTTCCATGTTTTTATTTAAACAAAAACACTTATTAAATTAAAGGTGTGGATTTCCTTGAATGAATGAGTATCACCTGCTGCCTTTCAAGCCAGAAATTTTAAACTAAAATCATCTTGTGTTGAGAAATGATGAAGTTATAGCCATTTGTTCAAATACTATGTTCAAAGGAACATGAGCTCCTAACACTCAGTATGTTCTATGAATGACTCTAAACTGCTTCAGTTCCAAAGTTCATCTTGATATCTGAAAAAGTAACAGAGTTACAGCCATTTATGTTTTTCAAGGTTAGTTTATTGTGGCGGCCATATTGAATTGTTTTGTCTCCAAAGTAAATCAGCAGTAAATGTAAAAAGTAAGTTTCATACAAATCTGTCACATGCTTTATGAGATAATTTGCTATCAAAAATGATCGTCTTTCAGCTTCAGGAGAGAAACTTTAAACACAAACAGATGATTTGAGCGGCTGCGGTTACCGCTGTGAACTCTTTCAGTCTGTCTGTTAAATAAAATGAATTATTTATGGAAACAAGACATATTTATGTGTTTTTATCCTGCATTGAGTCCCGCCACCGAAAGAAGGGATTAAAAAATAAATGCTGAAAAGATGATGATCCGAATCTGATTATGTATTTATTAATTTTTTCTAACTGTGTTTAAAAGCTAATAGTTAAATTGAGACTCACTTCTAGTTTGTAACTTAGAACCCAGTTTTTAATCCTTGTCTTGAAACCTTTCAGTTTAAAGAGTCTGGAACTGCGTCTTCAAGACGCTAGTGACATCACAGTAAACCTGGATCTGGACACCAGAGGCATCAGCGCTGACCCCCCAGCAGAGAAGAGTGGACCACAGCTGCCTTTATCTAAGGTTCCTAAAGAAGCAGCTGCAGAACTTCCCCATGTTGTCTCGACTTCCAAAGAAGAAACAGCCTCAGCTACACAAACACCTCAAACTTCTGAGAATTTGGTTTCAACAGCAGCAAATCAACAAACTGCTAATGTATCATCCAAATCTACAGTTTCAGAAGAACAACCTGATAAGGTTCAGGAACCTGCGCCGGTTTCTCCTGATGGAAAGAGTGTGAGACAAGAAACAGCTCCTGAAAAGAAGGAATCAGTAGAACCCGTCAAAACCGAGTCAAAAGAGGCCGAACCATTAGAACTGACTGAAACAGAAACACCGGAGAACACAGAGGATAAAAGTTCTACTGAAGCTAGAGGAGAGAAAACTGGAGACATAAAGATGTCACCATCCAAACCCTGTGAAAGTCAAACTACAACCACACAATCTCAACCTTCTACTGATCCACCACAGACCACCTTAAAAACCCAAGAAACCTCAGTGAAGGTTTCATCAGAGGTCCAGGAACCAGGGAAACCAAATCCAGACTTGACTACACAAGAACCAAAGACTCAGACCGACGCTTCACAGGAACCGCATCAGACTGCAGAAAACTCAGGTAGACTTTATTTATTTATTTATTTATTTAATTATATAAACTGTTTCATTCATTTTTAAACATCTAAATGGACTCTTCTCCAGATGGAACAGCGTCTTCTGCTCCTGCTGTCATCTCGACTCCTGGAGGGACGACAACAGATTTCCAATGGATCACAAAAAAACTTAGTAAGGAATCCACAAGATCAGAAACACGCGTGTATATGATACGTGAACGTTTCATTACTCTGTCTGACTCTTCAGGTTATCTCTCTGTGAAAACCATCCTGTCAAGCAAAGTAAGTTTGATTCTCTTTAAAATCCATTTTACTCTACAAATAAATGAAGGTTTGATAAATATAAAGAAAATGTGCATTTTAGTTCAGAAAGAAAACATGAAGTAAATCGAGCTGTCCGCGGTTTTGATCCTTAAACCTATTGAAACATAATGACAGTCAACACAAAATCTGTTTAATTTACATGAATATAAACAATCAGAGATTTTATGTATGACAGAGACAATCATTTTGATTGTTTTAGTGAAAATTTCCTGCTTTTGACAGAATCACACACAATGAACTTTTGTCTCTCTAATGTGACACACACCTTCCAAAAAATGTATTTTTATCTCAACAGTCCACAGAATATTTTTCTAAGTCTTCAGGATCATGAGAGGGTTTTTGGTTAATGTGAGATGGACCTCGGTGGTGTTTCGTGGTCAGCGGTGGATGTTGCTTTACCTCTCCCATGGAGGCCATTTTTACTCCAAGTCTCTTTCGTCTAGTCGAATCTTAAACTCTGAACTGAACTGATACGAGTGAACCTGCGTTTGATGTTGTTGTTGTTTTTGACTTTCGGAGTCATCCATGCTTGTGTCAAGAGAGGTCATATAGTGAAGCTTCCTGTGTTCCATGCTACTGTGTTAGCCTCTGTCCCAATACCCGCACTGCACCCTACCGTCTTCCATGAAGTGCACTTAGCAGAAGGGCACATAAAGGTTCGAAGTGCCTAGTGAACAAGTGCACACAAATAGCAGTATTGGGACAGTGAGCACTACGTGCCACAGCGTTCTTTCTCCATGACAACCAAAATGGCGGTACTGGTCGCTGTTTGCGCTATTTTGATGCTAGAAATTATTTTAAAACTCCAACAAACATTTATTTTGAGGAGAATGAAGCGCAGGAACCGAAGGAGGTGTATAAGACAGAATAAATGATTAAACTGTTAGTATATCATGTTTGAAAACACACGTCTGTACCGTTATTAATTAATTATATTTTTTATCAGACATGTGACACATCTATCCAACAGAGAATTAATCGATTGTAAATACACATCTAGATAATAAAATAAAATATTGATTATTTGCAGTCTACACTTGAGAAAACATTTCTTTGGTCCGGATGGTTCAGCCATTTTTTCTTCTTCCATCAAAATTCACACGCAGCAATGCATTGTGGGTAATACCCTTCACTGAAGTTGGCTCTGACATTGACTTGTATAGAAAGCAGAGGTACAGTAACTACAACATGAGAACCTCAGATGACGAACCATATATTTCACATTTAAGATATTACACTATATCAACACATAATGTATATACATTAATACTGACAATTTGTTTATATCAGAAAAAGAATGATCAAATGAGGCACTCTGACAAAGAACCATTATGCATGTTTTCACATTTTAGAGAAAATAGACTAATATGTCTGTCATACCAATGTGCATATATTTAGCTTTAAAGTTGGTAATGTATCCTTTATTCTACTGACAAAATGTATTTCTGCCATAAGTCTGATCGTTTAAAGCATGGCCATGAGTAACCTAAATTCAAACAGACTGACAGGCATATTTGCCATGTCTAATGATAAACTATGCTTTTCTTAGGGGGAAAAAATGTGCTTCTAGCAAGGATCTAACACTGGTCTATAAATCATAAGTCTTGTGTCGTAACAGTTATTCCACCACAACTTCAAAATATTCAAGAGGAATAGATATTTATTTCCTAAAGCTTGTATTAGTTATACAATAACGCACAGTGAATGGCGGAGTCGACCGCGCTAAGATGGCGCCGCCGTCGGACGTCAGCCGACTGGGACTCCACCGTAGGCGTGTCCAGTCTAGCTTTCTATACAAGTCAATGGGCTCTGATGCGGGCTTCGGCGAAGTGCGGATCGAGCGTTCAAAAGGGGCGGAGCCAAGGGCACGACTCTCCACACTTGGAGAATCGGGACACCCTACGCACTTGCGCCCCTCATCTGGAACATGCATTTAAAGTGCACAATGGCGCAAGTGCGGGTATTGGGACAGGACCTTAGTGTGTGAATGTAACCTACAAGGATCTGGATGAAACCAGTTCTTACAACCTGCTGCATGAGCTTAAGCCTTGTGAGGTGGTTCATCAGAGACAGCAGATAGAGGGTAAGGCGGAGGCCATAAGAGGTTAGGTGGTTTACCACAAGAAGGTTTCAAGTGGCTGTATCCGGGCTTGAAGTATGTAAAGGAAATGCCTATCACCTACAGAGTTGATGTAATTTGCACCTTCACCCCAGACAGGAAGGCTGTGGTTATACAGATAATGTGAAGAACAAGAGGTCAAGAAATGAGTGAAGTGTTTTTAATTACCAGATGACTTTGTTTCCATTACAACCTGTTCAGGGGAATTTCCAGAAGCCCTTTAGATGATGAATGAGATGTAATGGTAGAGTGAACTATTGAACTGTGTTGGAGTAACTCTGATCAGCCAGTCACTGCTGTGAACATCTCCATCATTATAAATGACTCTCACTGTGGTTCAGTTACTTTTGAACCCTCTGCACACTGATAGATGTCAATACATTTGTTTTCATCTGATCTATAGGGGGCAATTACTTCTTCACTTAGGACCAGATTGATCTGGATAACATTTCTCCTTATCAAATACATCGTGTATTTACTGGGTCAACTCCAAATCTGCAACATTTAAGTGCAACAAAAAAAGAAAACAGAAGAAGAAATGGGACGAATACTTTTTCCCCAACATTGTATATTTATTAACCTACTGTATTTTAGTGTTATTTACTATTTATTTGTGTATTTTTGCCCTTGCTATGCATTTGTTAGTTATTTGTCTTTAACACTTTAAATTTAAGGATATTTCAGGCCGTTTTAGGGCAGTAGTATCAGTTACAGATGATTATGAAATTTGGAAGCTGCAAACTTTTTTTTTTTTTTAAAAAGCTCTAATTATTGTGAATAAAAAGGTGTTGTGAAATGTTAAATAAACCCATTCAATTATGGACTTTTGTAATAATGTTTGTTCATTTTATTTTAGCTGTAGAATTGTAAATATAAACCATGTTTCTCCCGTTTGTCTCCAGATTTTTTCACTCAGTTTCAGTTTGATATTAACCAACCTGCCTGAGTTCAACACCTGCTGCTACACAGAAACTGAGATCCTCAATCTGCTTCACAAATATGAAATTCAATGTGAAGTTGACGCAATCTTCATCATTCCTCAATCTCAGATGGTTGGTACATTATTTTAAAATTTCAGTTATGAAGTTTTTCTTTGGGTTTTGCAAAGTAGAACCCGAATTCCAAAAAAGATGTGACACTGTTGTAAATAAAATCAGAATGCAGTGATTTGTAACTCTAAGAAATTCGACAGAACCTAAAAAACACATCAGATGATGTTTTAACTGTCCAGATTTGACCTAATCTCCTTTAGATGTGCTTCACTGTCGAGATTAGGTTTTTAAAAATCATCATTTTTAAATTAAGAAACATTTTTTCTCGAATTGTTCCAGAATTTTAGATGCAGTTTGTTTCAGACTGGTGTATTTTAGTCCATCTTTACATCTGAGCAGCTCTGTCTCTCTGAAATATTCCTTTTATACGCTGACATGTTGCTAAATAACTTCATTAGTTTTCAGCTGTTCCTCCAGTTGTTTTTAAATTGGACCCTCTCACATTTATGTTTAATAAATAATAAAAATATCTCAGTTTTAACATCCTGATTTTTTTTTTCTGTTCTGCTTAGAATAAAAAAAGAGTTTATGAACTTTGTAAATTAGTTTTTATTTACAACTTTTTTTTGAACTGGGGTTGTAAATTTTCAAAGTTCCAGCTGAATTCTGTTATTTAAAGCATTTTTTTCTTTTTTAAGTTAGTTAGAAAAATGTATTTTACTTGTTTTCAGGCTTTCGTCCTCGTGGCGAATGCAGAGAAAGTGCAGAAGTTTTACAGTACGTCAAAACCTAAAGAAATCATCTTCAAGGGGTCTAAAGTCTGCGTCCGTGTTTTCTGCAACTTTGGTCCGACTGTCGTAAGTTTGTCAAAATTATTTCCACATAGAAAACGTTTTTAACAACATTTTATAGAAGATTCATGTGTTTCATTTCAGTTTCATGATGGGAAATTCTTAGATTTTCTTTTTTTTTATCTTGAACTTAATGTTACAGTGATGTTACTAACAGATTCTATATAAACTAACAGCATTTCAACACAAAAGATAACCAGGATTGTGATTTTCTCATCTTTTTCAGTTTGGGTTTTATAAATTTCTGAGTGCCTTCCCCGTTGTAAGTAACTCCAATAAACCTGTTTTCTTCTTTCTATCATTCATCTTTATGGTGAAAATATATTCACCATTATTTTTGTTTGTGAAATTGTTGTAAAAATGACAAAATACTTATAATTTCCTACATTCCTGTGTATTTGTTACTTCAAACAATATTAAATTGGTTCACAAATTCTAAAAGAAGCAAAACGAAAGTAAAAATGCCTGAACTGGTCTGAATAAACTATTTTGGTGTAAAAGAAACAGTTTAGTGGTTTTTTTTGTCTCTGACTTGTTTTAATGTTTCATGTTTTAGAAGTCTAAGAGAAAAATTGACCCAGCAAGCGTCGTTCTTATCCAGAACATCTCGCCAAGCGAAGAAAAGGATCTTAGGAAAGCTTTGAGAAAAATCAGCTGTGTGATGAACTACCTGCCTCTACTCAACAAGGTGAAGCAACAAACAAACGAGTTCAGGTTTGTTTCAACTGACATCTGGATGTTTTTAACTGTCGTGTGAATGTTTCAGGTTTTTGTAGAGTTTGAAAGTGTTTATGATGCTGATCGACTAGGAGTTTGGTACAGCTTCCTGAAACAGTGTTTTCCTCATGTCGTTTACCGGCTGGATGTTCCACAAGCCTTTGAAACACCAAGACGTAAGTTACATTCCAAGAGAAACATGTTCTCAGTAAATAAAATGATGGTGAGGTTCTCTATAAGCTGCTTGTTTGCATCATGTGTGATGAAAACCTTCGTATTAGGGCTAAAGAAATGCTGTAGTTGACCTGTCCTGAACAACGATTTTGCATTTTGATTGATTATTTATCAAACAATTGTCATAGAGCATTTATAAAACTATAATAATAATAATTCTTTTTTACCTGCAAAGTGAGGATCTCTGTCCGAGGTCTATAGTGACAGTCACGTGCACGTGACCACAACGCACGCTACAAAAATTACAACTGTTAAAACTGCTGAACATTCTCCGACAAAATAGTCTAAATTAAAGCATTTAAAGTTGTGGATAAAACAGGCTAATTATATTTAGTATACAGTAATACAGTGAGATTTTGCTATAGCGGACTATGTGGGGACAGGATGTCCAGGTATCCTGTGATGTAGGAATGTCCATAAACCATTGTCATGAACATTTCCTCGGTACGTTGGTTTATTTTATGAACTAGCACATTAGATCCTCTTCTAAATATGTCTCAACTTTGAATAAAATGTATTCTGTTTATTTATTTTGTTTATTATGAAAATACTCATGACCAACGTTTACATTTTTTAAGCAAGTGTGAAACTGGCATCATGCTGAAACTGTTGAAAGACGTATGACAATTTGTGCTGAACGGCCACTTTTCTTAACGGACCTGAGTGTCACATCAGAATGAGGGAAGCGCTAATTGTCAGTTTATGAATGATGGACATTGTAAAATTCTTTTTGTGAGATTTAAAGCACCGACCTGTTGTTTACACAACAGTACAAGCGTGAAATATCACTGATTTTTCTTTTCCTTTTGGGTGGACAAAAAGTGTCCTGAACAGTAGGGTGTCCACTCCAGAGATGTTATATAAAGACTAAAAATGCTTGGTTGGCCCAAAACCTGTCCACTGGACAGAGGTGTCCACAGGACGGGGTTTCACTGTATATAACTACTTATAAGGGAATAAATATCCAGGAGGAAATCTATGAAAATTTCTTTATTGGTGGAAAAAAAAATACAACTGATCAACCAAGACGGCATCGACTAAACGTCTAACGTTGACAGTCCTGCAGCGGACATGTTACAGTGTTACTGCTGATCTCGTACTCCAAACTGAAGAAACAACTATCAAAAACAATCCTTCATTCCAATCAGCTGCTTTCAGAACAGACGCTTTATTAAGAATAAAACACTAATTATATAAAACATGTTTCGTTTGTGCAGTACCACGATTGGCATCACATGCTTTGCCAGACATAGACATGACTGTGGCTGGGGCCACTGTCCCAAAGGCGAGAAGAGGCATCCCGAAGAGCACAACCGCTCCTTTTTGGGTTACCATGACAACCAGTCCTTATGTCTTCCCTACGAAATGTCCCTGGTTCAATATTCCAGGTAAGAAAAACAAAAGAAAGTAAAGTAAATGTATTGTTCTGATCTTAATGATGTTGTTGCATTTAAAGCCTCGTAATGTTTGATTTTACAAGACACACAAATCTAGAAAAGCTTTTCTTCTAACATTATATTGAATCAGAAGATGAGCACCAGCACTAACACATCATTCATATAAGAACACAACTAATTAAGTTTAATATTGAGGATTTTCAGGTAGCTTGTAATTACAGGTTTTAACTTATACATTCATATTGGCATAAAAAAATTCTATTTTTTTCCACTTGTAGATTTTTTGAAAGTCTTTGAATTACGGTACGGAAAGGTAAGACTTTTTTTTTTTTTTTTTTGAAAATTAGAGTTTCAGCAATTTTCCCTTTCATCTTAAATGTAACTTCCTGAAAATTGTTTTTGTTTTGATGTCTGATTTTCTTTTCTTGGTTTTTTTGCTATAGAAGGTAAATGTTCAGTTGTTTCTGATCCTGCCTGATTAAAAAGGTTTATTTTTGATCCCTTTAGCCTCGTGGGGAATTCCCTGTAGTCATGCTGACGGGTTTACCAAACAAACCCTATACACACGAGGACGTGGCGAAGCTGGTGTGGAAGTACTTTTCAGATCAAACACTTCACGCGCTGTACAACAACGTGATAGTTTTACCGCTGCAGAGGAGGGTAAAGACTCACCAGAGCCTGCTGGATTTTCTTTAAATATGAATGGAACATCAGTATATTGTTACACTCTCCTCTCTGTCCGCAGGCGTTTGTGTATTTCAGCAACTTGAACACCTGCCTCCAGTTTCTTCGGGCTCACGGCAGGAAACCAGTTTGTTTGAATGGCTGCAAGCTTGATGCTTACTTTGTCTTAAGTGATGTTTATCCAAGCTGCAGTGAGGTATAAACCTGGAATTGTCAGTTTTTATAAAACTAACGTTAAACAGAGTTTTTCTACTCGAGTGGTTCCATCAGGGCTCTAATCCAACAACGTCTAAAGAAGGCGCCTCAAGCCCAGAATGAAAGTATTCTGTAAACAAGGTTTTTAATATTGACCAGGGATCCAGGTTTATCTCAGTCCCTGGTCAGTATTATCATGATCCTGAAGGAATGCTGCTTTTCTTTAGTATTAAATATGAATCGTGATTTATGAGAAAATGTTTTTTTGGGTCAGTGTTTTATCTGTTATAGTGAAGAAAAATAAAAAAATGTATCTTATACTTTAAGATAAGATTTTGTTATTTTATATTCTTCACAACACTCATGTTAAAGTAAACGTGTTATTAAAGATGTTTGATGTTTTGTAGGTGTCCATGTACAGGAATCTGATGAGTTTGAGCAACATTGTAAGTCACTTACTGTGTTTTTTAATCTGGTGTGAAACATTAGCATTAATTTAATATTTTTTTTGTTTAACCTAAAATGTTTATCTTTTCAGCACGTTCCAGATCTGCAGTCTCTGGAAGAGCGACTGCTGTGTGTGGAGCTTTCAGGGACCAACGTGCTTCTTGTCAGCATGGTCATGAAAGAGGTGGCGAACATCGCTACTTTCGCTAGCTTCCTGCCGCTCGCTAACAGGGTATGAAGCTGCTTCTGTAGTGGACATCTTCTGTGTTGATTGTTTTCAGTGGATTCAGGGTCAGGACATTGTTACTGACCCTGAACGGGAGGGAGGGAGGAAGGTAAGGAAAGGAAGGAAGGATGGAAGGATGAAGATTTCCAAAAATAATGATTTGTAAATCCAAAAACAAAAGGGTTCAAAAAGGGAGCAGGACAAAGCAACAATTTCTACATACGTATTACAATAAAATTTTACTATCACTTTAATTGCCTACCTACACTTTTGATATATTATTTGATAATTTCATGTCCACATGCTTCAATAAACTGGATTTCTTTTCCGTGTCCATGACAGATTTACATCGAGATGGCTGAATCCAGTGGAGTAAAGAAGGTGGTGGAGAACTTGAAGGTGTGCAGATTATCTGAACAGTGTGAATCCTGGTACGTTTGATATTATATCATATTAGTAAACTATTACTGTGGGTTTAGATTGACTTTCTGATTGATGTCATTTTATTTCATTACACAGGAAGCAGGTTGGACTCATTGAACCGTGAGTATTTTATTTTAATTTTATGTTCTAAGTTAAAACTTCATCTAAATAACAGTTAAAAGTTAACACTGATATTACTCAGGTAATATAAACAGACTTCTTGGAGTTAATTAAGGAAACTTGAGGCTTTTTTTAACAGATTAGTTGATGTTACTTGATGTTTTTAGTTCATTTAAAGGATTTAAAGTGTTTAAAAGTACCTCTGCTGTCTGTGACCTTCATGCTGAGGTGGAGGTGGCTGCTGCTGAAATTAAATACTCTGTGAAATGTTATATTATATGAATGTTTTTAATTATCTGTCTGGAAAATAAATTCACATTTTTTTTGTTGCTTTTATTTCAGTTTAAGAATGAGAAAATTGCGCCTGCAAGACAGTAAAAATATCCCAATAAACCTTGAAACGGACACCGTGGATGTTGTAACCGCGTCCACCCCGAAGCCTCCTCTCGATAACGACTCACCAAAAACAAACTCCCCTGCTTCTGAACCAGGATCCTCCTGCTCTGGATCCACAGTCTCTGAGTCCGTCCCAGCAGGTGGAACAACAACAATAGAGGAACGTCAAACTGCTGCTGAGGAAACAACAAGCGAGAAGAAAGAAGAGGCAGACAGATGCTGCTCTCCAACATCAACAAGTCTGATTCCGTCTGTCGAATATGATGAAAATCTTCCTCAAATTGACATGGAGAGTTTTAAAGCAATAAAAGCAGCAATTCTCCAGCTCAAACAATCAGTAACTCAAAGCAACAAGGTGATTTCAATGGTTTGATTCACCAAATTAATCATAAAGCTTCCAGTAAACATTTGTTCTAATTCTTATCTGTAAATTTAATTTCTTGTATAATTATTCAAACTTGTCTTTTTTTTTTTTAAACAATGGTTACAGAGAGATTATTTCTATCAGTGAGATTCTAATTAATAACTAAACCATTTAACTATTCTGAATTGTTTTTTCTCCAGACTCAAGAAGAAGTTAAAGACAACGAGCCTCCTTCAGAGAATTTTAATGAACCAAGTTTAAACTTTGAAGATTTAGTTACTATCGATGAAGTTAGTGAAGATTTAGAGAACAAGGACCAAAGTTCTGATTCATCTGAACAGACCCCTGGAGAGAAAAGAGAGAGCCGATGTGCAGCTCAATCATCTGCATCCAAAAAAACTTTAACAAAGTTCTCAGAAACTTCTTCATCATCTTCATCCAAATCTATCAATAGCAGCTTTTCTTCTAGGTCCACTTCTGTGTCGGGAAAAACGCAACATGGCTTACTTGAGTCAAACCAATCCGCAATAAAACCCCCGTCTTCTGTCAAGGTGTGTAAAACTTCTTTACCGTCCGCTGGAAAAAATACTCCTCCTTCATCAGCAGCTACAAGGACGTCTGCAGAAACTCATCCGTCTGTAAACAGGAATAAACCAACAGAAAACTCAGTGAGAAAGTCTGAAGCATCAGCAGAGAGCTTAAAATCTGACCCAGAGTCAGGAGTAAAGTCTTTATCAGAGATGAACTCACCTGCTAACGAGGAGAAGGTAGAATTAACCTCGAGACTTGAGACCGAGATCAAAGATCAAACACTCACCGAGGTGAAGACAAGCAGAGACGCAGAGAATGAACAAATCATTGACGTGCACGATGAGCAAACTGTTGAACTGATTGACAGAGAGGGCAGAACCAAAACCCAGACAACTAGAGCTGAGAAAGACCAGGTCCTGGATCAGACAGGGAAAACTTGCAGTCAAAGAGAAACAGATGCTTCTGTTAAAGAGACTTTAGCTGAAGTGACAGGAAGTACAGCTGAAGAAGAAAAGCATCTGGTGAAGGATGAATGTTTAACAGTAAAACCAGACCAGAGAACATCTGAGCTGGAAGAGAACCAGAATCCACCAGCAAAACAAGACAAGTCCCAAACAGAAGACACCAAGACAGGAAAGGACAAAGACAGGGATGAAGGGACAGAGATGATCAACTCTGAAGACTGTGTTCAAGAGTCCGTTAGAAGAACTACCAGAAGAGCCAAAGATCAGAAGACAACCAATGATGAACCAACCATGATGACAAGATCTACCAGAGGAAGAAGAGAAAAAACATCTGAGTCTGCAGATGAGAGAAATAAAAAAGAGACTCCAGTGAGAACAAGGAGGACAACATCTGTCAGAGACTTACAGGAGAGAAGCAGAGAGAGAGCTGTGGAGACAGAAGGGAAGACACTTCCAAAAGATGTCACAAGAAAATCAATCTCAGCTGATGTCGACTGTCGAGAGACGGAAGAGGGAAAAGAAGCTCCTGCACCCAGGAAGAGAGGCCGACCCAGGAAAAGCACCACACCGAGTCCTGGTGAGACTGTTACATCATCAGATTTAACAATCAAACATGAGACTGAGTTTATTTATTTACTAACACCAAGTTAAACTACCAACAAACACTGAATTAATGATTAATATTGTTGTAGGAAATAACATGAATTATCACTGAATTATTATTTTGACAGTAACATTTCTGAAGTTTCATGATGATTATAAACAGTTTCAGTTCTGATTAAATAAGATTTTATAACAACTGACAAATTAAGGTTAAAGAATGATAATGAACGATATATAAATAGTGTAGCTACATGTCGACTTCCTGTGTTAATGTTTTAATAATCGTGTTTTTTACAGTCTGTCATAAAGGAAAGATGGAGGTCTTTGAACCTGAAGCAAAAAGATCTTGTTCTCGGTCTCCTCGTGTGACAGCAGACTTCAAACTCCCACCGTACAATCCTAAAATCCCCCTCGGTGAGGAACCTAAAACGAAGACACAAACACTTTATCTCCAGATATTTTCTGACCTTTGTGATGTTCTTCTTTGTGCTGATCTTCAGGTAAAGAGTTCGTGAGCCGCAGGTGGGGTTATGTTTGTAATCTCTGCTCTGTTTCCTACCTGCTTGAGAGCAACACAGAGGATCAGCACAGTAAAAGCCAAATACACCTTGAAAATCTACAGGTAATAACACGAGACCAGACTGAACAAACAAACATTTTACTGAGATTATTCATTAATCTTTGTTTTTCTTTCCCTTTTCAGAAATATTACCAGAAACATCAACGTTAAACTCTCAGACTTCTTTCTGATTGATCGACTTATTTTCTCTTCAAACTTTAATTTTTGATGAACGTTACTTTTTTCTATCTTTTTTACTACGATTTTTTTTTTTGTATTTTCAAAATTCGCACCTTATATTTGAAACATAGTGTGAAAATACAAAGTTTATTTTTTTTACTTTGATTAAGCATATCTATATTTTCTACTAGCAAGAAATTTCAATTTTATGACATATTTGTATTTGTATAAAGACAGAATGAACATGCCGAAGCTGTGAAATGAATAAAGGATCCAACTAAGAAGATTTGACAGTATTGATGTTTTGTAAACTTGTAAAGTTACATGTCTCAGTTGGACTTTGTGGACCTTTGGTTGAGAATTTTATTTTATTTTTCTATTTTTGAAGAAAAGTTGAACATGTTGAAATTTGTTTATTGTCCTGACAAACAATGTTTTAATTACATGAAGTAAAAGTTTTTTAAAACTTGCGTACATGAGGTTTCTTTCTAGATGGGAAAAACTAATTCACACATAAACAACTTGATAAACACTTCATGAGGTTGTATGTTGTAACTCTGTTTCTTCTGAGAGTCTCCTGTAGAGGGTTCTAGGTGTGGACAGGAAGGATCTCCTGTAGAGGGTTCTAGATGTGGACGGGAAGGATCTCCTGTAGAGGGTTCTAGCTGTGGACAGGAAGGATCTCCTGTAGAGGGTTCTAGGTGTGTACGGGAAGGATCTCCTGTAGACGGTTCTGGCTGTGGACGGGAAGGATCTCCTGTAGAGGGTTCTAGCTGTGGACGGGAAGGATCTCCTGTAGAGGGTTCTGGCTGTGGACGGGAAGGATCTCCTGTAGAGGGTTCTGGCTGTGGACGGGAAGGATCTCCTGTAGAGGGTTCTGGCTGTGGACGGGAAGGATCTCCTGTAGAGGGTTCTAGCTGTGGACGGGAAGGATCTCCTGTAGAGGGTTCTAGCTGTGGACGGGAAGGATCTCCTGTAGAGGGTTCTGGCCGTGGACGGGAAGGATCTCCTGTAGAGGGTTCTGGCCGTGGACGGGAAGGATCTCCTGTAGAGGGTTCTAGCCGTGGACGGGAAGGATCTCCTGTAGAGGGTTCTAGCCGTGGACGGGAAGGATCT
>SSNP01000068.1:1483075-1520348 GCA_006937955.1 Pachypanchax playfairii
CACCTGCTCTGATGCTCCGCCCCCAACAGGTAGCAGATAGCAGGACTCTGACCTGCACTGAAAGTCCAAGGGAGGAAGGAAGGAAGGAAGGAAGGAAGGAAGGAAGGAAGGAAGGAAGGAAGGAAGGAAACGAAGAAACATACATTACCCTGCAGTGAAACCCAACAAACATAATAAAAAGAGAACAATTGGTACTTTTAATCACCAGAGGAGCTGCAAAAAGTGACCTTCTATATCTAGTTACCAGTACTGGGGCATTATGCTTCTACATAAAAATGAGTTATTAAACTGAAATGGTTTCAATGTTTTCCTGAGACTGAAGAACTGAATGAAACTTTTGGACAAAGAGTTCTGCTGTCTCTGTAGTGTATGGTCTCCTGAAGTGGGACTGATTGTCTGTGAATAATCCAAACACGAATTGACTTTCTGGTAATTGAAATAAGACTGCAATGATAAATTAACTTTTTTGTCATTTTTTCACTGTTTGTGCATTTTGAGGTGAGTTTGCGCGCTTTTATTTTGAATGTGGCCATCCATACCGGAAGTCCCCTGATTAACGACTTTGCTAACTGACGCACCTGCTAGCGGTTAATTACTGATTAATGGCAAAGCAACAACCCGTGGCTAAATTAAACCAGAAAATCAGAAAGTCTGCTCACGGTATGTAAAGCAAAGGCAGATAAAAACTTTACTTTCTTTGTTTTGTTTTGTTTTGTTTTGTTTTGTTTTGTTTTAATGCCTGTCAACGTGTCACATTAAGGGTTATTGTAACGGTAGGCGGATTCGCGCTTTTTACAATAACTGACAAACTAATTATTTAAACACTTTTAGTTACTTAGTTCAATCCAGCTCGTTTACTTTAACTTGTATGTGGTAAAAGACAATATATTTGTATGATTTATTGGAATTTTAAAGTTGTAATTTGTTTCAAAATCAAAGTGTAGGCTGTAAGTCTTTACTTTTTTGCACATTATCAATAAACAGACACGCCAGCTGAGATGTCTGCTTTTATTTTTATGGACTTATAATTCTGAGTGTTTACATTTATCTGTTTTTTCCCTTTATTTTAATTCAGAAAAAATGGAAACTAATGTGTGACCTTATAGATTATAGATCCGACTCACATGGGAAATCAAAGCTCATTCAGAAAATTATTTATTAATTTTTTCAGCTGTTGGAGGGTTTTACTGCCCCTCCTGCTCCAGGGGTCCATACGGTGCGGCCTCCTTGAAGGACCTCCAGGATCCTGATCCTTGAAATCCCTTTAGCTTTATTCATAGTATTTAGTTGGACGCTTTACTTCCCAGCTGCAGGGACCATCAATCTTCATGTCCATCTTTCAGTTCCATACACAATGTCAGACCCCCAGAATAACCTGCATGCCTTTGGAAACCAAAGTCTTCCTCAAGAACATTTCAGAATTTTCAAATCAGGACCAGCGACTGTCACTAAAAGGGCATCTCATCATGGACCGGGCAACATGTCTAACAAGTCTAGCACAACTATCCAGTCACTTGCTGCTGTCCCGTTAAACTACAAACCTAAACACGTTGGTGCCACAGTAGGTGAGGACATGAGGTCTGGAGATGTGAGACACATCCCTGTTGGCCTGGGCACTCGGTTTACCCCCCATTTGTCTTCAAGAACAAGTGTGACGTTGTGTCCAACATACTCAGCTTTTCAAGGACTTGGAAACTCAAGTACCGAAGAGAAAAATGTATCATGTTCTTTACATCCAATGAGGAGTGAGAGTATTGTCCCCAGGAAAGAAGACAAAATCCAGTCTGTTACAGCCTTGAGAGGTGACAACAAGGTTACAACAGACCAGCCTGGGTCTCCTGAGTCCAGCTTCCCCAAGAATGCTGCAGAACTGGCCACCAAGATTCTGCTGCGTTATGGACTTGAAGAAGAGGACATGGAACATCTGCTGTCTTACCCTGAGGACCAGATCACAGCTGAGAATCTGCCTCTCACCTTGCAACAAATCCGCATCGAGAAACAAAAGAAAACTGAAAAGTCGGATCGCTCGATGGTTCCGTCTGTCACCTGCTATGCTGGATGGGATAAAACAAGCGGTTCCACGGCGACAGAGGTGCAACAAGACAAAGTGTCCTCTGATGTTCTCGGACTAAGAGGAGGCACAGGACATGGTGGGGAGATATCTGTAAAGGATAAGACTGGTAGAAGCATCAGCAGCTGGGCTCTCGGTAGCAGCTGCTCTAAAAAAATGCAGCTGAAAAACACAGCAGCAGTTAAAAATAGCACTGTTGTGTCTTTACGTTACCAGAAAGACTTAGCAACCGGTTTCAGCTCAATCAGGAACTCTGTGGATCCAACAGCTGATCCAACTGATCAACCACAAATCCAACCAGACCAGAATTTACAAAAAATCCTCTCCTTACTCCCCGTTCCAAGGCGGGACACAGGAAGGAATGAGTCCAGAGTCCTTTTGAAAGACCCAAATTCTAAGCCAAAAGTCCTGCTGTCAAGTACTCCAGTCAGTAGAGTCCACCCTGAACCATCTGATCTTGTGCTTGACAGCCGTAAAATGTGTTTATATGATCAGAGTAAAACTCAGGAACAGTCACAAGTTGTTGAGCCAAAGAAACATCAGGAATTAGTTGAGGAACAACCAAAACAGCAGCTTCAGAAGAACCTGAAACAGACAGTGCAACAGCTGGTGCAGCCGGTGTCACAGAAAAAGAAAATACTGCTGCCAAAAGTTTTCCCTGCTCCGGAACCGGTTTCATCGTCATGTGTGAGGCCCAGGATTGTTGCTGTTCCTCCAGCTCCACCTCCATTAATCCCAAACCTGGGAGTCTCCACTCGTACGCCTTTCAGCTTTTTAGCTTCAGGGTCTGTCGTTAGGCGGCTGCCACCCCCAGCTATGATGGAAGATTATGCTGCAGCCACACCTGGAATGTTTCCACACACCTGTTCTCTTTGCAACAAACGATGTACCAATATCAGGGTGAGTTAGAAGACTTGTCTTTTCTGACCATCTTCAGTTGTTTAAGTGAAATTTCTTGATTCTAAAATGTTTTTTTTTTTTACTTTAAAACACTAAATTGAAAACGTGGGATTGATCTAGTTGTTAAAAATAATGTAACTTATTTATTTGCTAATTTCCTCTTATTGAGAGAAAAAAGCTCTTTGTCTCCTATTTGCAGAAAGATATTTTCCAAGAGTTGAAGTGAGTTGAAAAAGAAAGTTTGATATGATTTCATGCATGTGAAGAGAGCGGTCATACAAATGTTGGTACATTGGAATGAGGCTCTGCCTATAATGCTACTTAGCTGTCTTTATATTTATATAAAGTACACGCCGTTTACCATTAAGTTATAATAATTTGTCACTGTGACAAGCTCATACAAATGAAACTGAAGAAACCTAGAAAATCCATCACAGTTCTGAAAAACATTTTTTCCACTCCAACAGTCACCTCTACTAATCCAGTCTTATTCCTGTAACTGAAACCTCGTCTGAAGGAACGTTCAGCTGCTTTTTACAGGAATAGTCAGTTTGGTTTTCACAACACAAACTGTTAATTCTGCTAGTAAGATGAATGAAATGTGTCTCAGACTAGAATCCAGTAATAAAATTGCTGCTGAAGCAAATGAGTTTTAAAACATTTGTTTTGTTTTTTTCTCCTGTAGGATTGGATGTACCACCAGAACACAAGCTTTCATCTTGAACAGTGCAAACATCTCCGCAAACAGTCAGTCTTTCATCTTTCACCAAAGATCTTTCTAACTTTGCGCTTCAAGATGGATTCTCGTGAGATTTGGAGTTTTCCAAATCCACAAAGATCCATCTTGTACTGCACCAACTAAACCGTCTAACGCGACTCCACGGATTGTTTACATTGTGCTTTGGGGCGGGTGTTCAGGTCTGATGATAGCAGCAACTGTCCAGGTAGAGCCAAACAAACATGGCCGCACCGCTGAACGTACTCGTAGAAGCAGCTATTGAATCTGTTTTAGGAGACCTAGAGACAATTTATTTGTTAAAAAATGAGCAAAGGTAAGAACTTTGTGCATTTCATGATGGTAACGATGTGTTTGTTTTACTCCCGACTGGAGCAAGAGCTTGATTTACTGTGATTGGGTTAAAGACAAATCATGATAGGCGGACACTTGCTGGTGTGTCCCTCCCTTTTTCAGACTCTTTCACAGTTCCAGATCGTTGTGTAGCGCTGACTCGACACGGGGCTACACAATGATCTGGCAGAGCCAAGTTAAGATCTTTTATCTTTCAATGATTTATCAATGAATATCTTCAGGGAAGCTCCACCGGGACTGAGTCAACATTTTACTCAGGATTCTGCACAGGAAAAAGGGTTGTCGTACTTTCATTTTTTCATAATTTGTGTATCATGATGTTGCTGTAAAAATCCTTAAACGCATCTTGTAATTTGGATAAGTGAAACATTTACGGCAAGTCTTCGTCCTTCACTCGCCACAGTTTGAAGGCTGATGTAACTTCTCTCAATAACAAGCAGCTGTTTCAACCTCACTGCAGAAATTAGTTTTTTTTTTTTTGTTTGTTTCACACAGATACCCAGAATGGAATGGTCTAGTTCCACCACCTCCAAGGTAATTTACTGTGTATAAAAACCCAAATACCATTCCACTCCTAAACTTCCTGTTTTGAGGATATTTGTTTTTTGCTGCTTTGAGTTTTTCTGAAGAGGCCGAGCAGTTTCCACTAACGTCTGCGCAGACATTCCGCCATCATGACCAGAACACCATCATGAAGAGTCGATTCCAATCCAGTTCAAACAGCCTGTATAGCTGCAGACTGGATGATCCAAGAGACCAATCCAGCAGCAGTTCCCGCTCACCAAGTCCTTACCACTACCACCATTCAAAAAGTAGAAGAAGAAGAAACTACAGAAGCCCATCGGGAGACTCTTGGTGCTCCAGATACAATTACAGGTTTGTGAAAGTGGTGGAGTTTATCATTGTACAGTTAAACCCCTAAATGTTTCAGCAAAAGCCTGAACTTTTGTATTTTATTTCTAATAGTTTTGTTTTGAAATTTAAAGCAGATACAGATAAATCATAAAATATTTGGTTTATATTTGTTACAGGTCACGTTCTCGCTCTCGTTCTCCGTTGTACAACTATCCATCCTCCTGTTATCGATCCCGGTCAAGGAGCTCTGAGAGACTATCTTCACCTAGAAGAAGTGAGAAGAAACGGACATCATCAAGGAGGAGACGCCACAGGAGGCGGTCATCCACTCAGAGATCCCACCATCGACGACAGAAGTCGAGCATAGCTGAGAAACTCACAAAAAAACTTCTGAAAACGTCAGGTATGAACCGCAGAACACAGTTCAGGATTTAAATGATGTAAAAATTACAAACTGTTTTTCTTGTAGATCTGCAGTCTCATTTAAAAAAGCCAAAACTCAAAGCTGTGGTGAAAACTCTGGTTCCTGTTGTACTGACTGAGCTGAGGAAGATGAAATCCTCTGCTGCATCTTCATCTTCTTCTCATGCTACAAAGAGAAAAATGAAGAAGTTGTCTGAAGCAAAGTTTGTTCTTCAGAGCAGTAAATCAGATCCTCAGGTTGGTTTGTTACGTTCTTCATCTCACAACACACTGAGATTTTAATCAGACATGAAATCAAGAGAGAAAACAAATGTCTGGTTCTTTAAGTCCCTGCAACATTTAACCTGATAAACCTTCACCTCCATCTGATTCTCTGTCACAGTGACGTGGATTAAACCAAATCAGTTCTACTTTAATTCATGCAGTTTCGCTCAATATTAACTCAGTTGGTTTTTGATAGTTAAGGTGCAAATACTTTAAACTGCTGCTTCTGAAAACAAACACACACAGTGGTACCAACCATGTTGGAAAACTACAACTTCCACCAAAATGTTTGTCCAGTGGTAATCCTAATCCAAGATCAGTTGGTTCCTATGTATCATAAAACAAACTTAAACTCCTGTTTGAGTCTGTGTGAAGTTACGGAACACCTTGGAGGATCCAGTGTTTGGTTCATGTTGTCCACATGTAGGCAGTCGTGTGTTTGGAGGAGAAGAAGAAATGGAAAAGGAAGAGGAGGAGCAATCACAAAGGAGAAGCAGCCACAGTTAAAGAAGAGGTAAACCAGCTCAGGGTTTAATCTGGAGTTTTTCCTTGAAAATGTCTTTAACATCAGATCGTTACTAGAAAAATTTGTTTTCAGGACGCAGTTTCTGGACTTGATTTTCTGACTTCTTCAAAAAATCAGAATGCGAAGCGGCACCAGTAAGTTACTCTACTCTACAAAGGTTTACTCGTTTTTAATCATGGTAGATGTGTAACAAGTATGTTCTTGTATTAAAAGGTTTCTTTAATAGGTTCACGTAAAACTGAATGTTTACATTTTTTGTACCTTTTAAAGTAATTAAGGTTTTTAATAGTATAGACTGAACTTTTAAAATAAATATAAAGTTTGTTACTTTCAGTCTCAAGTTTTTCTTTAACTTTTTTCTTCACAGGAAATTTGAGTCCATGATCTTCACACCACAAGCCACTGAATCATCTGCAACTTCAAATCAAGGGGTATTTTTACCAAATGTGAGAAACGCCACAACAAGCAAACTCATCTTAAAAGCAAAATTCTTAGTTTCCAAAGCAAAAAAAATCTCAATCAAGCAGGTTGTCAGAACTTTAAAATCAGGTGGCGTAGCAGGAAAAAGAGTTGTTAAAATGTTAAGGACAATAAAACGAAGTTCAAAACTCCCAGAATACAACAAGTCCAAAGAGAGGCCTGATACTGGTGTCTTGAAACTAAAAACATCTGGAAATACAGAGGAACCTCTGACGGCTCCTAAAGAAACAAGCGAGTTTGGACAACCATCAAATACAGCTGATGAAACAGGCTCACTGGAAACTAGTGCTCAAGGATCTGAACGGTTCTCTGAAGACACAACTGAGAGATCTGAAACAGATCTGAGACGACAGGCTGAAGTGGATGTTCACACAGAAACACTGAAGCTGGTGGAAGCTGCAGAGCTGCTCAGAGGTTCTGCTCAGGCTGAAGAACCAAAACCAACACCCGCTAAAGTCAGTAAGACTCATCCAGCTCAGGAACCACAAACCTCCACCAGCAACACCTCAGTGGTAAAACCTTCATCACAGAGGAGCATGATACCAGATCCCAGGTCTACTGGACCAGACCTGAGGAGCCAGACTGAAGACCAGCAGCAAACTACAGGAACTGATGTGGAGGTGACACAGACTGCAGGAGGAGTCGAGATAAGCTCAAAGAAAAGAGGTACGTTGATGATCGCACAGTGTATCAACACCTGGTAGAATACTGATGTTACACATGTTTAGAGATATCAGTAAAAGTGTTTGTTAGACTGCAGCTCTGAATTTACACACAATTCAATCTCTCAAATGCAGAAATCCTTTAAACACTAACTCGTTTCTAAGAGGGTTTTTATAAACTGTTTATAAGTTAGAAACATTAACACTAATAACATAAATAGTCTTTGATCTGTTTAACAGTTAACTCTAATCATTAAAACATGGGAACATGTTGTAGTTTTAGATGTTCTGGTTGATCTGATAATGAGCAAATTGTTTCTGATATCAAGCAGAAACTCTAGAGGTCAGTGTGAAGATCTGTTGCTGTTCCTCTTTGTATGTTGTATGTATGAAGAAAACCTTGTGATAGCTGAGAAGTTAGAAACCTTTAATCAGATTATCTTCCACCTGCAGCGAGGTCTCCAAAGAAGAAATCAAAAGCTTTCAGCAAAGTTTCAGAAGGATCGACGGGAACGAGTTGGTCTGCTGAAACTGAACCTGCAGCTGCTGCAGCTTCACTAACTGTTGGAGAGAAAATCCATCATCTGTTTCATCAGGAACAAATCTGTAAGGAACCCAGACACCTGCCTGTAGATCATCCTGATAATGTCTGACTGATTACTGTCACCTTCCTCTGCAGGTTGTCTAAGAAGAAGAACCATCATGTCATCACAGGTAAGTTAGGATTAAATTAATCCATTTCAACAGCTCAAAATAATCACTAGAACAGAAACCTAATAGAACATCAGCCATGCACTGTGTCCATGTACCAAGATGCAACTAGTTTAGAATCTTATTGTTCTGGATCTGATTACTGGACTAAATCATCTGAAGATATTTGGTTGCTTGTAAAACAGGCGGTTTACCTTTAACACGTGTGTTTTTGGGGGATTTGTTTTTAGATTTTTTCTCTGAATGCGAATATTCTGTTAATAAAAAACCTGCCGGAGTATTCTGAAGGCTGCTACAAAGAGGAGGATGTCGCCAACCTGCTTCATCCATTTGGATTCATCTATAAGAGCAGCAGCATCTACGTGATTCATCAGAAGCAGATGGTAGGAAGCAGATTATTAATCTGTCTGGAAGCAGATTATTAATCTCAGGTTTCTAAATCTGAGCTTTCGTTTTGATTTCAAGTGAGAAATATTGAGGAATTTGTGAGATTAGACCCAATAAACTGTTATAGATATGTTATAATCTGTTAATGACACGATGAGTAAAGTTTGTTTTATTTTAAAGGAAATAATTTTTTTCATGTTCTTTGATCATGTTCTGTTAATCTAACCTCGCTGAAGTCAGAATGAAGAAAGATTCTTTGAAAGTTGAGATTTTAAAAGTGAAATGTTTTGATGTTTTACTCTTAAAGTTGTTGTTGTTGTTGTTGTTGTTCCAGGCTTTGGCTCAGATGATTAACGTAGGAAACATCCAGAAGATCCTCAGATATTCTGACAGAACAGATTTTATACTCAAAGGCTCAAAACTCTGTTTGGAAGTTGTGAAAAATGTTCCAATGACTCCAGTAAGCAGATTTAAATACTGTTTTGTTATCATGTACACTGTCATGTTTAGTGTTGTTTCAACACATTTTACACAAAAAAGGATTTAAATTCACTGTTTTTGAGGTATTGATGTTTTGGTCATTTAATAATAAAACAAACGTAAAACGGGGCTTGTGCTGTGAGAGGATCTGTAGACGTATATTTAGGTTAAATTAGCAGGATGTTTTTTCCCTCTTTATAAACTTTAACTTGTTTTATTTAATCAGCTGTTATTTTCTGACCTGAGTGTTAAATGAGAATCTTGAACTCTGAAGTTTCAGATGTTTAACGTGTTTGTGTCTCTTTCAGTTTGGGTTTTATTCATATCTGATGGAACTGTTGCACTTTGTAAGTAACTCATTCCATCACATGATCAACATTTTCTTATTCTGATGTTCTCGTACTTGAACTCAGTGACATTACAGACGTTAATGTTTCCAGTTTTTTGCCGATATCCATTGGAAGGTTGATAAAACAGTTTTTGTTGAATGTTTCTCTGGATTGTTTGAGCAGAACGTGCAGGACGATGGAAGCAGTACGATCTTTATCTACAACATCTCACCAAGCGAAGCTAAAGGTCTGAGAGAAGCTTTAACGAGGATCGGAGCCATAAGAAACTTCCTGCCTCTTCTGAACAAAGTAGTGAAGCGCAGAGTTCCTCTGACATGCAGGTTTCAAGTCTTTGTCTTATTGTTGTTGTGTGTTTCAGGTGTTTGTCCAGTTTAAATCCAGTCATGATGCGGATCGACTTGGAGTTTGGTACAGCTTCCTGAAGCGTTGCCCTGACCATCAGATCTACAGGATGAAAATACCACAGAACTCCAGATCCTCTCTGGGTAAGTCTTTAGATCAGGGGGTGAAGGATGTCGTACAGGATGAAAACCAAAAACTAGATGCTTTAAGTCCCGCCCCCTACATGCAGCTGAATGGAAAAACATTTTCTGACTTAAAAATAAAAATACAACTCAATCATTTCATCCAGATGTTAAATTTTTAATTCTTTGCCTGTCCGGCAGAATTATGAGTAAGATACAGGAGTTAGATCATGACATCAACATACATCATACTGATAGAAGGTTGTTTTTCTTTTACTAACACGCGCTGTGCAGATGTTTACTGGTGTTTTCTAACTAAAAGAATAATAGAAAACAGTCAGTGAAGGTGTTCCTCTCTGAGTTACCGGTACTCAAAGCTAAAGAACCAAATCACCTTCACTGAAAGGGTTTTTAGTTTTTACAGCAGTGTTAATTTTGTTGACTAAAATATTTCGTTATAATTTTAGTCACGAATATATTTTTGCAGACAAAAACGAAAACTAAAATAGACGGCCCTATTTGAGACGATTATTGTGACTAAAATTATGTTGATTTTCGTTGACAAATAAAAGACGATCCAATCAGAGGAAAAGAAAGATGCAGAGAGGAATCAGTCAAAAAGCTAACAGCTGGGGCTACTGGGAAAAGAACCAATCAGAGCTCGGCTTATTGAGCGGTGAGCAGAGGCTTCCGTAGTTGTTTGAGATGCTCCCGGGAAAACGCCAGAGGAAGTGTGGAATGGTAAGATAATGTCCACACTATATTAAATTAATACTTCAGAAAATATACTTATTTTAGTCGAATAAAATTAAAACTAGTTTAGTGACTAAAATTGAAAAGAATTTTAGTCAAAAGACTGACTAAAACTAAATTAAAATTTCTTGCCAAAATTGCAGAAGAGTCATTTCAACAGTGTGTTTTTCTGTCTGTGCAGCACCGCAGCATCCAGAGAAAGCTTTACCAGACAGGAAGGATATTTCTGATGGATCCGTCATCCCAACCATAAAGTCTGATGTTCCACGAAGCAGCACTCCACCATTCTGGATCACCATGAGAGCCCGCCCCTTTTTGTTTCCTACTGTCTGTCCTTGGTTCAGTATCCCTGGTAGGAAACGGACATCATTAGACTTTAACTGACACCTTAAGATTTTATCTGATTTCAACTTTGTTCCCTAGAATATCGGACCATCGAGGGGATGATGGATATTGAGGTAAATTAAGTTCTTTATATTCAGATATTTTTAGAAACATTTTAATATAGATCTGAAATCATTCACCATCTTAACCACCTCCATTCATCTTAACCAATACAAGTTTCTTTACTTTATGCAGTAAGACATTGTTTAACCTTGTTGGTTGTAGGGAACAGTTTCTCTGGGCTCTGAGTTCTCCACAGTCATGTTGACGGGTTTACCAGAAGAGAGCTACACACACGAGGACGTCGCTAAGCTGGTGTGGCGTTATTTCCCCAAACAGAATCTTCAGACTCTGTACTACAACGTGACGGTCCTGCCGCTGCAGAGGAGGGTGAGGAGCTGATGGACTTGTACCAGTTACGCTCTGATGTAAATAAACATCTGTTCATCTCTCCACTCCAGGCGTTTGTTTATTTCAGCAGCTGGAAAACTTGCTGTGATTTTGTCCTAAATCACGTTAAAAATCCAGTTTCTGTGGAAGACTCTGAGCTCAGTGTCCATTTTGTCTTAGAGGACCTGCATCCTGGATTCAGTGAGGTGAGAAATCTGTTAAACAATGGCTCTGATGAGATGCATAAAATAATGAGTCAGACAAAGACTTTGTCTTTTCAGTGGGAAGGTCTGCTCAGAGCGAGACCCTCAGCTGTTAGGCAGAAGAGTCCGTCCTCTCAGAGCTTGTCATGTCTTTTATTGAGAAGTTGCAGAGCTGTTACTCAAGCATAGATCAGTTGATTTATGAAAGCTGTGAAGGTGTTTCTGCTCCAAGATACTGGGGAGTCTTGTTTTATAAAAGATAAGGTCCTCCCTGAGCGTTCAAGGACAGATCATGAGTCTGTTTGTGCACACAAGAAGAAGCAGCTTAAAGCTTAGCTTGTTCTAATGTAATTTTCTATTTCACCATCTCGCTGTGTAAACTTCTTGATTTACCTTGAAACAAGTGATTCATCTTAAAAACTCTTGAAGCGAGGCTTAAAAAGTGCAACTACCCAAGTTACTGAATCAGTTTAAACTCTGTCACTAAAAGATGGACACGCAGGTGATATGTTTTTATTTTTCCAGGAGATGATGTACAGATCTCTGATGAAATGGAGCAACACTGTAAGTCGTTCAGCTCTGATTTAACTCTGTAAAATAAAGCAGCAACTTCCAACAATCGTTTGTTTCCAGCCTGTTTTAGAGTCTGTAGACGAGCGGCTGCTGTGTGTGGAGGTCTCTGAAGTATCTGTTCAGCTCATCATCATGGTCATCAAGAAAGTTGCTTCTGTCGCTTCATTTGTCAACTTCCTGCCGCTCGCCAACAGGGTAACAGCAACGTAGACACCTGCAGCGGTCACACTTAAATGTTCCAACATCAGGATCTAAATGTTTCACAGAATTTTAACCGTATTCACCGAGGATCATGTCTGCAATCAGTGATACTTGTTCTGGTTTAAGACGCGTCTGATGATCTCACATACTTTGACACGCTGTAAAACATTTATACAACACAAATTTATTTTAGATGGTTTTTAAATTTCTTTTCTTTCTTCTTTTTATTGTTTAAATCTGACTTTCTTACTGCCTCAGATTATTATTGAGATGTCTGAATCCAGCGGAGTTACAGAAGTGGTTGAGAAGATCTCAGTAAACTGTCCAACCGTGCAGGAAATCTGGTGTGTGAACAGAAGAGTAAATCATCTGAAGCCTTAATAAATACAATGAGTTTCACTTTATATCTTGTTTTTTTCTTACACAGGAGCAAAGTCAGACGTATTGAGTCGTAAGTATCTAGTTTCTCTTTTCTGGTTAAAGAATGTATCATTTGTAATCTATATGTGATATATCTATATAAGAAATCTAATAATTATTAATGACAGATGTTACCTGGTGGCTTCGTCCTGAAACCCAGAGTTTAGGGTGATTTATTTGAAAGAAATCGATGTTTGCTCACCTTCTATCTGGATTTTAAAATAACACATTTTAATCTCTAAATATATAAAGATCTGAACTGTTTGCAGTTTTACAGAAAAACATTCACACATCAAATTCTATAAACATTGTTTCTCATCCTTCTGCCTTAAAATGAAGGTCTGAACTCTGTCTTCATGTCGAGTAACTGAAGTCCAAACTTCAGTATTTGTAGTAAAGCTACAAATAATATTACTGTAGGAGTCACCTTTATAAAAGATTCTGATTTTTTTGACGATCTCATCACAGGCCAACGTAATGGATTCCAGAAAATTCTGAATATATTTGTTTATGTGGCAAAATATTTACATTATTGGCCGTTTAGTTAGAAAAACCCCAGCAAACATGTTTCTGCTTGTAATTTCAGTGTAAAGAGCCAAACACAGCGTCTACAAGACTCCAGTCAGACTGTTCTAGACTTTAAATCTATGATCAGCTGTTCTAAACCCCAAACTGTTCGGAAAAACAAACCTCGTGCTGCTAAAACAGCTGCTTTGTTCAAGATCTCTGTTTCTGAATCTGGTTGCTCAGAAATGGAAGACAGCTTCTCTGATCTCATGAAGATAGATGCACCTGTTGAAGTGCAAGACCAGGCAGCTGCTGATGAAGATGAAGGTTCCTCAGTGACGCAGGCGTTAGAGGAAGATGTGATTAAAGCTTCTCACAGCTCTGATGAATCACTGGCTCATCAAAACATTATGTTAGATCAGGATACTAGTCAAACTCCAAGGAGCAGCGGAGATGGAAGGAGGGACAGACATGAAGGAGTCACCTCAGTGGGATCATGCAGGATCGCTGAAGATGCTGAGCAGATCTCTGATGAAGAGGAAGATCATCAGAAAGAGAACATTCAGACAAAGAGAAGTTCGAGTGCACGAGATGTGAGTAAAAAAATTGAAGATAATCAAGTTGGAGAAAAATCAGAAAAAAGTGAAGAAAATTTAAATCTAGGAAATAAAAATATTTACAAAGTTCTACAAGAAACTACAAGAACAAAAATGGATGAAGAATCAAGTAAAACTACATGTCAGATTAATCATGATGAGGAAGAAACAGCTGATCATAACAATTTAAGAAAGATGTTAACAGATGTTAACAAATCAAGAGGGAGAACAGAAACAGATGAAAACATGGAGGAAGAGTCTGAACATCAGATTGTTCTGGAACATGATTCCATCCAGAAAGAGTCTGATGTGCACGAGGAGAAAAGTGTGATGAAAGAGAAAACATCTGCAGATGTCGACTCGTCTGATTCTTCAAAACCTGCGGATGAGGAGGATTATCCTGATGATACAGCGGAGAAAGAAGGAGTAAAGAAAAGGTTAACAGCTGCTTCAGAGGAGCTGATCTATGAAGAAACAAACAGGAAGATGGAAACAGGACGGCAGGAAGAGGTGGAAGCAGAGTTTCAGGTGACGATGGGTGAGGTGGGAGAAGATGAGGCTACAGAGGAAGAACAGACAGATGGCTCAAGCTGCAACATCACACAGCTGCAGGACCTCGTTACACCTGAGGAGGTTCAGCTACAGTCTGAGTTTCCTGATGAGAACAAAGTGGAACACAGCAGGACTGATGTTAAAGGTACAGGATGATGTTTAAACTAGTTTCAGAACAATAAAACAGCACATTTACTGATGGCTCATTCTTCTTCAGCTGTCAGTAAACAGCAGAGGGAGCCTGTTGGAGCTTCACGTGTAGAAGTTGACCTGAACTCCTCCAGCTCCAGAGCTCCTGTTGGTGAGGAGTCAGCACACAGACTGAAAACATGAACTTCAGATTCACATGGCATGACCACTTCCTGTTTGTACTCTGCAGGTCAGGAGTTTGTGGAGTATAAATGGGGCTTTTTCTGTTCTCTGTGCTCCGTTTTCTACCTGAAAGAAAGTACTGCAGAGGACCGTCACTGCTGCAGCTGGAGTCACTACAACAACCTGAAGGTCTGCATCAACACAAAGTTCAGCACATAAAACATGTCGCGTTGAATTGTTTCTTTTATCTACAGAAATATTTCCAGAAGCAGCAGCTGAAACGTTTAAGATCTGCACCCAGTTATCGAGGCTCCGAGTCGGATGGATGTTAGAACAGCTGATCAGTTTCTGAAGAAGGTGAAACAAGTTAAATATCAGCATGTTTAACTGAACTGATTTTAATGAGAATCCATCACTAGGATCAGCTGTTTGTTCCTGCTGGGACTCTGTGGAGTGTTGTCATGTGACCTCTGGAGGACTCTGTCAGGTTCTGATCTCTAATCCAAGCTGCTGGATTCCTCCAACATCAACAGATTATCAAATCAGTGTGTTCAAGCTCAAAACGGTAAAATGTTTTAATTCTCTTCAGTTGGATCATTTAGAGCAGCGCTGTCGGTTTGTTCCACTCACGTTTAAAATCCTGCTGTTTGATTTAGTTTGATGTTATGACTCAGTTAAATGAGAAGCTGTTTGTTTACACAAAGTTTCATCATCTGATGTAAATCAATTAGTTTTTTTCTGGAAACTCCATATTAAAATGGATCCTGTCACAGAGTTTGATTCATTCAGACAAAACTTTATTGTAAAACAATAACAGATAAAATATGAAACGTTTCTCAGGACTAAGTTAAAACCCAAACAGTTCATGTTACATCATATTAACAAGCTGATGATGATGAAGAGGAATCACTAAAACACTCAGCCTGATGCCGGACGTTGTTTACGGTCCAGTTTCATCAGAAGAACAAGAACATTTCATTCTGACATGGATGGAACAAACATCTGGTGGTGAGCTTCTAAAATCTTACAGACTCATTTCACAGAATTTGATCCCTCAAGTTTATCTAGAAAATGACTCGAATGTTTTACTCCTAAAAATACATTTACAGTAAAGTCTTCATCTTCTGACGGGTTCGGATGTTCTGGAATGTTTCTGTTGGAGCTTCTGATAATATTTCTGAGAAAGAACGAGAGATAAATNCATGTGTTTGTGTGAATTCTCAGTGATCCAGGATGATGGAAGGTGAAACATCAGGAACTTGTTTTTACCTGCAGGTTGTTGTAGTGTTCTCGGCTGCAGCAGTGCAGATCCTCCGTTTTACTCTCGTTCAGGTAAAAAACGCAGCAGACGGAACAGAAGAAACCCAATTTACGCTCGACAAACTCCGGACCTGAAGATAAAACACAGCAAACATCTGGATCGAACGTCATACAGAAGTTTCAACTCTCTCTGATCTCATCAGATCCTTTGATCTGGTTTCCATGGAGACCATCAGGCGTAACACGAGTGATGTTTCATTGTTCAGGTGCGTTCTTACCGAGTGAGCGGTTCCCAGCAGAACGAGGTCTCTTTGTGTCTTTGGGTCCAACAAGCTGCTCGCTCCGTTTATCAGACGCTTCAGAAGAAACGAATCAGATTCAGTCGTTATTTGTTTCCCAAATTCAAACTGTAGAATCATTCATACTGTTCTATATTTCAAGGTCATTATTTTCATCCTGAGTGTTCAGAGCGGCTCCGTGAGACAAACGAGTCCAACGGACAGGAAACAGATTCAAACCCGCGTGTGTTTAACAGAAATGACTCGCCTGTTTCACCGTGTCGGTCTTTAGAAGATAGTTTCTTTCTTTCATCCGTTTCATTTACAGTCTGGAAAGTTTCAAAACAAGAATTCTTTAGAGAGAAAACTTAGAACGAGGAAATAAACCTGGACTGTCCACCTCACCTCGGACTCTGAGACCTTGTCCTCCTGTCCTGGATCAGGTCTTTCAGCTGGAGGTTTTTCGTTCACCAGTTTGTTTTCAGCATCAAACTGATGCAGATTTTTCTCTTCGGACAGTTTCACAGCTGTCGTCGTGTCTTCTATTTGATCCTGGACCACATGTTGAGCATCATTCTCTGGTCTGCACACGTCTAAAGAATCAAGGACCTGGTCTTTAGAGACCAGGACCCGACGTGCTGCTTCAGGACAGTTTTCTACACTCGTGTTTCTCCTGGATGTTCTTCTCTCCAGTTTTTGTGGTTTTGGTTGATCTACTTCATAAGTCGACGTGTTCAGACTCGCGTGTCCGACCACCGTGTCACTCTTCTTTGTTGGTATATTTTCCTTCAGGGGGACTGAGTTCGGTTCCTGGATGTCTTGCGATGGTTTGAGCCTTTTTCTTGTCAGATCGTCATCTGTCTTAGTTTTTCTTCCTCTTGTGTCTGTCGCAGCTTCAGTTCCATCTTCACCCATCTGATCATTAAGAACTCCTCCTCCATTGGGCTGATGTGTCTCTGATGTTTGGAGTTTTTGAGCAGATGGACGACTCGTATTGTCCGAGTAAAGACACGTTCTACCGGAGTTACGAGTCTTTGCTGTTTTAACATTTGAGGCATCAGCAGTTTGTCGTGTAACTGATCCAGAGTCAGCAGACTGCGGCTCAGAGGGATGAAGATCTGCAGATTTCAGTTTGGAGCTTTCTGGGAAAAGTAGTTTGAGACGTTGTCTGCAGGTCTTCAGACTGAAATTTAATATGAAATATGTAGAATGATTTAAAAGTACATTAAAGATTTCTCTGTTTGCTTGTCGGGTGTGAAGACGTGACGTTACTGTCTGAAATAAACAACTTCCTGATCAAGTCTTGGTGTCTTCTTCTTCTGTTTGTTTCATCAGATTAAACCCATGAACCTTCTAACCCCGACACGTCACTCTGATTTAAACACAACGTTACTCACGACTCCACGTGCAGAAAGTTGCTCCTGTGAACAGACAGAAGTGGTGAGAAGGAGAAAAACCACGAAGGCAAGTGACTTTTACTGAAGACTGTTTGAAACAGGTACCGAGTTCTGTGACGGTTCAACTGGTCCTTCAGGGATTTCACCACCTTCGTCACATCGTCAGCGTCAGACATCTGGATGTAGATCTGAAACAGATTAACAGACGAGAGGAAATCAAATGTTTTTTTGTGGATTTAAACTTTAATGCAGCTGTTTGTATAAACAAACCCTGTTAGCGAGAACCAAGTAGTTCACAAAAGGACAGATGGAGGCGGCTGCATGTGTGACCGTCATGATTAGAGGCCCGCTCATCTTGGAGGTCTCCACACGCAACAAGCAGTCCTCCAGGGTCTCACGGACTGGGACACGCTAAAAACCAGAACCTGTTGTGTTAAAGCAGCAGCAGCTTCTATTTAAACAAGAGTAAAAGGAAACACAGTGACTTACAGCGTTGCTCCATTTCATCAGATTTCTGTACACAGACTCCTGAAAATACAAAATCTTTAATGATTCAGATGTTTAAATAACTCTGTAAACTCCTACAAACCAAATATTCTCTAAAGTACATGATGTTTTACTACATCTGAGACACAGTCAGTCCTGAATGATGCTGGTCTCCATACCTCAGTGAATCCAGGATGCATGTCCTGGAGGACTAGATGGACCTGCAGACAGTTTCCTCCAATAGCAGCAGGAGTTTTGAGGTGATTCAGAGTGAACCTGCAACATGCGTCCCAGTTGGTGAAAAACACAAACGCCTGGAGGTAAAGATGGATGAATAGAGTCATGACTGGGGTTAGAAACCCAGCTGTGTGCGTGTGCACGTGCTTCTCACCCTCTTTTGCATTGTTTAAGACGATCAAGTTGAAGTACAAAGATTTAGGATCCTCGTCAGGGAAATAACGTGACACGAGCTTAATAAAATCCTGGTGTGTGTAGTTCTCTGATACACCCGTCAGCATGACTGTGGAGAACTTTGAGGCCCGAGGTTCAGCTTTCTGCAGGTCACCGGGGTCAAAGGTCAAGTGTATTAGAATTATTTGCTTGCCATTACAAACGGTCACATGAACTAAATATATTATGTAACAATTTTACTAGTGATTGAAAATAAAATGATGCTGTTTAAAACTGAACTTACAGTGATGTGTCTCATTTTATTGACTGTCAGAAAATCTAAAACAAACAGAAGAGCATCATTTATTAACATGACAGAGTGATTAAATTCAGTTTCCAGATGTTCCTCTTACCTGGAATAAGGAACCAAGGAGAAACGGTAGGGAACCTGTAAGGAGCAGTTGTCATGGTAACCCAAAATGGTGGTCTACTGCCACGTGGAACACACGGTATGTTTATTGGCAGGGTTGCCATGACAGCAGCATCCTTGAATCCTGGCAACATTTTCTTTCTCCATGTTGATGCTACACAAACAATGAAACCACGTTTCAGATCAGACAAGTTGATCCTTCACACTGAGTTCACGGAATAAAGAAGAATAAAAACTTTTATCCTTCCAATCGATCCAAATGTTCCACAAAGTAAATGATCCAAAAGGAAGAACTAAAGGCTGTAAAACGATTTACATCTGTTTGATTTGAAGCAACAGCTTGATGCTGAGAACCAAACTGATCAGCTGATCATCTGGAGTCCATCATTTCAAGTTCATGATTAGAAACTTGTTTGTAAAAGCTGCAGAGAACGTCTCTCCTCTAACAACATGGCAGAAGGACTTGGGTTGGAACCCGACTAGACGAATGTCCAAACAGATGAGACTAAAACTACATGAATACTTCACATCAGCAGTAAAACACGGTGGTGGAGGGTTGATGGTTTGGGTTCAGATCTGAAGTCCAGACAAATTACTGCTGCTAAAGCTTCTGCTGCTAACGACTGAATCGTAAGTGAACTCAGGTTTTTTATACTCTGAATTTTCTTTTTTTTTCTGATAAGTGTTCTGACTTTATATACAGATATTTAGGATGTGCAGATTGTGTCTCCTTTTCAGTTTCTCGGCACACAGAATCTTTTTTTCAGTGGAAAACAAATACTTACGTGGTGCCGTTGTGACGCGACGAGGGATTTTCATCCGGAACACTTTGTGACTGAGACTCTGATCCTGGTGACTGTACCACACCCCCAGCTGATCGGCATCAGAAGGAGAGTTAAACTCAACGAAAACCTGAAACACAACCGACAGATTAATGTGGAACATCTGATGAACACAAACACAGGTGTGTGTTTTACCTTGTTCAGCAGAGGCAGGTAGTTTCTTATAGAACAAATAGTTCTCAGAGTTTCTCTCAGATCTCTGATCTCACTCGGTGAGATGTCGTGAATGTAGATGAGACTCGATCCATCGTCAGTCACTTTCTGCTCAAACACAGGTTACTACATCCGCTACATGTCACACGTTTATATGAAAACTCAAAGATTTTTGTATTTTACTCACAAAATTCATGATTTTCATCAGGAATTTATAGAATTCAAACTGCAACAGAAGCAACAAACTGTTTCACTGCTTTTAATAGGAACGTATTTGTTTTATTTCAAAGTAAAATGTGGATTATAGTTTAAAAACATCAAGAAGGTTTAAACAGAATATTTATGTTCTTCACCAGATGAACCGCTTCCTTCAATATAAAACTTTATTGAGTGAATAAAAACCTTCAGGAACGGAAGACTTCAGCTCATCTTACCGGTGATTTGAACATTTTCTCCTCAACTATCTCCACACCGAGTTTGGATCCTTTCAGAGTGAAGATTTTTAGATTCTTGGTGATTAAGTTTCTCAGTTCTATCAGAGTCGACATGACGATGAACGCCTGAAAGGAAACAGTCTTTTACTGAGATGAAAGCTCCAGCAGCACCAGAGGAAACATCTAATTAAATCAGGGTTAAATAAAACTCAGATCTGCAGTGACCTCCAAGCGACCTCTGAGTATTTGTTGGCAGATGAACATGGACCTCCCTGCAGAGCGTCTATCACCTGAGACCACCTGAGAACTTTCTGGGAGACCAGGTGTGTCACATGATTAGTTTCTGGTGCTAACAAACGCCACCTGAAGGTAAATAGTTCCCGTGACCTCGACCTAGAAGGTCATCAAGAACTCTAGAACCAGATGCTCATTACTGTCATCAGTAAATCAAAACTCCCAAAAAACTTTAAAAGTTAAAACAAAAACTTCAGTTTAAGTTACTGGTTGACAGACTGTTTCCATGGTGATGTTCCCTGACGCATCGCTGGAGAACCAGCAGAGTTCAGATGTAGAACCCGGTTCTTACCATCTGCATCTGTGGAATAACATAAATGTTTCCATCCTGGTACTGAAATCCAAACGGAAGAAGCAGGTTGGCGACGTCGGCCTCCGTGTAGCAGCCGTCATGAAACTCTGGCAGGTTGTAGATCAGTAAGATGTTCTCTTTGTTCTCCTGAAAACAAACATGGAGTTAGAAACTCAACCCCGCAGGTTCCATTTAATCTGTCTCCTAAAATAATTATTATTATATTATTATATTATTATTATTATTATTATTATTATTATTATTATTTATTATAAAACCTGGAACTGTTTTTTTTCCCCACTTTAATGAGGCGGGTGGAGGAATCAGGTGAGTCTGATAATCCTGTCACTGTAACATCACATGAACTTTACTAATTAATATTTATCATCTAATGCAGTTTGAGACCACGCCTGCTCAGCTCAGCTGTTCAGAAGTAAACATGGCGGACCGTCAGTGTCGTCGTGCTTCTGGTCCATAGTTAACTCGTTAGCAGGGGGGGGGGGGGCATCCCTGTCCAGAGGTGTTGGTCTCAGTGGAACCTACTGGGACCAGGGCCGCCGTGTCAGCATCCTTTATACCAGAGGAGTCCAGATCCAGGTCTCCAGGACCTACAGGTCTGAGATGTTTCCCTGCTTCTACAAACCTGATTCAGATGGTCCTTAACTGACTTCTACAGGACTTACTGACCTGCTGAGAATTTGAACCAGGTGTGTTGAAGCAGTGAAAACATCCAAAACCTGCAGGATTGTGGGTCTGGAGGTCTGGATCTGGACCCCTTTGGTTCATGCTGAACAAGGTCTCTGTAAGATGTTGGTCCTCTGGTGCACGAGGTCAGGGTCTGGGGGCTTGCAGCATGTCTGACTCGTAACTAACGACGACTCGTCTGATTAATTAGAACTTTTAACAACAAGAGGAAACGAACCTTTTCTGGTTGGAACGTACTGAAGTTCAGGAACCCTGAAACAGAGAAACAGTCAGACGGGAGTTCTGAAGCATCGGACTGGACTCGAGGGGATTTCTCACTCAGATCTTCTCTTCGCAGGTGGATCTCCATCTTCTCTCCAACAGTCAGTGATGTAACAGGATCTGATGAATGAATCTTCTCGCTGGTTTTAGTGTTTAGTTTCTTTCCTGCTGAATCGGTTCCTTTAATGGACTCGACTGGAACTATACTCTGAGTTTTCAGAGCAGGTGGAAGATCTGAGAGTGGAGGTGAAACCAAAGCCTCATCCTCTCTGTTCCCTCTGAGATGAACTGACAACTGGTTTTCTCTAGTCGGTCTCGCTGCTGTTTTACCAGCCGGAGTCTCCGTTTGTTCCACTTTCTTCTCTGATGGAACGTTTGCTGCTTTGGAACCAGAGACTTCAGATTTAATGCAAACCTTCTTTCTGTGAAGGAACGAGCAACACGAGCAGGTGAGACACGAGTTTTTATTAAATCATTATATAAAGAGTTGTTGTGGTTTGAAACTCACTGCAGAGGAGACGCCTTCAGGTTCTTGATGGAAACATGATCCTGTAAATAAAGATTTATCTGGAACACGTGAACATAAACATCAGGTTGTATCGTCCATCGACAGATGAACATCCTGACGGCTGGAGGCTTCGATATGTTGTTACAACTAAAACGATGAGAAATGGATGAACTCGTATAGCGTCTATCGAGTCAAACGACATCAAGTGCTTCATACAACAGTCTGTCTCACACACACACGTCGTAGCTACAGCTGTCCTGGAACACACTGACAGAGACGAGGCTGCCAGGCGCCACCGGACCCTCCGACCACCATCAAACAGACAAGATGGACACAACAACAAAGTGATCTTCTTCTGGAGTGAGCGGGGTTCGAACCGAATAAGACGACTTGTTCTACCTCCTGAGCCACTAGCATCCTAACATTCACACACTAGACGTCACTCTGTTCATCTCCAACCTCGAAAAGTCTGAAAGATTTTGTCCAGGATGAGAGAATCAGCCTTCCTGTAGACTTCACAGACCTGGACATGGACAAGTCCTGGACCAGTCCACATCCAGCAACCAAACGTTCATCTAAAACTGAGAACTTCTGGAGTCATTTTGATTCAAGATGGCCGCCACAACTCATCCAGATTCACAAACAAAAAAATGTCTGAAAGTCAATTTAACAAACTGAGTTTCATTTTCTTACAGAAGCAGCTGAGAGTTTTTAACAATGTGAGATTATGAAGTTAAAAAGACCTTCAGCTCATTCCACAGAGATCAAATAACCCTGAAAGAACCTCCAGAATCTTCTGATAAAGTTTTATCTAAATCTGCACAGACTCCATCAGACCTGATACTGAGACATAGACACAGTCTGAGTCTCTGTGAAGGACAGACATAGTTTCTAATATAGACTGACACGTATGTTCAGTGTTCATTCTGCACTGGTCATCCTGAGGGTTCTCCATGGGTTCTCACCACAGGGTCTCAGGTCCTCACCACAGGGTCTCACCAAAGGGTCTCGCCACAGGTCCTCGCCACAGGTTCTCGCCACAGGGTCTCGCCACAGGTTCTCGCCACAGGATCTCGCCACAGGGTCTCGCCAAAGGGTCTCGCCACAGGTCCTCACCACAGGTTCTCGCCACAGGGTCTCGCCACAGGTTCTCGCCACAGGGTCTCAGGTCCTCACCACAGGGTCTCACCAAAGGGTCTCGCCACAGGTCCTCGCCACAGGTCCTCGCCACAGGGTCTCGCCACAGGTTCTCGCCACAGGATCTCGCCACAGGATCTCGCCACAGGATCTCGCCACAGGGTCTCGCCAAAGGGTCTCGCCAAAGGGTCTCGCCACAGGTTCTCGCCACAGGGTCTCACCACAGGGTCTCGCCAAAGGGTCTCGCCACAGGTTCTCACCACAGGTTCTTACCACAGGGTCTCACCACAGGTTCTCGCCACAGGGTCTCACCACAGGGTCTCACCACAGGTTCTCGCCACAGGGTCTCACCACAGGGTCTCACCACAGGTTCTCGCCACAGGGTCTCGCCACAGGGTCTCACCACAGGGTCTCACCACAGGGTCTCACCACAGGGTGTCACCACAGGTTCTCGCCACAGGGTCTCACCACAGGGTCTCACCACAGGTAAACCAAAGCTCGTTAAAATTAAACAATTTATCTGCTCAAATAAGATAAATTGAATTTTAAATGTCTCAGTTTAAATCCTACATTAGATAAGTGTGTGTGTGCGGGGGGGGGGGGTACCAGTTCAACAACATCTGGTTCTAAAGGATCACCAGATGTCGTTAACTGACTTCTACAGGACTTGCTGAGGGGTTGCAGGTGTGTTGAAGCTAAGCCACATCTAAAATGTGCAGGATTGTGGTTCTTGAGGCCTGAAGTTCGCCACCCCTGAACTAGAACTTAAACCAGGTGAGTTCTTCAGGTATAAACTGTGAAACAGACACGGACCTGCAGCGTTCCTGAAGAACCCGCGTCACTCATCTGAAGGGGCTGAGTTGGACCACCAGGCCTCAGGAGGATCACCTCAGACTGGACCTTCACAGCTGATCCCTGAGACCCTGTAAGAACCACATGATGTGGATTTGGGGTTTTATCCTCAGATCCAGTTCGTCTGTGTTTGACAGTTTATTTAAGTCTCAGGTGTCGTTAGAAATGAAGTGTTTGATAAACCTGGTGTCTCCTCCAAGCTGCTCGTCCTCCGATGAGGGAACATCCTGTCCCTGGAGGACCGTCTCCTTGGAGATGGCCGCCTCCTGTAGGGGGACCTTTTCCTCGGAGACAACGTCCTCCTGTAGGACCGTCTCTCACTGGTCCTTGAATGTGATCGATACGGAGCAAAAGGACGTCGGTCCCATCGGGGACAGCGAGACCACATCCTGAAGGAATTAACAGTTTATCACTCAGAGTTGTTTTTAAACTTGGTTCTTTAAATTATGTAAAAATATTCAGAAGATTTAAAATCCACTTCTGAATAAAAAAATTTTCTTCTTCATGTGATTGTGTCTGGATGTGTTCGGTGGTCAGACCTGCTGCTGGAACAGGAAGTGCTCCCGTGCTTGTCCCTTCGATCCTGGCGGAGACTTGGACTGTTGGGACAGCAGCAGGTCTGGACTGACGTGGTTGAGAACTTTCTGTCTGGATCACTAAAGAGAGAACAGAACACTGGTGAAGGACCAGCCAGGAGGTGGACTGATGGACAGCGGTTCAGTTTTTACCTCTTCAGCGGGGTCGTTGTTCCGTCCCGACACCAACCCTAACAGTCAGAAAGAAAAACTGATCCGTCAGTCCGTCTGATGACGAGATCAGACAGAACCAACAGAACTCACCTCCATGTGGTCGGGTGTTTGGTCACAGAGAGAACAACTGGATGGAAGCCTCGTGGATCTAACCGAGTCTCCCATCTGGGCCGATGGTCCCCCCTGATGGACATCATCAGGTGTCTGTCTGCTGGACGCGGGCTGCAGTGGATCAGTGGACCCTCCTGGTTCTGAGACAGACTCAGGTGGATCTGGTCTTGGAGGTAAAACTTGAGTAATCTGGAACTTCAGCTGCTGCGTAACATTTGAATCAGTGGAACGGATCAGGCCGAGTCCAGATGGACCAGAACCACAGACCAGAGTCCTGCGTTTCTTTAACAGATAGTTTCTCTCTGGTTCTTTTACAGGAACATGCTGAGAAAGTTCAGACTGGGTCTGATGCGGTTCAGCTGGATCCCAGCTCGGAAGAACCACAGAACTCCTTACTGGGTTCAGACTGGTACCAGAACCCGAGGCACTGATCGTCACCTGTATTGTTCTCTCTCGTGGTTTTCCACCGGAGTTGAACAGCCGCACACGTCTCGTCCCTGCAGATCCTTCCTGTTCGTCCCCGACCCCTGCAGGGTCTTCAGACATCATGTCACCTAGAACTTTGTCCTGGAACCCGCCTGCCTCTCCAGACCTGCTCAGTCCAGCTGTTGGGAACCCGCCTGCCTCTCCAGACCTGCTCAGTCCAGCTGTTGGGAACCCGCCTGCCTCTCCAGACCAGCTCAGTCCAGCTGTTGGGAACCTGCCTGCCTCTCCAGACCAGCTCAGTCCAGCTGTTGGGAACCCGCCTGCCTCTCCAGACCAGCTCAGTCCAGCTGTTGGTGGAGGTTTAGAGTGGACCTGCTGACCTGCGGTTGTTTGCATTTTCTTATGGATGCGGATTAGATTTAAAATGAGAGAAAGTCTCTCAGTAGAGAACGGATCTTCTCCTGAAGGCTGAAGACTCTTTGTGGCTCCTTCTGGTGTGAACTTGGAGGATTTGGACTCTAGAGGAATCAGCTGGTCTGTCAAAACCTTCTCACCACCTTTCAAATCTGAACCTGACAGGATTTTATCTCCTTCAGTCGAGGTATTCGGCCTCCTGCCAGGACAAGAGGAGGATGAATGGAATCTGGAAAAATCATTTGAAGCTTGTTTGCAGATTTCCAATCGGTCCAAAGACCTTCTGTCTCTATGGACGGTGGAGGGACCTGGTCCTGCTGAGACGGAGGGTGTGAGACAGGAAGTCAGTCCTGTGTTTGAAGAAGGAAACTCATGTCTTTGCCTGCTGAGAATATTCTGCTTTTCTCTGGCTTCATTAATATTTAAGTCAAAAACACACTTGATGTCCTCGTCCAACGGGACTTCCTTCATTCCCGTCCTGAACTTCGGGGGGGGGGTTGGGATGTGGAGGTGTCACTTGATCAGATTTGACAGAAGTTCCAGAGAAGCTGAAGCCAGACTGAAGATGAGGTGATGTCTTCAGAGGGTTCCTGTCTGTCTGTCCAGGAGGACAAAACGTGGAGGATTCTTCTTGTCTCTCAGAGACAAACGAGTCAGACAGTAAATGAGACATGGAGCCGGTCTTCAGAGGGTTCAGGAGTTTGTCACCAACAGTAGAAACTAAACTCAACCTGCATCAGCCTGAAAACCACGTGATTAAAAACATTAAATGAGTGGCACGAGGTGAGACAGGTAGCAGGTAGCTAAACAGATGGACAGTAACTTTATATAAAGCCTGAAGAACCTGCAGAACCATTTAATCATGTGATTTACATCTAGAACCAACAGTCCAACATTTATATTAATATTATTAGTCACAGATTACATTTACAATCAGTTTGATTAGCTGGTTAACAGTTTAACCTCTTTAATGAATCTGTATTTTGTCTCTGTCTCCTAAAAGCAGCTTCTTTTTCTAACTCAGCTGTTTGAATTTAGTAAAAAATTATAAATCCCGCATCACTCTCACAAAGACATGTTTTATTGTTTATTTTTATTATTAAGAGTTTTTTTTAACTATTCGGAGTTTATAACAAACGCCGACAGGCGACGCACTTCCGGTAACACACACCTGAGTTGAATTATATTATATTACAAAGTTTTAACTTACCGTAAAGTATTTGGTTCTTTTCCGTCTTAAATCAACAACTTCTCTTCACATATTTTAAGACTCTAAAAACACGGAAGTGGGCGGGGCAGTTTGCCTCCTTCAGAATAAAATCACACTTATGTTTAACCTTCATTGTTGTAGAAGTGACTCAAAAAACCTTCATCTGTTCCCTCGGTGTCTCAAACACTGTATCATCCCGTTCTGGTCCCTGAAGACCACCGAGGGTCCTGCTTGTTCCTGCTCCTACACACCTGACTCACACTCAACTGTGCAACCAGGTGAGTGTGAGTAGAGGACCGCCCCCCGCAGCGTGCTGGCTAGTGAGCCTCCAGGACCAGAATCATCAGAATCAGAGATCATTCCTCTAAACATGAAGCTTTAAGACAAAAACCAGCTCAGACTTGATGTTCTATGTTTGTGCTGGTAGAACCAGACTGGATAGATGCTACAGGAACATAAGGAACACTGACTGAATGCAGCTCATCAACCTGTAAAACACCTTGACAGGAGGAGACTGTTTCTCCCCCTCAGGGAGTTCTGGTTGAGTGTCATGAAGTCCAGCTGTTTGAGAGTCTTCCTGGTATGGAACACAGAACTGTTCTCCAGATATAAACAGAGCAGCGTTCCTACGTGCAGTTTGTTTACAGAACAATCGTTTCATTCAGATCAGAGAAAAACAGACAGTTTCATGTTGTCATCGATCTTTAATCCCTGATCATGAAACTCAACAAGCTTGAAAACAAATAAACAAACAAACAACATTTTCATTATCAAATCTTTAACAAACATCCTTCAGCAGACACACAGCAGGTACTTCCTGTTCCTTTGATTCACTCAGTCTGAGACGGAACCGTGAGGATCTTCTGCTGCTGGTAATGTTTCTGTAAACAGAAGAAGAATGATGATGCAACAGGAAGTAGAGCGTGTGTGTGTGTGCTGAACATGGCGCTCACCTGCAGGTTGTTGTAGTGCGCCTCGCTGCAGCAGTGAAGGTCTTTCTCAGTGTTTTCATTAGTGTAGAAAACGGAGCACAGGTTACAGAAAAACGCCCATTTACGCACCGTAAACTCCAAACCTGCAGCCAGAAGGAACCTGGTAAACATCTTGGATTCCACTCAATATCAGCAGATTCTGGAGACCAATGTCCAGGTATCAGTGGCAAAGCTGAAGCTGTACCTGACTGGATCTTTCAACAAGACAATGACCCTAAACACTGCTCTAAATCTATCTAAAGATATTCATGCAGAGGAACAAGTACAAGGTTCTGGAACAGCCGTCTCAGTCCCCAGACCTGAATATTACTGAGAATCTGTGGTGTGACTTGAAGAGAGCTGTCCATGCTCAGAAGCCTTCAAACCTGAAGGAACTACAGATGTTTTATAAGGAAGAATTTTATTTATTTTGGGTGAATTTGTTTGATCCAGACGAGTCGTGGACTCGTTATTCAGTTACCAGGTCTGAGCTGAAAACCTTCAATATGGACTCAGGACAAGAGAAAGATCCGGGTTCTGGTTTTCTAATGACATGAATTTAAACCCAAGAAGAAGAAACTCCCTCCCGGAGCCTGAACAAAGACTGGATGTAAATCAGTTCTTTCTTTAAAGACCTGGTTTCAGTCTGAGGAAGATTCTCAGTATGTTTCAGTTCAGAAAACTTAAAGAAAAAATATTTGACTTTCATGTTGTTGATGGAAAGTTTTTATTGAATCATGTGACCAGCTGTTTGTAGGAACAGAGAGGAACCTGGTGTTTATCTGAAAGGACTCGTTCACTTCTTCACACTTCAAGGTGAAATGGAAAATTACATGAGATCAAGCTGTTAGCTGTTTCTCTTCCTTATTAGTTCTTGTATATAAACTCTGTCCTTGACGTTCAGACAGATGTGTCCACATTATCTAGCATACTGAGGCACAAGTTGACCCTGGGTCTTATCTTTAAAACAGGACTCTCTTATAGATGACGACCCACATGAAACACCTTCATAGTTTCTACAGATTAAAGGATACTTTATTCTACTCCTATCGTAGGAGAAATGCTTGTGTAACATAATTGCAACTTCTCAATAAAAGGACGTGACGAGCGCTGACTCTTCTGCCTCACAGCTGAGGGTCTCGCACTGACAACACAAAGTCTTAGTCTGACTCTCATCAGAGACATTGTTTAAAGAATTTTCCCACCAGAGGTCACAGTGAACGGGAACATTCCAGCAGCGTCTGATAACAGGATCAGAGGAACCGGTTCAAACCTGTTGTCAAGGTCTCACTCATGACTGAGACTTGCTCTGAAGACGATTCCCAGCAGGTTCTGTTTCTTTTTAAACCAGAACCGTTTAAATACTGTCAGAAGCGGAGACATCTCGTCAGTTCTTCCTCTCGCCTTCAGTCCTGAACATGTTAAAATGTTTGTCACTGGTTCATCTCTTAGTTTAGGAACCTTCTTACACCTGAATGATTCACTGGTTTAACAAACCAACAGTCAGACAGAATAACTTCACTCAACATGAGATAAAAAACTACAAACATCTCAAGAAAATTCTAAAAGATCTTTTGAGACCTCCGTGAGGATGAAGATCACAACCAGCAGAACTGAGTCTGTAAATCCACTGAAGAGCTGCGGTGCTTCAAAATAAAAGCATGAAGAGCTGCTCTGACACAGAGCGGCCGGCTGCAGCGAGGTCAGTGTTCATGTTTATCTTTACTCAGTTTCAAATGGAAAACTTTAACTAAATTTATAGGTTTAAGCCACATGAGTGAAACATGGACAGAAAATTGGCTCAAGACTTTTGCACAATAAGGAAGATTGTTATGTTGAAGTGACTGATGGTTCTGTCAGGTTGTTGGATTGTTTCTGAAAACTCAGTATCCCAGTTTCCTCTTTAAAAAGATTCGGAACCCTCGTGAGCCCGGCCTGTTTTCAGCCACAAGCCTTGAATGAAAACAGAAAAACTGAGTGGCGTGTGTTTTTCTCACCGACGGGTTGCTCGGGGTCATACGGCGGCAGGTTGATGGCGACGTGAGGAGACTCAGAACGAGCTCGTTTTGGTTCAGGTTTGAATAGCTCATGTCTTTGTTCACCAGAGTCTGAAAACAAAACAAAAAAATACATTTCTCAAATTGTGACAAAACGTGTAAAGTCAAAATATTCCAGGTGTGAATCAGAAACGTATTATTCCTTCTATCACCTGTTGGAAACACCGGACACGGTTTAACATCTGTCAAATTTACAAGACTAAATGTTTTTTAAACACGTAGCTACAAATTTCATGGACTAAATGAAGCATTTTGTTGATCTATGAATGTTTGTTATGAGCTGCGTTCACTAACAGCAGGTTGTACCTTTATCTTCAGCCCTATGGTCTCCTTCCTCTTCTTCTTCATGTTCTTCCAGTTTGTCTCCATCAGGACTCTCAGACTGCAGCTGCTCTTCTGTTTCTGTTTCCACCTTCAGCTCCTGGATCTCCAGCTGGACATCAGCTGACTGAGCAGATGAGTCTTTGTTCAGAGTCCAGGAAGAACCAGGTGAAGCAGGAGGCAGCGACTCGTCTTCTTCTTCTTCTCTCTGGTCTTCAGCGCTCACTGTTTTCCCTCTGGTGGATTTTCTGACTGCAGAAGAAGTTCAAGTGAGTGAGTTTGATCTGTTTCAGGACCAACGTGACAGTGTTTTAGATTAAAATGTGTCCGTGTTACCAGGAGCCTTTCTGCTTTTCTTCTTGGGTCGGCCTCTCGTTCTGGGTGTCGTCACTTCATGTTCCTCCTCTTCAGCCTTTCCAGCATCATCTTTAGTCACCAAGTTCTCCTCTAAAGCAACAAATGAAAGAAGCTTTCAGCTTCTCATCAACACTAAGACCATCAACTTCCTGTAGAAAAGCACCAACCAGAGACGTCGTCCAGTTTACGTTTAGCAGATGTTCTCTCAGGTTCCTCTTGATCTGGTTTGTTCTCCTCAGTGCTGCCTGCTTCAGTTCCACCTGAAGAGATCTAAGAACCAACACAGAAACATCATGGAGTAACTTTTAGGTTCTGTCCATAACAAGAAACCAGAACCTTCATGTGTTTGATCTCAACCTCACCTCCGTCTTCAGAGAGTCACGTTCTTCTTCCATCTTCTCTTCTTGTGTTTCAGCTTCACTTTGTCTGATCTCTGCTGCTGGTGGAGGTTCCTTCCCTCCTGAAGGTTCCTCTGCTGCAGACAAATTAAATGTTTTGTGATTCTTAATTAACAAGAAGTATTTTTTCTTTGCAATCACAGGATAAAATACTATAATAAAGTAGTAACATACAGAGGAGCCTTGTGTCATTGTGTAAAACACTGATCTTATATAACAGTGTATGTAACATTCAGTGTCTTACAGAACCCAGTGATTTAGACGTCTTCTGATACCAGACGATCAGACAAACTACTTAAACCCTGTTTTTGTATGAAAACAAGAAATGACTGAAGACTTTTACACAGTGCTGTACATTGATACTTCACGCGACAGCTGTAGAAGGTCATGTAAAAAGCTGTAAACAGCTGGATTCTATCTGTTTGGACAAATGAAGACCTGCATGTCTGAAAGTCAGTGTCCCCTGCAGGACGACTTCAGGGTGTCTGTTGTCCTCCACAAGTAAACTCAGACTATAAAACAAACGTCTGCACTGCATGTGTGTGTTTCTCTTACCGATGAGGCGTTCAGGGTCACATGGTGGTTGTAGGAAATCAGCAGTGACAGGATGAGACTCAGAACATGATCGCTTTGGTTCAGGTCCAACTAGTTCTGTTCTTCCATCACTGAAAACTGAAAAATCAAACAATCAATAGATTCTTCAGCTTGTCAGAGAAAAGTTTCAGGTTTAATTGCAGTAATTGTTTTTTAGGTAAAACAATCTGATGATCGATATCACTTTTCTTCTTTTCACTTGTGAACTGAATCTTTATTCAGGGTAAATGAAGGAATCCTGAAATAAATTTTAATATCTTTAAGACTTTTTAAAGACCTTCCAAAAAACTTTAAGACCTGCAGTAACGTGCAGCACATTGAAACTCATAAAGCACACACGCCCCGTGCACAGTTGTACAGTAGTTTATTAATTTGCTGTCACTTCTCTCAGCTCAAATAGTAACATTTAAAACCTTGATCAAAGGGGCGGGGCAAAGAGAGCTAAGAGATTTCATTGGTTTAGATTAATGCTCTTCAAGAAGATCGACCAACTGGCTGTCGCGGTTAATTAAAACGATTCAAACTGTTTCTGTTAAATCACGACCGGATGTGAGTCAGCTCACCGGCCGTCACCCGGTACAGACAGATCTGGTTTACAACAAGTTACACTCAAGCTACCTGCTACACACACAGGTGTTGCATCATGACTCTGCTGATGTATCTGAAAGTGTAGCACCTGCATGTGGGACCTGACGGTGTTTATCGAGGCTCCACTGATTCACTTCTTATATAAAACAATCCAGCGTCTCCAACCAGGAGTCCAAAAACTGACAGTTTCCTATTTCTGTTTCTGTTTCACGCCAGGAAGAGGGAATCACTAACATGTAACGTCACACGTGTGACCACGAGCTAATCTGACTGGTTGAACATATCTTTATTATTGTTTGTCATGAAGAGAAAAATGAATAAATACATTCATGACATTTTTTTCAGTCAGACTAATTGGACGGAGCTTTAAAATTAACAAACCTAAAACCTTGTAAAATCTTGACGACCCTGCAGACACCTTGTTATTACTGACTGTTATCAATAAAAACTGTTATTTTAGTTTTCTGAAAGATTGAATAAACCAACAGAAAACATTTGTATTTTTTCAACGTTATCTAGAACAAACAGAAAGTCAATGACTCGTTTGATGCATCAAAACTTGGCAAAACATTAAAAGTTACCTGCAATAAATTTGGATTTTTCTCAAATATTTTGGAGATTTTAACTATTTTCACATGAGCAGCTGTAAATGTTTGATCAAGGATCTCATTTGTTACATTAAATTATATTTTTGTCCTTCACATCATCAGCTAAGTCAGACAGACTCTCCTCCTTGGTGACTTCTGGTTTAGGTTCTTCTGCAGCTGTGGAACCAGATGTTTTTGTGTGGACTTTTGCATTAACTTGATCTTTGTTCTTATCTGGTTCTTCATTGACCCTCAGCTCCTCTTGATCTTTAAGCTGAGGCTGAACCTTCTCGTCCTCGTTTCTGAGAAATCCTTCACTCGTTTCGGTTTCCTTGTCATCTTCGTTAGGAGCTGCTGACTCTTTGGCAAGAAGCGCTTCATCAGGGACCTCATCCTCAACCGAGTCAAGAATCTGCCAAACATCGTCTTCATCAGCAGCTGTACTCGAGTCTTCATTTAAAGCTGATGTTTCCTTTTCTGTTGTTTCTTCTTTTGATGCTTCTGTACTTGATTGTTCTTGTGCTTCTGGTTGATGTTCCTCAACATCCTCTTCCTCAACAGCATCTAATATTACATAAGTAGCCTCCTCCTCACTTGTCTCTTTTACTTCAGCATCACTCATCGTTGCGGTTTCCTTGCTTGTGTCGGCCTCCTCTTGAGTAGTTCTCTCATCTTTCTTAGTTCTCTCTCTTCTTCCTCTGGTGGATCTTGTGATAATCTGTTCTTCGGCAGCAGAGTCGTCCACCTCAGCTGACTTTGTCTTTGTAGTTTCATGTTGTTTAAATGTTTCTTCATCCTCTTCAGATCCTCGGACTGCTTGTTTTTCATCAGAACCTTCGGTAGTTGAAGCTTCTTGAAGAGAATCATCTTCAACCGAATCCACTACTTCAAAGACCATCTCCTCAGTATCCTCCTCCAGCTTTTCTTCCTCTACTATCTTCTTGTCTTTTGATCGGGTCTCATATTTTCGAACCATCTGATCTGGTTTCTTTGCTGGTTTTTCTTTATCTTCACTTTTAGATGTTCTGGTCCTTGACTGACTCCTCCTGGTCTGTCCATCTTCTACAGCTTCTCCTTCACTGCTTCTTTCTTCTTTGTTTTCCATCATTGATTCCATCTCTGCAGTCGGCTGATCCTCCACAGAATCTATAACTTGGAACACTTCTTCTTCTATGGGTTTAATGTTTGATTTAGATGTTTGGTCGCTGGGAGTTTCTGATCTTGAACCTTCTGCTTCTGTTACAGTCTGATCATCAGGTAAATTCTCAGCATCTTCTTGCTCAGATGAATCCTTTAAAACCTCTTTGATGTCTCCATCTTCACGAAGCTGGTCATTTTCATTTCGGATTTGGGCCGAATCTTCAGAAGATTCGCAGGGTTCTTCAAGGGTTCTACTTTCAAACGTTTCACTTCTTTGTGGTTGATCTTCATTTGTTTCCAGTGTCTGATTGTTATCAGGTTCCTGGTCAGGTGCCTCCATCTCTGATGTTTCCATGTTCGATTCAGACTCAGCAGCTTTGGCAGCTTCACTCTCTGCTGACACCTCCTGGTCAGACTCGGTCACTGCACTTCCTGTGGGTTTATCTTCCTTTTCTTCAGACTGCTGAGTATCTGTCACCTTTTCAGAAGCTGCAGCTGAAGAACAGGTCACTCTATGTGGGAGCTCACTCTTCTGTTCTTCATCACTTGGTTGTATTTCGATGGTGGGAGGAACTGCAATAGGGGCCGGCTGAACAAAAGCAGGTGAAAAAGTTTCCACCTTTCCTTTCCGAAGCTTAGTTCTTGTATCTTGGGTCAAATTTTTCAGACTAATTGGAACGTGGCCAGATTCCTGTAGAAGATGTTGTTGGCTCTTCAAGCTAAAATAAAACAAACAAAAAAAATGCATCAAAAACACAAGCATTCCTATCCACTGAAATCTTTACAGTAACCCTCCCATTTCAACAACACCCATCATCTCTTAGTTTTGATGTAGTTTGACTTAAATGTTGGTCAGAAAATTTAATACTGGTGGTGATGAGTTGTGCTGGTCTGAGGTCTGTTATCAATGATACTAGTTAAACAATCTTAGGAGCCAAAAAATGTTAAACCACTTAAACTAATAAATCTAAAAGGCATCAGTAGGTTAAGATCTATTGTTTCAACAGTCGGCAGGGTCGTAGCTGTAACTAAAACATCTGTTTTGACAGATTTTCGTATAAAATATTTAGGTTCCTTAAGATGAAAAAAGCCCCTCCAAGAGCTGTCACCTTATGGTGGTGAAGGGGTTTGGGTGCTCAAATGATCCTAGGAGCTATGCTGCTCGGGGCTTTGTGCCCCTGGCAGGGTCTAACAGGTCAGACAGGTCAGACAAACCGTGGTTCAGAAAACCCCGATGAAAAAGTCAACAACGAGGACTGTGATGTCATCCAATATGGCACAGCCATGGCTGACACATCTCTGCAACACTGCGTGGCGGTCAGGGACAATGCCTCTGGATTGGCAGACCGGAGAAGACTGGAGAGTGTGCTCCAACCTTAGGGGATCACACTCCTCAGCCTCCTCTATAAGGTCTACTCCATGGTGCTGGAGAAGAGAAGCCTACCGTTAGTCAAACCTTGGATTTAGGAGAAGCAGTGTGGTTTTTGTCCCAGTTGTGCAACAGTGGACCAATTCTATACCCTCCATCAGGTGCTTGAGGGTTCATGGGAGTTTGTCCAACCAGCCCACATGTGATTTATGGATCTGGAGAAGGCATTTGACCATGTCCCTTATGGTATCCTGTGGGCGGTGCTTTGGGAGTACGGGGTTTGAGGTCCTTTACGGCTGTATGACCACAGCAGGAGTCTGTCACCGGTCCTGTTCATTATTTTTATTGACAGATGATATTGATAGCTGCAGCCAAGGACCAGAGGGAGTCCAGTTTGGGAAACAAAGAATATCATTTCTGCTGTTTGTAGATGATATTGTTCTGTTAGCGTTTTCAAATCAGGACCTCCACAGTACGCTTGGGTGATTTGCCGCCAAATGTGAAGCAACTGGAATGTAGATCAGCATCTCCCAATCCTAGGGCCATGGTTCTTAAAGGCAAAAGGTGCCTTTACCTCTCCTGGTTGGTGGAACATCCTTGCCTTAAGTGGAGGAGTTCATGTATCTTGGGGTCTTGTTCACTTGTGAGGGACAGATGGATCATGAGATCTACAGACAGATCGGTGCAGTCTGCACTGATGCAGTTGTTGTATCGGACTGTTGTGGTGAAGAGGGAGCCGAGCCAAAAAGCAAAGCTCTCATTCTACTGGTCGATCTATGTTCCTACCCTCACCTATGTTCATGGGATTTGGGTCATGACCAAAAGGACAAGATCCAGGATACAAGTGGTTAAAATGAGTTTCCTCCACAGTGTAGCAGAATAGAACCACTGCTCCTCCACGTCGAAAGGAGGTGACTCGAGCATCTGTTCATGATGCCTCCTGGTAGCCTCTCTGGGGAGGTGTTCTGGGCATGTCCCACTGGAAGGAGGCCTCCGGGAAGAACTAGGACATGCTGGAGGGACTATGTCTCTCAGCCTGGAAACACCTCAGAATCCTCCACGAAGAGCTGGAGGTGGTGTGTGAGGACAGGGAAGTCTGGGCATCCCTGTTCAGACTGCTGCCTCCGCAACCCGACCCCGGATAAAGCACGGGATGGGATGGGGTATGGTGGAGTGGAAAAAGAAAACAAAGTAAGATACTCACGGCTCAATGCGTCCAACTTTAGCCCTACAAAGGAGGATAAAAGATGGATGTTACAAAAACACTGACTTTTATAACCACTGTGATGAATTGTATTTATAATCAACTCAGTTTCTGATGCTGTCACTCCGATTTCCAGACACACGTACCAGTTTTCATCCAGAGAGACGTCATCCACTGAGTAAATCTTCTCCACCACCCGAGTCACAGCATCCGAGTCTTCCATCTCAATGTAGATCTGATGAAGGAAAACAATTCCAAGCAGATCAATACAACTATTGATCTTTTTTATATTCAGTTTAGTACAATTCAATAATACTTTATTAATCCAAAAGGGAAAATGTTTTGTTGTATTAACTCATTATCCAAGAGAGTCATTAGAGGGTTCTAGCTGTGAGCAGGAAGGATCTCCTGTAGCGATCTGTACTGCAGCAGATCTGAAGAAGCCTTTAACTGAAGACACTGTGTGTTTAGTTACTGTGTTGTGAAGAGGATGATGAGGGTTTT
>SSNP01000068.1:1520399-1584290 GCA_006937955.1 Pachypanchax playfairii
TTCTTCTCTCTGGTCTTCAGCGCTCACTGTTTTCCCTCTGGTGGATTTTCTGACTGCAGAAGAAGTTCAAGTGAGTGAGTTTGATCTGTTTCAGGACCAACGTGACAGTGTTTTAGATTAAAATGTGTCCGTGTTACCAGGAGCCTTTCTGCTTTTCTTCTTGGGTCGGCCTCTCGTTCTGGGTGTCGTCACTTCATGTTCCTCCTCTTCAGCCTTTCCAGCATCATCTTTAGTCACCAAGTTCTCCTCTAAAGCAACAAATGAAAGAAGCTTTCAGCTTCTCATCAACACTAAGACCATCAACTTCCTGTAGAAAAGCACCAACCAGAGACGTCGTCCAGTTTACGTTTAGCAGATGTTCTCTCAGGTTCCTCTTGATCTGGTTTGTTCTCCTCAGTGCTGCCTGCTTCAGTTCCACCTGAAGAGATCTAAGAACCAACACAGAAACATCATGGAGTAACTTTTAGGTTCTGTCCATAACAAGAAACCAGAACCTTCATGTGTTTGATCTCAACCTCACCTCCGTCTTCAGAGAGTCACGTTCTTCTTCCATCTTCTCTTCTTGTGTTTCAGCTTCACTTTGTCTGATCTCTGCTGCTGGTGGAGGTTCCTTCCCTCCTGAAGGTTCCTCTGCTGCAGACAAATTAAATGTTTTGTGATTCTTAATTAACAAGAAGTATTTTTTCTTTGCAATCACAGGATAAAATACTATAATAAAGTAGTAACATACAGAGGAGCCTTGTGTCATTGTGTAAAACACTGATCTTATATAACAGTGTATGTAACATTCAGTGTCTTACAGAACCCAGTGATTTAGACGTCTTCTGATACCAGACGATCAGACAAACTACTTAAACCCTGTTTTTGTATGAAAACAAGAAATGACTGAAGACTTTTACACAGTGCTGTACATTGATACTTCACGCGACAGCTGTAGAAGGTCATGTAAAAAGCTGTAAACAGCTGGATTCTATCTGTTTGGACAAATGAAGACCTGCATGTCTGAAAGTCAGTGTCCCCTGCAGGACGACTTCAGGGTGTCTGTTGTCCTCCACAAGTAAACTCAGACTATAAAACAAACGTCTGCACTGCATGTGTGTGTTTCTCTTACCGATGAGGCGTTCAGGGTCACATGGTGGTTGTAGGAAATCAGCAGTGACAGGATGAGACTCAGAACATGATCGCTTTGGTTCAGGTCCAACTAGTTCTGTTCTTCCATCACTGAAAACTGAAAAATCAAACAATCAATAGATTCTTCAGCTTGTCAGAGAAAAGTTTCAGGTTTAATTGCAGTAATTGTTTTTTAGGTAAAACAATCTGATGATCGATATCACTTTTCTTCTTTTCACTTGTGAACTGAATCTTTATTCAGGGTAAATGAAGGAATCCTGAAATAAATTTTAATATCTTTAAGACTTTTTAAAGACCTTCCAAAAAACTTTAAGACCTGCAGTAACGTGCAGCACATTGAAACTCATAAAGCACACACGCCCCGTGCACAGTTGTACAGTAGTTTATTAATTTGCTGTCACTTCTCTCAGCTCAAATAGTAACATTTAAAACCTTGATCAAAGGGGCGGGGCAAAGAGAGCTAAGAGATTTCATTGGTTTAGATTAATGCTCTTCAAGAAGATCGACCAACTGGCTGTCGCGGTTAATTAAAACGATTCAAACTGTTTCTGTTAAATCACGACCGGATGTGAGTCAGCTCACCGGCCGTCACCCGGTACAGACAGATCTGGTTTACAACAAGTTACACTCAAGCTACCTGCTACACACACAGGTGTTGCATCATGACTCTGCTGATGTATCTGAAAGTGTAGCACCTGCATGTGGGACCTGACGGTGTTTATCGAGGCTCCACTGATTCACTTCTTATATAAAACAATCCAGCGTCTCCAACCAGGAGTCCAAAAACTGACAGTTTCCTATTTCTGTTTCTGTTTCACGCCAGGAAGAGGGAATCACTAACATGTAACGTCACACGTGTGACCACGAGCTAATCTGATTGGTTGAACATATCTTTATTATTGTTTGTCATGAAGAGAAAAATGAATAAATACATTCATGAGATTTTTTTCAGTCAGACTAATTGGACGGAGCTTTAAAATTAACAAACCTAAAACCTTGTAAAATCTTGACGACCCTGCAGACACCTTGTTATTACTGACTGTTATCAATAAAAACTGTTATTTTAGTTTTCTGAAAGATTGAATAAACCAACAGAAAACATTTGTATTTTTTCAACGTTATCTAGAACAAACAGAAAGTCAATGACTCGTTTGATGCATCAAAACTTGGCAAAACATTAAAAGTTACCTGCAATAAATTTGGATTTTTCTCAAATATTTTGGAGATTTTAACTATTTTCACATGAGCAGCTGTAAATGTTTGATCAAGGATCTCATTTGTTACATTAAATTATTATGAGCTGCGTTCACTAACAGCAGGTTGTACCTTTATCTTCAGCCCTATGGTCTCCTTCCTCTTCTTCTTCATGTTCTTCCAGTTTGTCTCCATCAGGACTCTCAGACTGCAGCTGCTCTTCTGTTTCTGTTTCCACCTTCGGCTCCTGGATCTCCAGCTGGACATCAGCTGACTGAGCAGATGAGTCTTTGTTCAGAGTCCAGGAAGAACCAGGTGAAGCAGGAGGCAGCGACTCGTCTTCTTCTTCTTCTCTCTGGTCTTCAGCGTTCACTGTTTTCCCTCTGGTGGATTTTCTGACTGCAGAAGAAGTTCAAGTGAGTGAGTTTGATCTGTTTCAGGACCAACATGACAGTGTTTTAGATTAAAATGTGTCCGTGTTACCAGGAGCCTTTCTGCTTTTCTTCTTGGGTCGGCCTCTCGTTCTGGGTGTCGTCACTTCATGTTCCTCCTCTTCAGCCTTTCCAGCATCATCTTTAGTCACCAAGTTCTCCTCTAAAGCAACAAATGAAAGAAGCTTTCAGCTTCTCATCAACACTAAGACCATCAACTTCCTGTAGAAAAGCACCAACCAGAGACGTCGTCCAGTTTACGTTTAGCAGATGTTCTCTCAGGTTCCTCTTGATCTGGTTTGTTCTCCTCAGTGCTGCCTGCTTCAGTTCCACCTGAAGAGATCTAAGAACCAACACAGAAACATCATGGAGTAACTTTTAGGTTCTGCCCATAACAAGAAACCAGAACCTTCATGTGTTTGATCTCAACCTCACCTCCGTCTTCAGAGAGTCACGTTCTTCTTCCATCTTCTCTTCTTGTGTTTCAGCTTCACTTGGTCTGATCTCTGCTGCTGGTGGAGCTTCCTTCCCTCCTGAAACAGGTTCCTCTGCTGTATTTTTGTCCTTCACATCATCAGCTAAGTCAGACAGACTCTCCTCCTTGGTGACTTCTGGTTTAGGTTCTTCTGCAGCTGTGGAACCAGATGTTTTTGTGTGGACTTTTGCATTAACTTGATCTTTGTTCTTATCTGGTTCTTCATTGACCCTCAGCTCCTCTTGATCTTTAAGCTGAGGCTGAACCTTCTCGTCCTCGTTTCTGAGAAATCCTTCACTCGTTTCGGTTTCCTTGTCATCTTCGTTAGGAGCTGCTGACTCTTTGGCAAGAAGCGCTTCATCAGGGACCTCATCCTCAACCGAGTCAAGAATCTGCCAAACATCGTCTTCATCAGCAGCTGTACTCGAGTCTTCATTTAAAGCTGATGTTTCCTTTTCTGTTGTTTCTTCTTTTGATGCTTCTGTACTTGATTGTTCTTGTGCTTCTGGTTGATGTTCCTCAACATCCTCTTCCTCAACAGCATCTAATATTACATAAGTAGCCTCCTCCTCACTTGTCTCTTTTACTTCAGCATCACTCATCGTTGAGGTTTCCTTCCTTGTGTCGGCCTCCTCTTGAGTAGTTCTCTCATCTTTCTTAGTTCTCTCTCTTCTTCCTCTGGTGGATCTTGTGATAATCTGTTCTTCAGCAGCAGAGTCGTCCACCTCAGCTGACTTTGTCTTTGTAGTTTCATGTTGTTTAAATGTTTCTTCATCCTCTTCAGATCCTCGGACTGCTTGTTTTTCATCAGAACCTTCGGTAGTTGAAGCTTCTTGAAGAGAATCATCTTCAACCGAATCCACTACTTCAAAGACCATCTCCTCAGTATCCTCCTCCAGCTTTTCTTCCTCTACTATCTTCTTGTCTTTTGATCGGGTCTCATATTTTCGAACCATCTGATCTGGTTTCTTTGCTGGTTTTTCTTTATCTTCACTTTTAGATGTTCTGGTCCTTGACTGACTCCTCCTGGTCTGTCCATCTTCTACAGCTTCTCCTTCACTGCTTCTTTCTTCTTTGTTTTCCATCATTGATTCCATCTCTGCAGTCGGCTGATCCTCCACAGAATCTATAACTTGGAACACTTCTTCTTCTATGGGTTTAATGTCTGATTTAGATGTTTGGTCGCTGGGAGTTTCTGATCTTGAACCTTCTGCTTCTGTTACAGTCTGATCATCAGGTAAATTCTCAGCATCTTCTTGCTCAGATGAATCCTTTAAAACCTCTTTGATGTCTCCATCTTCACGAAGCTGGTCATTTTCATTTTGGATTTGGGCCGAATCTTCAGAAGATTCGCAGGGTTCTTCAAGGGTTCTACTTTCAAACGTTTCACTTCTTTGTGGTTGATCTTCATTTGTTTCCAGTGTCTGATTGTTATCAGGTTCCTGGTCAGGTGCCTCCATCTCTGATGTTTCCATGTTCGATTCAGACTCAGCAGCTTTGGCAGCTTCACTCTCTGCTGACACCTCCTGGTCAGACTCGGTCACTGCACTTCCTGTGGGTTTATCTTCCTTTTCTTCAGACTGCTGAGTGTCTGTCACCTTTTCAGAAGCTGCAGCTGAAGAACAGGTCACTCTATGTGGGAGCTCACTCTTCTGTTCTTCATCACTTGGTTGTATTTCGATGGTGGGAGGAACTGCAATAGGGGCCGGCTGAACAAAAGCAGGTGAAAAAGTTTCCACCTTTCCTTTCCGAAGCTTAGTTCTTGTATCTTGGGTCAAATTTTTCAGACTAATTGGAACGTGGCCAGATTCCTGTAGAAGATGTTGTTGGCTCTTCAAGCTAAAATAAAACAAACAAAAAAAATGCATCAAAAACACAAGCATTCCTATCCACTGAAATCTTTACAGTAACCCTCCCATTTCAACAACACCCATCATCTCTTAGTTTTGATGTAGTTTGACTTAAATGTTGGTCAGAAAATTTAATACTGGTGGTGATGAGTTGTGCTGGTCTGAGGTCTGTTATCAATGATACTAGTTAAACAATCTTAGGAGCCAAAAAATGTTAAACCACTTAAACTAATAAATCTAAAAGGCATCAGTAGGTTAAGATCTATTGTTTCAACAGTCGGCAGGGTCGTAGCTGTAACTAAAACATCTGTTTTGACAGATTTTCGTATAAAATATTTAGGTTCCTTAAGATGAAAAAAGCCCCTCCAAGAGCTGTCACCTTATGGTGGTGAAGGGGTTTGGGTGCTCAAATGATCCTAGGAGCTATGCTGCTCGGGGCTTTGTGCCCCTGGCAGGGTCTAACAGGTCAGACAGGTCAGACAAACCGTGGTTCAGAAAACCCCGATGAAAAAGTCAACAACGAGGACTGTGATGTCATCCAATATGGCACAGCCATGGTTGACACATCTCTGCAACACTACGTGGCGGTCAGGGACAATGCCTCTGGATTGGCAGACCGGAGAAGACTGGAGAGTGTGCTCCAACCTTAGGGGATCACACTCCTCAGCCTCCTCTATAAGGTCTACTCCATGGTGCTGGAGAAGAGAAGCCAACCGTTAGTCAAACCTTGAATTTAGGAGAAGCAGTGTGGTTTTTGTCCCAGTTGTGCAACAGTGGACCAATTCTATACCCTCCATCAGGTGCTTGAGGGTTCATGGGAGTTTGTCCAACCAGTCCACATGTGATTTATGGATCTGGAGAAGGCATTTGACCATGTCCCTTATGGTATCCTGTGGGCGGTGCTTTGGGAGTACGGGGTTTGAGATCCTTTACTAGGCTGTATGACCACAGCAGGAGTCTGTCACCGGTCCTGTTCATTATTTTTATTGACAGATGATATTGATAGATGCAGCCAAGGACCAGAGGGAGTCCAGTTTGGGAAACAAAGAATATCTTTTCTGCTGTTTGTAGATGATATTGTTCTGTTAGCGTTTTCAAATCAGGACCTCCACAGTACGCTTGGGTGATTTGCCGCCAAATGTGAAGCGACTGGAATGTAGATCAGCATCTCCCAATCCTAGGGCCATGGTTCTTAAAGGCAAAAGGTGCCTTTACCTCTCCTGGTTGGTGGAACATCCTTGCCTTAAGTGGAGGAGTTCATGTATCTTGGGGTCTTGTTCACTTGTGAGGGACAGATGGATCATGAGATCTACAGACAGATCGGTGCAGTCTGCACTGATGCAGTTGTTGTATCGGACTGTTGTGGTGAAGAGGGAGCCGAGCCAAAAAGCAAAGCTCTCATTCTACTGGTCGATCTATGTTCCTACCCTCACCTATGTTCATGGGATTTGGGTCATGACCAAAAGGACAAGATCCAGGATACAAGTGGTTAAAATGAGTTTCCTCCACAGTGTAGCAGAATAGAACCACTGCTCCTCCACGTCGAAAGGAGGTGACTCGAGCATCTGTTCATGATGCCTCCTGGTAGCCTCTCTGGGGAGGTGTTCTGGGCATGTCCCACTGGAAGGAGGCCTCCGGGAAGAACTAGGACATGCTGGAGGGACTATGTCTCTCAGCCTGGAAACACCTCAGAATCCTCCACGAAGAGCTGGAGGTGGTGTGTGAGGACAGGGAAGTCTGGGCATCCCTGTTCAGACTGCTGCCTCCGCAACCCGACCCCGGATAAAGCACGGGATGGGATGGGGTATGGTGGAGTGGAAAAAGAAAACAAAGTAAGATACTCACGGCTCAATGCGTCCAACTTTAGCCCTACAAAGGAGGATAAAAGATGGATGTTACAAAAACACTGACTTTTATAACCACTGTGATGAATTGTATTTATAATCAACTCAGTTTCTGATGCTGTCACTCCGATTTCCAGACACACGTACCAGTTTTCATCCAGAGAGACGTCATCCACTGAGTAAATCTTCTCCACCACCCGAGTCACAGCATCCGAGTCTTCCATCTCAATGTAGATCTGATGAAGGAAAACAATTCCAAGCAGATCAATACAACTATTGATCTTTTTTATATTCAGTTTAGTACAATTCAATAATACTTTATTAATCCAAAAGGGAAAATGTTTTGTTGTATTAACTCATTATCCAAGAGAGTCATTAGAGGGTTCTAGCTGTGAGCAGGAAGGATCTCCTGTAGCGATCTGTACTGCAGCAGATCTGAAGAAGCCTTTAACTGAAGACACTGTGTGTTTAGTTACTGTGTTGTGAAGAGGATGATGAGGGTTTTCTATGAACATCCTCAGGGACAATAAACAGTCTTACATCTGCTAAACGTTGCTTCATATGCAGGTGCTTTTTACTTAAGAGGCTTGGGAAAAACTTTATTCTGGTCATGATTCAAGAATAAATTGAAAAATAAACGTTTTTTATAATTAAACTGATAAATGTACAGATTCAACACTGTGTTAATATCAAAGTTTGTGTTTTACTTAATTTGTCCCGTGTTAGTTTTAATCTGTTCTCCTTTATACTGATACTTCACTCAGCTTTCATTTCAACAACATTTGAAAATAAACTGGTGTGTTTACTAAAATCATTAGGATGAATTAATATTTATCTGAACAAATTAAAAACATTTCTAATTATTTTGGGCATTCGTGGACACATTTCGGATGGTTAGAATCATCGTACCCTGTTCCCGAGCGGTAAGAAGTTGACAAATGGCGCGATGGATGCCACCACTCTGATGACCAAATCCACGAGGCTCACAGATGCATCGAACGTCTCAACAAACAGTATCCGATCCTCCAAAGAGTCGGAGTCATCGATTTGCTGAAAAACAAACAGCAGCTGGTTTTAAAGGAACAGTGACACCAAATTTTGTTGCTTTCTGTCGTATCAGATATAAACAAGATCACTTACACAGTTGCTCCATTTCATCATAGTTTTATACACCATCACCTGCAGAAAGATACATGAGAATATAAAATACTGAATGAGTCAGTGGTGTTTTCATGGCGTTAAATGAGCGTCAGTTTTCATACCTCACTGGGTCCAGGTGGTGTTATCTGGGACACAAGGAAAACGCTGATAGGGTAGCCATCAAGGCAAAATGGGCTTTTCAGGTGCGCTTGGATGAGACCGATGCAGGAAGACCAATCACTGAAGAACATAAAGGCCTGGAAGAGGAAAAGAAGTGTGTCTTAAATTCAGAGAAGTTGACGATAAAACAAAGACCAAGTTTCCTTGAAGGTGAAAAAGAAAGAGAAAAAAACCCAAACAAAATGCACCAAGTTTTTGTTCTGGTGTTATTACTGAGCGGAGTTTAACGATTCTTTATCTGAACAGTGGATCATGTTCCAGGTCCTTCTGTAGTAATACATTAGGGAGTGTTTAGATAACTGTGCTATCTTAAACATTCTGACCCACTGCTGGAAAATAGACCCAGTGCTGCTTTGTTATAGAAGTTAAAACTAGTGAAGAAATCCTCTGCTGGTTGTCATAAACTTTACTATAAGTTGTTAAATGATTCATTCTCTAATTTACATAACCGACCCTGTGCATGTGATTGTTATAGACACTGCATGAGAGAGTAATCATGTCTGTGTAATAATTAAATACATCAGGTACAGACGTTTCTCCCACCAAGTAACTTTAGTATTTATTCATATCTGAGTGTAGGGTTCTTTAATATAATTTCAAACTTGTGTCACAATCATGTCTTGCACTGCTTCAGCCACGAGGCGGCTGTCAGCTGCTCACCCGTCTCTGCAGAGGAAGCACGATCACATTGGAGAACAGGGTTTGAAGAGTTTTGTCATGAAAATGTTTCCACGCCAGCTTGGCAACATCTTCATGTGTGTAACCTTCTTCTGGCAAACCCGTCAACATGATCGCAGACTTCAGCTCCTCGTTGTCGGTTTTCTGTATTACAAGAGTTTAAAGTTGAACAGAGACACAGAGATCAATGTACTGTGAAATACTTTTTATGTCCAATTTGACGAAACCGTGAAATCAAAAAAGAAAACCTACCGAAATGCCTGTGACCTGACTAACTGTGATATAATCTGGAAATTAAAAATAAAAACAGATGTTGATGCAGTTCTTTGAAATGTGCCTGTTACATTTAGTTTCAGTGTATTTCTCTTACTTGGGATGTTGAACCACGGAGTGACAGTGGGGAAAATATACGGAGCCGTTTTCATAGTGACCCAAAAAGGTGGACTGGTGCCAGGTGGGAGGTTAGATTTTACTGTAGGGAGGTCCAGAATACAACTCAGTTAGAATCTGGAAACCAGGTTTCACTTGTACAGAATTTAAAGTAACTAAGTAACTTAAAGTAACATACCTTTAGTAGTGCTGGGGGCATCTGGTGATTTCATCCTGTACAACTTGTGGGTCCGACCTTCTTGATGACTGTATGAAAGTCCGAGCAGATCGACGTCATGTTTCGACCCAAACTCTATGTAGAGCTGGAACGCACATACACAGCACCAATCAGGAAACAGGAAGTATTTGAAATTTATCATCCTTTTGTGGTATTCGTGTTTTTACCTTATTGAGCAGAGGCAGGAAGTTTCTTACAGAAAAGTTTTTAATGAAAACTTCCCTCAGCCCCTTGATTTCATCTGGTGAGATGTCTTGGATGAAAATCGTTCTCGAACCATCATCACTCACTTCCTGTTGGGACAATGTTGCTCAGTGTCTCAGACCAGACAACACAGCTGGTTTTATGTTTTACTGGGTCAGTGTGGAGCATCATGTGACCAACACAACATCTGTGTGCGTTACTTACAAAAAGCATCAGTTTCATCAGAGATTTGTAAAATCCAAACTGAAACAAACAGAAATAACAAATAAAAGTCGATATATAAAACATATTATTACATTTCACAACAGACACTAAACCACAGAGACTTACAGGACAAACAGACTCACGCTGAGCTGAAATAACTAACCATCTCTTGTTTGACCACTAATTGTAAATGTGAGCTAAATGCTGTAAGCTTATTTATGTCATTTGTTTTCCTTGAAACAGGTTTAAGAATAAAGGAAAACAGTTGTTTTGTGTTACCGGTGTGGTTGAAAGGCTGTTGTTACAAGGTCTCAAACACAGTTTATGACCCTTGAAGGTGATGCCGTCCCACGTCTTTTTGACAACGTTCTGAAGGACCTTTGCATTTGGCATGACGGCCAAAGCCTGATATGAGAACAGGAAAAAAAACACATTTATTGTTATGCTAATCAGATTTATGTTGACAAGACGTCATATTAATTCCACAGAGTAAAAATGTGACTGTTTTAGTAACAGTTAATACAAAACTCTGAAGAAAAAGCATGAATACACACTTAAGTTGGAACCTACCAAACATTTCTGAGAAATAACATAGATGGTATCGACTGCATATTTAAACCCAAATGGGCTGAGCAGGCAGGCGATTTCCTCCTCAGTGTAGGAGCCATCGTTATACTTTGGAAGGCCGGTGATCAACAACAACCGGACATAAAACTGAAAGAGAGAGAAAATTTTAGGTGAGTTTAAAGTATTAATAAATAAACAGAATGCATGCATTACAGCAAGAGAATCAAAATGATTACTAGTTATTGTGTGACCCGTTCGTTTGTTCAAGGCTTTAATCTGTAATTGCTCAACAGCTGATTGGGGAGACGAGGCATTTTCAAAATAATTATTATTATAGAGTCTCTGCTCACATTAGCTGAGAGAAACAATCTGATCTGCTTCATCTTCAGTAAAGCTGCTTTCAGGAGGAAACTCAGTCAAGGTACTTCAGATTCATCACTGAACTGTTAGCAGCTCTCCACAGAATATAATAATAAACCACGAGCTGCACGATTTACAACGTGTCACTAGTTCACCTCCATTTTTGCTGGAACCATTTGCCCAGTCTGGATCCATGAACTCATCTCAGCATGATTTCTACTAATAATTATCCTGAGCGATCCAAATAGAAGTAAATAGAACTAAATACAGGTGTGAAGGACAGACACTGGACACATTCACAAGTAGACTGGAGCTCAATCCTGAACTGGGTCACAACTGAAGGACTGACGTCCTACTGACCTGATGTGACTCAATACAGGGAGCAAGGTGAGCCGACACCCAGCTGATTAATAGAACTTAACAGTTATTTTGCATTGAGACTCAGATCAAATTCATAAATCATTTAATACTTTTCCTACTTCTGTTGTTTCATATCTGTCAGGCTACATAAAGATGGTTTTTTTATTTCTTTTTAAAACAACTGAAGTGAATCTGAAACCATTGAGGTTCAGTTATCTTTCATGAAATGCTGTGATACATTTAGCTTCAATGTTTCACCTTAAATAAAAAGTTAAAAAAGCAGTAGATCATTTAGGTAATTAGATAAAACTTACATCTGCTGTGAGGCATCGATGGTACTTCTTAAAACATCCTAAAAAAAGATAAACAGATAAAAACAGACATTGGCAGATTTGATACAGAGACATTAAAAAACTGATGTTTATATGTGCAGGTTTGTTATAGTTCTTACTGAGACATTTTTCCTCCAGAAACATGTCCACCATGTCTCCAATCGTCCTGGAGAAAACAGGATCCATAAAATAATGATGTGCAGAGTGCCACTTCCTGCCGGCTGCTACAGGTATTCGTTTGGTGACGGCAGGTGCAGCAGCAACAGCAGTCGGTGTTGCTGCTGTTGCTGAAACGTTGCCGTCAGTTTTTGATGCAGTTTTCTCTTCAGTCACAGAATCTACAGAAGAAAATGGAACTCATGTGATTCTGTTCTCAGACGTCAGTTCTCAACAGGATGATAAACTGCCTCTCTACAACAAGGTCCTTTATAAAATCCCAGAATAATAAGAGGGAGTTTCAAACTCGGCTCCTCAGGGTTCAGAGCACAAACACTCAGCATTGATACACCAGCTGTAAAACAATAACAGCTAATGTACGTGTTAAAAAAAACAACAGCAGTATCTCAATTAACAGAGATGACAAATATAAATAAACAAAATCCTTTCATTTAAAGATTAAAGTGTTAAAAAGAAGATATTTACCACCAGGAGCAGCTCCAGCAGCAGGTTGTGCAGACTCTTCTTCCTTTGACTGAACTGGACACGAAGCTTCTGCAGGATTTTCTGGAGTTTGGACGTCAGGTTTTGGACTTTGAGGTGGATCAGTGGAAGGTTTTTCTGCTGTGGTGGTTTCAGTGCTGGTTGGACTCTCACTGGGTTCAGTGGGTGTGGTCTTTGCATCTGGCTGTATTTCTTTGTTCCCCTCAGCAGAACTTTCAGTTTCCATGTTCTCCGTCTCTCCTTGTTCTTCAGCATCTTTGGCAGCAGCTGATTCTTGATCTGCTGCTGGTTGTTTTTCAGCAGCATCAGGAAGTTTTTCAGACTCATTTGTTGCTTCTGCAGCTTCTTTGACTGTTTCTTTTGTTTCATCTGAACCTGAACCATCTGAACCATCTCCTGGACTTTTAGGTTTCTCAGGAGCGTTTTCTGTGTTGGGACTTGAGGTCTTTGTTTCTTCACTGGATGAAGATAAATCTGGTTCAGATGTTTCTGTGGATTCAGTGTTTTGTGGTGTGGAAACACTTGATTCAACAGGTTTTCTGTGAAAAAAATAAGAAATAAACCAAAAAGAGATTTTTTTAGTTAACGTTTGTCACTTTATTTCAAAACTTGCTTTTGAAAAATATTTATAAAAAACATTTTTTATATATTAAATCAACTTACAGCAGCTTCACTAAACTGAAAATGTTGGATAAATAATGTTTGTGTAGATTCTTAGTCGTCCAGGACGAGTCAATTTAAAACGTTTTCCAAAAAAAGCAACTGAACTTTTTTTTCTATTTCTTGAAAATGTTCCACCTTTCACCTGAACGGTTTCGTCAATGAAAACACAAAGTTCAGTTACTTTTTATTGGTAAACCTTTCAGATTCAATAAATCGTCAAGGAGAAGTTCAACTTACTGCTGAGGTTTCTTCTGATCTTCTGTAGAACCAGCAGGCAGAGTGAAAACACATTCCTGTGAGGAAACACTGAAACTTTACACTGAACACTGTAAAACATGCCGGCCTCGTGCATGTGATGTCATTCTGGCCTTCAATTAAGAGGATTTTTGGTAGGAAACATTTTTAGAAATCTGGAAATCATGTGATACCTCAGTGATAACTTTGACTGCGGCTCCTTTCAAATCGAAGCTCTTTATGCTCCTCAGTTTTTTGGCGTCTTCTTCTTTCTTAAAAAGCACGTTTGCCTACATGAACACAAACAACGTCAGTCAGTCATCTGTACCTGCTTATTCCTGTTCAGGGTCACAGGGAGCTGGTGTCTATCTCCAGCTGTCATTGGTTGAGGGGGGGTTCACACCTGGACAGGTGGTCAGTCCATCATTAGACCACATACAGACAAACAACCTCTCACTCACACCTAGGGACAATTTAGAGTCACCAATTAACCTCAACCATGTTTATGGTCTGTGGGAAGAACCCAGAGTCTCAGAGAAAAGAAAACACGCAAACTCCATGCAGAAAGGTCCAAGCCCGGTTTCAAACCCAGGACCGTCTTGCTGCAAGGCAGCACTGCAGCCCCACAAACAATGTAAATAAACAAAACTTTAGATTCAGAAAAATACTCAGATTTTTTTCAGTTGATGTTCAAATACAAAACAATCAATCTGCATCACTTCTAAAACATAAAACACAAATCTAACCTTTCCTCCATTCTGTTGAAGTAAATATGTCAGAAAAACCAGATATTTATAAACAAACAGCAGGATATGAACAACAACTTGTAGATTTCTTCCCTTCACAATTAAATTTTATAAAATAAACCTTTGTAGAGAAAAACTCATCCACACTTCCTGCTGACTTGGATTATACACACCTCCTGCCTGGACCTGTACAACACAACCGACTCCGTTTTCCCAAACAACTCCACAGCATTAAGCACGTCGGTGTACGTCTGACCGCCATGGATTCCTCTGAGCTTCACTAAGTTCGGAGGAGAGGGTTCTTCCTGTCGAGCAGAAGAAACAAGAATCAGAACATTTACATGGTCATAATCAACGAGCCCGTCTCCACTTCTGCTGTAAGAATGTGATGCCATGAATCTCCCTTTACAGGGATACATGTATGTTGTATTGTTGTGCATTGAGATGTGATGCTGTACCAAGACTGCTTAAACACTCATACACAATAAGGTGATACCTTTTAATAAGCATTAAATAATTATTTACATCTAATTGTATTGAAAATATATACAAGGGGTATGAAAACGCCAGTCAACACTAGAGAGGCGGTCTTTAGTTTCAGCTTGAATCCATGTTCCGTTCCTAAGTCCAGTTACCATTTAAATGGTAATGGACATAACTGAATTATGTAATGATGAAATCAGTCTTTATGCATCTAATCCAGCTTCACTCAGGATTTAAGATCTCTGAAAATATCAGATTAAAAGTTAAGAGTTTGTGTCTGACATCAGTTTACTGAAGGTGCCAGAAAGCAAGAAAAAAGCCACATTGACATGGATTTCTATCCTGATCAGTCTTCATCACGTGGGGGAGGAAGTGGTAAAGAAACACCTCTATTACTTTTACACAGTAAAACGATAAGAGCCCAACACGCCAGTGCAGGGCAAACAGTCAATTCTGTATAAAAAGAGCTTTTTTCTTCATAGAAGAGTTTATTTCACATTATTTTACAAACATAAGCCTCATTATTAAAATAGAGAACATATATTTATCTTTCATTAAAGAACTTGCCTCACAATGTTCAGGCTCCACATCAGAGGACGGCTTCACCCTGGTTAAGTTAGCTAGTAAAGCTGGAGTCAGAGATTTAACCACGCCCTCCAAGTCCGACTGTTCTGACAGAGACTCGATGCCTGGAACAAAACACAACACTCACAGTTATGTGGTTTGGAAAAGAAATTAGTAGCACAAGATGACTATAATAAAATGAATGATTTTAGTTATTTTGAATAAAACAGCTGTAGTTGGACTCAGGAATGTGAATTCAGGATTTTGGGTAGAAACAGAGTGACAGTAAAAGTTTTAGAATATCTACAGCATTGGCAGCACGTCATCTCACTTGCTGGGTGAATCATCATTAAATTATACAAGTTGACGTAACTATTGTTACTGCTGTATTTTTTCCTCATGCTAACACAAACACCAGGTGATAGTTATGAACCAAGTAGTTTCCTAACTAGCAGGATGCTTTTTCAGACAGCAGGTGCATTTTTCAGCACAACACCTGCCATAAGAGGAAAAATAAGTGTGACACGTCCCCATGTTTCTGCCATCATGGTTTTATTTTGAAAAGTTTACTACTCCCAAGGGTGATCAACACATTTCCTGTCAGGATATTGTACTTTAGTGTATTTAATTTTGTAAAAATCTTGAAGTTTCTAAAACAAACCTGATGCACGGATGAGTTTCTTAGCGAGTCTCTCTGCACTGGTCGACCTCCCTCGCTGAGGTGTTGACCTTTCAGACGACGATTGTCTGTCACGACTTCTCGGTTTCTCATCTCTCTTTCTGGACTGTTTCTCACGACTCTTCGAACGTGATCTATGATGAGAGGCATAGTTGGGGTCACACCATGGAGACAAAGAACAAGAGCGGGACCTGATGGAGGTACGGATCTAATAATTAGACTCAAATACCCAAAGAAGAAAAATATGTTACTCAAAGTTTTAGGAAACTGATTCAAAGAATAAAGAGCTTGTAGAGATGTGATCATTTACAAACCGAACGGTTAGTTGATTCTGGGTGACCAAATGTTTACACACCAAACTTTTTCTCCATACGAACCTGCGACTGCTGCTTTTGCGTTTTCGACTCTTGGAGTCACGTCGACGATGGGAACTGCGGGAGCGAGATCCGCTGATAGATCTTCGTCTTAAACGACGACGTGATCGTGAACGGGAACGACTTCTGGACCTGCGGCGAGGGCGGGAACGAGATCTACTTCTAGATCTATTCCTTCTAACCCTCAAAGATCGGCGCAGGGGACTGCGAGAACGGGAGCGCTTCTTATCAGGATCACTGCAAAAAATGTAAAAAAACACAATCCAAGATTTAGAAATAAAAGTAAAATGACAGGTGAGAACTTGTTTAAACTGATGCTGTAGTTTGAAAACAAAGACATTTACCTGAGATGAGGGTGACTGTCACTGTTCCACTCAGGATATCTACAAAAAAAACATAAATCACAGTAAAAAAAAAAACATTGTAAAACAGCAGAAGTCCAATTTTAACAACAGAGGCCACCGTTAACATTCTGTAAAATCTAATGATCAAAACGACACTATCCACTTGATTTAAATAGGGACAAACTGCTAATTAAAACCATTTAAATCTTGTTTTCCTCTGGATTGATGACCTCAAGGAAGATTTCACCCTAATTCCGCAAAATTAAATCACTCGCCATGAACCCCGACTAAGCATTAGTAATACCAGAACCCCAGTTTAAAAGATGTTAACTCCTGAGGATTTGCTGGTTGACACTGGTTCCCATCAACCCTGTGGTATCAATTTATTCTCTCAAGTAAAATATAACCACAGCTGGTTGTAACAAAAGCACTTCACTCTCACACTGCAGGTCTGCTTGGAGTTCCTAGAGTTTCTAAAAGTAGAATGGGAGGAAGAGCTTTTAGTTATCAGGCTCCTCTACTGTGGAACCAGCTTCCACTTTTTATCCATGAGGAAGACACCCTGTCTACTTTATAGACTCAAAACTTTCCTTTTTGAACAGTTCTATAGTTATGGTCCGTCTAGGTTTTCCTGATCCATCCCTTTAGTTATGCAGCTATAGACTCAGACTGCCAGAGGACATACTGTCCACATGTCTTCACTCTGCTGTCGCTAGTCCCCATCTTTATATTGATTATTGTTGCTGCCATTAACTGTTTCTCTGTTTATCTTCCCACATAAATCCATCTGTGTTTGTCTCTATCCTGACAGCTCAGACCCAAGTAGGTTGAGGCAGAAGGCTGCTAATCCTGGTTCTGCTAGAGGTTTCTTCCTGTTAAAAGGGATCTTTCCAATTTTTATTGCAGTTAACAAAGAATAAAAAGACTGCGACTGTATAACAGACATTTAATTCCTCATGAATTTATGACTGTAATAATATAAATAAATAAATAAGTATGAGTCTGAAGCTAGACTAAGCATTTAAGAAAACGCAGCAACTTGAATGGCTTTTTCACATTTTCTTGAACAAATCTTCATTTAGAACTTTAATAATGTTAAAAGTGTTTGAGAGAAAACACTAACTGTTTCCGGAGGAACCTGCAGTTCTCAATATGAAGGCTGGTGTTCTGGTGAGCGAGCCATTCCTGGTTAGTCAGAACAAACCGAAGGTTAGAGCACAATATAATCACTTACAACAACTATTCATTTAAAACAATAAGAATTGATAGATATGATGGAAAGACTTAAACAAAAAAATTACACAGAAATTGACTCATGTTGCGCTTTAATTACAGCTGACACTGGAATTACAGGATCTTTGGGATAGAAAACAGCAAAGACATGAGGTATACTGTTGATAACAGCCAAATGGCATTATTTTATTGGGTTTTCTGATGTCACACTCCTCAATTTTGTGTGGCCTCAACATTTCCTGGGATTTGGTGATGGTAATCCAAGCAGGGTTGGACAGGACACAAAAACAAATAACCTAAGACAACTTGATGAATGCAGCAGGAAGAGGACAGTGGAAAAAAGAAGGATGGTGTTGCGTATTTGAGATGCCAAAAAGTAATGTTTGAAAGGAACAAAATACAGCCAAAATACTCATTAGGGTTCCAATGGGGTTAAAGGCTAATATCTTTCTTATAAAACAAAGAAATAGTGATTTGAGTCCACAAAAAGCAGTCAGTTAAGTAAAAAATTATGCAAACCATTAACCATGGAAATACATAATTTTTTAAAGCCAAATTTTGTGCTTAAAAAACTGAAAATAATAGAAAAGAATGGATAGATTGTTCCACTTACCGACATGCCATCACATCTATGGAAACACAGAGTGCAGTTGTGTGGAAACTCCGCTGGTGTGGCAGCAGAATAGTCGTTAATCTTGGCCTGGGGTGGAGACCCCTTGCAAACCATTTCCATCTCAAAACCCTGCCTGCTGGCAGGAGGCAGCACAAAATTCAGGTACTTTGATGCCTTTGAGTTTGAGTGGGATTGATTCACATCAGAGGGTCTTGATGTGGTTGAAGAAGCAAATGAATCAGAATAACGATGTTTGAAAGCTAGACCCACTTCCAATAGTTGCTTCAACCGCCGGGCCTGTTGTTCCATCATCATCTGCTGTTCTAAAACCTGCTGGTTTGGTAGTTGAAGAAATCTCTGCTGTTGTAAAACCTGCTGGAGTGGTTGTTGCAACATCATCATCTGCTGTTGTAAAACCTGCTGGGCTGGTTGTTGCACCATCATCTGCTGTTGTTGTAGAACCTGTTGGGTTGGTTGTTGCACCATCATCTGCTGTTGTAGAACCTGTTGGGTTGGTTGTTGCACCATCATCTGCTGTTGTAGAACCTGTTGGGTTGGTTGTTGCACCATCATCTGCTGTTGTAGAACCTGTTTGGGCAGTTGCTGTATCGTCTGCTTCAGTTGAGTCAGGTGTTGTGTAACATCAGTTGCTTGACTGATTTGTTGATGTTGTGTCTTTTGAGTTACCTGTAGGTTAGCGACCTCTGAAAGTTGTTTCTGTGAGTTACTTTGATCATCAGTGCGATTACTGCCAAGGACATATTTGCTTGAGTTTTGTCCTTGGAGTTGAGTATCCGATTGTTCTGCCATCTGAGAGTCTTGCTCATGTGAAGGAAAGAGTTTAGGTGGTTCAAACTGAACAGGTTTGGGCTCTGAATCTTCCTTTGGAAGAGGAAAAGAAGTGAAGCTTCTTCTAGGAGTCTGGCTTGGCTGGGCCTGTAGCTGTTTAGTTGGATCAGTGATTGGAGGATCCATAGAACTTCTGATTGAGCTGAAGCTGCTAGCTGCACTCATCTGGTCAAGAGAAGGAACCCCAGCACTGCTTTTCACCTCTGATGTACCTTTTTGAAGTGATTCGTTGTAACTGTTGCTGCCTGGAGCATCAAACTTAAACAAACTTCCACTCTCGTCACTGAAACCTCTGCTCGTTTTTCCAGCTTCATTCCCAGTTGAAGAAAACATTGCAGAATGTCCATACTCAATTACTTTACTTACTTTAACTGTGCTTGATGGCAAATTGATAAGGCTCATCCCTGCCCCTGAGGAGGTATTTGACCTGGTCATTCTACTAAGGCCTGGTGTGGACTGGGGGTCAGTGAGAGGTTGCTGTGCTTTTGCTTTCTTCTGTTTCTCGATGGAAATCTGTTTCAAAATTGAAGGCAGATTGTCAGAGCTGATCTGCTCCTCAGGGTAAGAAAGGAGATAATGCAAGTCATCTTTTTCAAGTCCAAAACGTTGGAGGATGCTAGAAGCAAGTTCTGTATACTGAGACTGATGGGACTCGCTAGGATGGACTGGTTTGTTTGACACTGGATCATCAGATCTGTTCAAACCATAACCAGATCTGTCACATTGTCCCTCAGGGGAGGTAAAAAATCTTCTATCGCTGCTGCCAAGAAAGGCAGAAGATGATGATGAACTGAACTTTAAAGGTTTCTCCATGGTGGATTTTTTGCAGATTTGCAACCAGTTCAAGGTGTTACTGCTGCTTTCAACATCAGACTGTCCACGTTTGTCTAAGTCTGGATAGGATGGCGCCCCTCTACTTGAAGGAAAAAACTCATCCCTTTGAGAGTAGGGAAATTGGGAGCCATGGTTGAAAGGCGGTCTCACATCCCCCTGAGGTCTGCTAATATGTGGGTTTACAGATGGGTCTGCATTCTTTTCTGATGAGAACATCCTCTGCTCAGGTCTATAGTTCATTGGCTGATCAACATACGGTGGGACTGGTCTGCCTGAGCTGTTTGGAGCTGCAGCAGAAGCTGAAAAAGAGCTGTAACCAGAATCAGGTTCAGGGTGATATGTTGGCCTCCACAGATCTCTCTCTGACCTACCAGAGAACCCATACTGGCCCTGGGAGGAATTTGGGCCATACTGACCCTTGGAGGAATTCAGTCCATACTGACCCTGGGAGGAAGAATTCGGTCCATACTGACCCTGGGAGGAGGAATTCGGTCCATACTGACCCTGGGAGGAATTCAGTCCATACTGACCCTGGGAGGAATTCGGTCCATACTGACCTTGGGAAGAATTTGGGCCATACTGACCTTGGGAAGAATTTGGGCCATACTGACCCTGGGAGGAATTTGGGCCATACTGACTCTGGGAGGAGTTTGGGCCATACTGACTCTGGGAGGAATTTGGGCCATACTGACCCTGGGAAGAATTTGGGCCATACTGACCCTGGGAAGAATTTGGGTTCCCTGAAGCATAGGGATTATACATGGGCCGTGACATGGATGTAGGTGTTTCCTGAACAGTTTGTTAGTGTTTGTTGTCAAGGTTGTGGCTTAACACCAGCTATGAAAGCATTGTTCATCCATGTAACCAAGTCTTCAGTTTACCTGTCCACAGAAACACATCTCCACAGATATGTAAAGACCATTAAGGGGAAAACAGAAGCGGGCAAGACAACAATCCAAAAGCAAACAAAAGCAGCAAAGTTAAACAAAGACGCAGGTCATTGAGTCTTAGGGCCCCCTCAACAGGTAAACATCAACATCTGGATGGCCTTGGTCTTCTTTCCATGCATTTCATGTCCAGGTCTTTACTAGCAAGAGAGAACAGAGGAGGTAAAACACAAGATTTAAACAGAAACAAAAAGTCAAAATACTCAAAAGGGAAAATTCAGAACAGAGACATTTCAAACAGTTGTGAAATTATGTAAAAAAATCCAATAAATGCAGAATTTGAAAAAAATGAAAACAGATAACTTTCTAAATAAGAATGAACTTAAAATCAAGTTCAAACCACATTTTATTGAATTAATAAGACAAAAAGTTGTTTTACAAAGACAGAAACAGCCAACAACAAAAACAGCAGCTTGGCGGGGGCTGAAGTCCAGGTCAGACTCACTTCAGTTCCTGTGATTCATGATTCCAGACACCAGTGCTTCACTGGATGATGCTGAACTTCAGCCTGAAAAAAGGTGACGAACAATCTGCTTTAACAAACATTTGAGACACAAACGAGTATCTCATCAATTCAATGCATATGTTTTAAAGAAGTTGCTTCACATGCATACATACACATCCACAACAAAATAAAATGCACGATGAACCAACAAACTGCTTGTTGATTCCAAAGCACCACCGGTTGATACTAACATGAAAAACTGTGTCTGAAGTAGAAGTCGTCTTTGCCAATACTGGCTATTGGAGATTACGAGGTTGTTTTCTTTGCATAATAAAGTTTCGAGGTGCTCTGGCCAACAGGTCTTTCCATATCTGCTGTGGAGCTCATCAGAACAATGACTAACCGGAACAAGACAATTTGTTGTTTGACAGATGTAACTGATGCCCTCAAAAAAATGGACCTTGTTTCTTTGCCGTCATTGTAGGTTTATCTTTTTATACATCTGTTTGACCAACAGAATCTGACAAGCAGCTCTTTTAGCTCTCAAATGGCTCCTCCAGGCAGTGCTGAGCGAAGAGAGCTGAAAGAGTTGGCTCTTTTTGGTGAACTGAGCCAAATGATCAGGATCCTACACAGGAAAAAAAAACATCATTTCCATCACTTCAATCACGGCATGAAGAAAGGAAGAATATATTATTTTACCTCAAATGTAGTGTGGGATGAGGAAGTTTAAAGAGAAAATCTGGCCACACAACAAATAGTTTTTTGACCAATTCATTTCCTAAACCTCCTTTGCGTTCAGGGTATCAGGGAGATCAGAGTTCAATGAGAAAGAGGCGGGGTGCATACTGAACTCAAGGATCAAGAGTCTGGCATTTCAATAAGCCAACAGAGACAAAAATTACTTAATGTTACCAAGCTTCAAAATCCCCACCGTTGTAACACTAACACTTCTAAAGATGAAGTTTAGAACGCACATGCAATGTTTTTGGCTTTTGTGAATACAGGTGCTGGTTATAAAGTTAGAATATCATGAAAAGTTTGACTTATTTCAATAATTTCATTCAAAAACTGAAACTTGTATATTAGATTCATGCATTATACAATACTGATTTATTTCAAATGTTTATTTCTTCTAATTTTGATGATTATAACTGACAACTAATGAAAGTCCCAAATTCAGTTTCTCAGAAAATTTGAATATTGTGAAAATAAATTTACCAGGTACCACACTGTAATCAGCTAATGAACTCAAAACACCTGCAAAAGCCTTTAAATGGTCTCTCAGTCCAGTTCAGTAGGCTGCACAATCATGGGGAAGACTGCCGACTTGATTGTTGTCCAAAAGACAACCATTGACACCTTGGACAAGTAAGCAAGACACAAAAGGTCATAGCTAAACAGCTGGCTGTTCAGAGCTCTGTGTCCAATCACATTAATAGAGAGGTGAAGAACAAGTGTGGTAGAAAAAAAATGTACAAGCAACAGGGATAACCTGTGACATAAAACCCATTCAAAAATGTGGGGGAGATTCACATGGAGTGAACAGCAGCTGGAGTCAGTGCTTTAAAGAGGCCCTTCCATTAAAAACGTTTTGTCTGAGGTTTCTGTTGAATATTTTAGCTCCACAGGTGTTCTTGCCTTCATAGTGGGTGTGAAAACAGGTCAACAACTTCTCTTTCAGTTTAATCTCTCAAACTACGCAGGTGGCGATAACACCCGAGTTCGAACGGCCTGTATCTGTTTCGTCACAACTGAGTGGTCCAAAGTTATGTTCTCTGATGAAAATAAATTTTGCATTTCCTTTAGAAATCAAGGTCCCAGAGTCTGGAAGAAGATAGGTGAGGCATATAATCCAGGTTGTTTGAGACGCTGTATTGCCTCAACTAACTATTGAGTACTTTACATGCTCATACTTTTTATGTTCATACTTTTCAGTTGTCCAACATTTCTGAAAAAAACTTTTATTGCACTGACCTTAATTGATATTCTAATTTATAAATAAACATTTTAAATATATCAGCCTGTGTGTAATGCATGAATCTAATATACAAGTTTCACTTTTTGAATGGAATTACTGAAATAACCCACCTTTTTCACAATATTCTAATTTTATGACCAGCACCTGTATGTACCTCAGCAACATCAGATGCATGTGAGGCCAATTTTATGACAGATAAAAAATAAAATAAATGGTATTGCCTGTCCAATCCTAGTTCCTAGATCACTATCCTATATGTTTCTCTAATTTTACACAACTGACTGGCTTATCCAAGGTCAGGTCCGGTGTGCAACAGGTTCAGAAGTGAAACCCCAGCATCCCTCTCCCCAGAGACTCTCCAGCTCCTCCGTGGTGTTCCTGGGCCAGAGAGGACATACAATCCCCTCCAGTGAGTTCTGAGTCTGGCTGAGGCTCTTACACAGAAACAAATATCATGGGTCCATCCTGCTTTGGTGGAGCTACTTGCATAGTAAAGGTTGCTATGATATGTGATTGAACAATAGCCGTTTTTGGGGAGGGGCCGGCAAAAGGTCAATTGACTGGAAAATCATTAGAGAGGGATGACCAGGAAGTATCCAATCAGATACTAGAACCACCCCAGCTGACTCTTTAATAAATGAGAAGCAGCGGCTCCACTTCAAGCGCCTCTCCTTACAGAGGATGCCAATTCACCCATCTGTATCCGGGATCTCATTTTTTCTGTCATGACCCAGAACTTGTGACTATAAATAAGTGTTGGAACATAAACACACCAGTAAACTGAGAACTTTGCTTTTAGGCTCAGCTCCTTCATGACTATGCTTGATTTCCCAAAGGGAACCTTCCCGAGGGATTAATGAAGTATTGCTTATCTTCTTATCTTGTGGAAGACTGGAGAAATGCCCCCATCACTGCAAATGAAGTCCAATTCTGCCAGTCCATCACTTGTGAACACTAAACTCCTGAAGATTCACCAACAACCTAAAGGGAGGTTCCTCATTATTTGGTTTAGTTACTAATATTCCAGTTTTATGCTTTTTAATCAGCGGAAAGAAAAATTCAACAGTGATCAGTTGTAAAACCGACATGAATATTAAGCCTGTTTACAGGCCATAAAAACTCGATGGGAACGCCACATTATCTGGCAGCTAAAATAAACTATAAACCAAAATCACGAACTAAAAGCAAATACACTGACCGTTTTCATAAACAGCAGTAAGTCTTCCACCAAAGTCAACTTCTGTTTCTTGCTAACAGAAGCTAACTGCTAAATTTAGCAGGCCGCTTCTAAACCAGTGGTTCAAAACGGTTTGAAAATATAAACAAATGCGACTATAAGCGCTTGCTGAGCGCCTTTAAATATTCTTTTTCATTAACATACCGTCTGTTTTAAGGTCTTTCTTGAAGATTTGCTCAGTTATCCACAGTTCGTTCTCTCCATCAACATTATTTCTCGTATTATTAAATAAACCGGCGCGTTAGCGCCACCTAATGACGCGGAGGCGAAAATGCCAATTACAGGTAAAAATACTGAAACGTGTAGTCTAAAATAACAATGGGTCTGGGAGAACATTTTATTTGTACATGAAATTCAGAAAATGTAAAAATTATTCATTTTCCTATCTTTACAAAAGGATATATTTTAGGACTTTAGTTTTCTTGTCTTAAACAAAATCAAAGAGGTACATTTTTTCCAATCAAAGACCCACTCCGGTCATATTTTGAGCTTCTTTAAAACGTTTTCAGTGGTCATTAAATTACAACTATGGCATTTTTACCCAAAACTACAAAACCTGTGTAATTTTCTAATAAATAGTTTCTCCATACCAGCATTAGTTCATTAGCAATTTATTTATGTGTGGGCCCCTTTCCCCATTGCTAAGAGATCTCTGTTTATGCTAGCGCTATAAGCTTTCCCACTGCATTTCACACATCACAAAAACATTCTTTTTCAAACAGCATTTTTCATATTACTAATTAGTAACAGTGTTTTACAAACAGAAATACTCAAAAATGCATCTTTGGGCTTAATTTTCTCAAAATACGTCCCCTGTTATCAGAAAAATGTCCCAAAAACATGTTAACAACGTAAAAAACCTGATTTTCATTAGAGTGGATCTTTAAATAAAATGTCTTACATCTGAAAAGTTGGAATACTTTGTTTATTGAACTGTACATAACTACAGTGCGATACATCGAGTAGTAAGCAAAGCATTTTACTTTGTTTACTTGGCTGTTTGTACAGTATGACTATTAAAAATGCACCTGATTACTCATAAAAAGCAGAAATGTTCTGCAAACTGGAACATCATGGTGTCAGATTTTCATAGAAAAAAAACAGAAAACATCTTTGTAGCTCTTTCAAACAACAGCAGAGAACAGCACATCAAGAAAAAACAGATTAAAAAGGTGTAAATCAAGAAAAAAAAAACATTTTCCTTGGTTTCATACAAAGATCGAGGGAACAGAAGTTTTTAGGTCACAATAACAAATGAATTATCTATAACTTTTCCTTCTTATTCTCAGTTAACAAAGTGAGATAACAAATATATTACAAGATAATTTTACAGCTTTGGGTTTTAAAAATTAAAAAATATAAAAGCTTTAAATGTGTTGAAAACAATTAGTAGTTAACGTTCAGATGAAAAACTTCCGATTGACTTTGATTAGTTTTTGTATAGATTGTCATACAAAACTTCCCGTCTTGATTCTAGCAGATTTCCGCTTCACTGCTGGAAATGTTTCGGACTTCTGGTAATGTTTCTGGAAACAGACAGAAGAGTGGTGAGAAACAGAGTGAGCGTGTGTGTGTGTGTGTGTGTGTGTGTGTGTGTGTGTGTGTGTGTGTGTGTAATCCTGTTTGTTGGTCTTTACCTGCAGGTTTTGGTAATGTGTTTTACTGCTGCAGTGCAGATCCTCCTCAGTCTTATCACACACAAAGAAAACAGAGCAGATGCTGCAGAAATATCCCATTTTACGAACTATGAAATCTTTTCCTGAAGAGGAGCACAGAAGAGAACATGATATTAATATTCCATGTGAAGTCACTGGTTTGTGTGTGAATGTAAGTGTTTCCTCACCGCAGGAGCTGCCGGTCTCGATTGGCTGCAGGTTGATGCCTGCAGTGATGCAAGAAGACCGTCGAGTTCTCTTCGCACTGGATTCAACACACGCCTCTACCTTCTTCTTCCTCTTACCAACAACTTAAAAAAAAAGAAAAACAAAACACTGAAGCTCTAAAGTGAAATAATAATAAACTGATTCCAACAACTTGCTCATGTTTTTCAAAACAAAACAAAGTAGGTTGGAGACCAGGACGAGGATTTTTATTGCAGCAGGTTGTACCTTTATCTTCAGCCCTATGGTCTCCTTCCTCTTCTTCTTCATGTTCTTCCAGTTTGTCTCCATCAGGACTCTCAGACTGCAGCTGCTGTTCTGTTTCTGTTTCCACCTTCGGCTCCTGGATCTCCAGCTGGACATCAGTTATTGTGTGACCCGTTCGTTTGTTCAAGGCTTTAATCTGTAATTGTACAACAGCTGATTGGGGAGACGAAGCATTTTAAAAATAATTATCATTAGCACTGTTAGCCGACACCCAGCTGATTAATGGAGCCTTTCGATGTGCTACATGTGTTACTGTTAAAGGTGTAAAATGGAATATTTTCATTAAAAGCAATATTTTTAACAAAATAATGCCTCCACGGGCTGTTTAGAGGGATGTAGAATGAAATACACTAATTTCTTTAAAAATTATAATTGAAGTAAAATATAAGAACATATTTATTCTGACGGGCGTGACATTGGCAGTTTGTTTACATCTACCAGCCAATAGCTGGCAGAGTAGCGGGCACCATTGCATTTTGTGAATAGTCTGAGGCTGCTACTGTGGAAAATGGCAGAAATTAATTTCCTTATAGCAGCAGCGAACCTGTCATCCCGACAGCTGGAAGCCTTGTTGTGTTGTTGCAACTACAACATCCACACACTAGATGTTGCTACGGTGTTCATGTTCTATATTCAACCTTTAAAACTTTTTCTACTTATGTAAGTTGACATTGTAAGGTTACATAATAATGATTTTGAATTTGAAACCATTTGGGATTCAGTTTATCTTTTGTGAAATGAAGTGACACATTTAGCTACTATTTATTTTAACATGTTCCACCTTAAACAAAAAGGTAAACAAGCAGTAGATCATGCAAGTAAATAAAAAAAACTTACAGGTGATGTGAGGCATTGATTGAACTTCCTAAAACACCCTAAAACCAAAGAAAAACAGATAAAAACAGACGTGGGCATCTTTGCTACAGCAACATTAAACACAAACAGATGTTTATACAGATGCTGGTCATAAAATTAGAATATCATGAAAAAGTTGATTTATTTCAGTAATTTCATTCAAAAACTGAAACTTGTATATTAGATTCATGCATTATACAATACTGATTTATTTCAAATGTTTATTTCTTCTAATTTTGATGATTATAATTGACAACTAATGAAAGTCCCAAATTCAGTTTCTCAGAAAATTTGAATAAATTTACCAGGTACCACACTGTAATCAGCTAATTAACTCAAAACACCTGCAAAAGCCTTTAAATGGTCTCTCAGTCCAGTTCAGTAGGCTGCACAATCATGGGGAAGACTGCTGACTTGATTGTTGTCCAAAAGACAACCATTGACACCTTGGACAAGTAAGCAAGACACAAAAGGTCATAGCTAAACAGCTGGCTGTTCAGAGCTCTGTGTCCAATCACATTAATAGAGAGGTGAAGAACAATCAAGCAACAGGGATAACCTGTAACATAAAACCCGTTCAAAAATGTGGGGGAGATTCACATGGAGTGAACAGCAGCTGGAATCAGTGCTTTAAGAACCACCACATAAAGACATCTGCAACACATGAGCTTCAGCTGTCGTATTCTAAGCCACTCTTAAACAAGAGACAGCGTCAGAAGCGTCTTGCTTGGGCTAAAGACAAAAAGGACAGGACGGCTGCTGAGTGGTCCAAAGTTATGTTCTCTGATTAAAGTAAATTTTGCATTTCCTTTAGAAATCAAGGTCCCAGAGTCTGGAAGAAGATAGGTGAGGTAAATAATCCACGTTGTTTGAGGTCCAGTGTAAAGTTTTCACAGTCTGTGATGTTTTGGTGCCATGACATCTGCTGGTGTTGGTCCATTGTGTTTTCTGAGGTACAAGGTCAAAAAGACGTCCACCAGGAAGTTTTAGAGCGCTTCAGCTTCCTGCTGCTGACCAACTTTATGGAGATGCAGATTTAATTTTCCAACAGGACTTGGCACCTGCACATATTGCCAAAGCTACCAGTACCTGGTTTAAGGACCATGGTATCCCTGTTCTTGATTGGCCAGGAAACTCACCTGACCTGAACCCCAAAGAAAATCTATGTGTTATTGTGAAGAGGAAGATGCAATACGCCAGACCCAACAACTCAGAAGAGCTGAAGGTCACTATCAAAGCAACATGGGCTCTCCTAACACCTGATAAGTGCCATAGACTGATCGACTTCATGCCACGCTGCACTGCTGAAGTAATCCAAGTCAAAGGAGCCCCAACTAAATACTGAGTCCGTTACATGTTCATACTTTTCAGTTGTCCAACATTTCTAAAAACCCTTTTATTGTATTGGGCCTAATTGATATTCTAATTTTCTGAGATACTGAATTTGGGACTTTAATTAGTTTTTTATTACTGAAATGAATCAACTTTTTCATGATATTCTAATTTTATGGCCAGCACCTGTATATGCAGGTGTTTCATAGTTCTTACTGAGACATTCTTCTTTTAGAAACATGTCCACCATGTCTCCAACCGTCCTGGAGGAAACAGGATCCAGAGAATAATGATGTGCAGAGTTCGACGCAGGAGGAGCCGCTTCAGTCGCCTTTGCTGCTGTTGCTGAAACGTTGCCTTCAATTTCTGTTTTCTCTTCAGTCACAGAATCTACAGAAGAAAATAGAACTCACGTAATCGTGTTCTCAGACGTCAGTTCTCAACAGGATGATAAACTGCCTCTCTACAACAAGGTCCTTTATAAAATCCCAGAATAATAAGAGGGAGTTTCAAACTCGGCTCCTCAGGGTTCAGAGCACAAACACTCAGCATTGATACACCAGCTGTAAAACAATAACAGCTAATGTACGTGTTAAAAAAAAAACAACAGCAGTATCTCAATTAACAGAGATGACAAATATAAATAAACAAAATTCTTTCATTTAAAGATTAAAGTGTTAAAAAGAAGATATTTACCACCAGGAGCAGCTCCAGCAGCAGGTTGTGCAGACTCTTCTTCCTTTGACTGAACCGGACATGAAGCTTCTGCAGGATTTTCTGGAGTTTGGACAATTTGGGCCGGATTTATTAATATTACAAGTAAAGAGCGCAAAATTCTGTATGCAGCAAATATTTTATGCTAATGGCATGTTCCTGATTTGTGGGTGATCTACAAAGATTGCTTGCGCAATTGATAACAGGTGCAAACGGCTAAATTTAAATGAGTTTGCCGGCGCCATTCCCTTTGAGAGCGCAAGAAAGGTGCAAACGGAAAATGAAATTCAAGCCATTGGAGTGGTTTCTGTACACAATCTCTCTGTCCAACGTGGGAACAAGTTGCACATGCGTGCAGCCTATTGCTACAACAATGTCAGGAAAACCAGCAATATCATAAAGGCCTTGCTTAGTGGCATTAAATGCATCACAAGTGTTTAGAAAATTAATGTATCTGCCTGCGTAACATTGCATTCAAAACATGTAACAACACACTAGAAAAACTGCCCAAAATACCACCACTAACTACCACAGTTAGTGTGCTGGAATGATCCAGATGAAAGGAAATGCAATGCTGCGAGGAGTTTTACAAAGTATGGCACAACTCCTCTGTGACGGGTTCCAAATCATCCTTTAAATCATACCGTGGATCTAAGATTGCAATGCTGGACAGGCGATAGGTCTCAACAATCGTTGACTCTGGAATTCCAAAAGACATTTACACAAGCATGGCTTCTGGTGTCTGTGTCTTTCTCCTCGCAACAGCCACTGCAGCAATTTTTGCACAAAGTTAAGACATGCTTTTCAAAGGCGATAAATATAGATGCAAAATCAGAAGCTGCAAACAGTTTTGGGTTTGATAAATCACACTGCGCCTGGAACACCCACGTATTTACATGTTCTCCTCCCAATATTCTGTGTCTTCTGACAGAAGTACCCACATTGCAGATTCATCAAGAGCAAAAGTGCCCTTTGTGCACATCTTGTGGAAGGTTTAACAGGCGCAGTTTTACCTGTGTGTCGTTAGTAAATCAGCTGCTGCTTGTTTTTGTAAACTCTGAGAGGTTTGCGCTCATTTTAACAACGACAGACCTTTGATAAATCAGGCCCTTTGTCTGTTCAGAAATCTCTTCTGAAAAGATTCAAGATGCAAAAATCAACATGTTGGATTTAAGTTATTAAAACACAAACCTCTGCTGTCATCCTGTCTGCATTTAGCAGGTTTGACAGTTTTCCCAGCCTCTTTGTCCCATCTGGTTTCCTTAGTGTTATTTAACGTTATCTAAAAACAGACACAGCAGATGTTTCGATGTTCATTCAGTAAATAAAACTTCAATCCTTCTGAATACGATGCTCACCTCAGAACTCAAGGAGTCCGTTTTTTCTTTCTCTTCTCCTGTTACAATGTCGTTTTCTGACTTTGTTTCTGGTGTTTCTTCTTTGTTAAAATTAGTTTGTGTTTGTTCTTCCGTTCCTGGACCAGATCTCTCAGGTAACTGCTGTAAATCCACCTGTTCAAACATTAGTGGGAATTTTAGGTATTTGTCTGTAACTTACTGTTTCAGTCTCACATTTAACAGAGTCCAATACCTCAGAATTTTCTGGCAGAGCAAAAGAAGTCTCCATGTCAACACTCTGCTCTTCATCTTCAATGACGATCAACACCTGACTGTCTTTCTCATGTAACATCTTGTCTTGTTCAAGTCCAGCTGACTGGGTTTCAGTCCTGTCTGCAGAACCATTCATTTCTGGTGTTTCTGCCACAGTTGTAAAGCCCAGTTCAACATTTGAGGTGGTAAGATTTGAGTCTGGTTGCTGGAGGCTCAAACTGAAATTTAAACACAAACACTTTGTGGGTTACCAGGAAAAACTTGTTGCAAAGCAAAATATTTATCCAACATTTGATATGATTTTTAATGAATTGCCGCCAAACATCTAGTCAAATACAGTTTGTGTCAAATCCCAGGATCGTTGAGATAAAAAAAAGAGATTATACTCATTGACAGTTAAAAAACATAAAATAAGGATAATCCCAGAAAGGTCATGGCGCAGAAACACGGACATCACTGCAGTTTAACTTTTTTGTTTTCTGTCACTTGGTGAGTTTTAACCGTTAAAGATCATCTTTTGACCTATTGTAAAGCATCTCAGTGGCCTTTAAATTATGATTATGGTGTTTTTGCCCAAAATGCTCACGAAACCTGTGCTGTTTTGTAATTTCTGCATAGCAGCAGTAGCTCATTAGCAATTCGCTTGTGCTGTGGGAAGCCCCTCCCCGTTGTTGAGAGCTCCCTGTTTATGGTAGGGCTAGCTAACTAGCGCTACGAGCTTGTGGCTCACCCAGTGCCTTTTCTACATACTTTTGTAGACACATTTTTGCATCTGCTACTGATTCACAGTGATCTGAATGCAGAAATACTCAAAAATGCAATTTTGAGCTTAATTTTTTAAAAACATGTCCTTTAGCACCTCACTAGCTCCAAGCTAGTGCTACTGCTAGCTTGGAGCTTGTGGCCCGCCCAGTGTGTGTTTAATCTGCAGGGGCAGTGCTGACACGCTGGGCAGCTCCTGGTGTAACATTGTTACATCACTATGTTACAGTCAGTCATTTTCCAAGAGAGAGTAGAGCATCTGCTCAGAACACAGGATTCAGGAGGATTACTGAGAAATGCTTGTATAAGCCAAAAACCACTCTGGGTTTTTTAAATAAGGAAATAATATCACAACATGTTTAAAAGCTCCAAAAAGTGATTGGGCATGATACAGGACCTTTAAGTCACAGACACTGAGGCAGGAAATCACAGTATTTAATAACACTTTAACTTCTTTAACTTTGTACATCATAAAGGACATTCCACCGATTCCTGTGCTGATATGACATAAAAGTGAAATACTCACGGCCTCACGTTCTTAACATTCTTCCTATGGAGAGGAAAGAAACAGAGGCCATCAGATCAAAACTTATACCATGAGATTTGTTCATAAACACATTCTGAAATATGTTTTAAAAAATTAGACACAAACGTACCAAACTGTATTTTTAGAGAAACAGCCTTTTAAGTGTTTGTTCACCACCTGAGTTACGCTGCTGGGTTCAGTCATTTCAATGTAGATCTGAAACACATAAAAACAAGATTCCTTTATTTACATGTTCAAACTGGACTTTGGAACATATTCATTCATTAACGTGAATCCACATCTGGATTCTCTAAGTCTGGTGTGTTCAGTTAGAAGGTTTCAGGTGTTGAGGATGTCGTACTCTGTCAGCGAGCGGCAGGAAGTTGACAAAAGAAGCAACAGATGACACCAGTTTCACTACAGAGATGATGAGGTTCGTGTAGTTGGAAGAAACCTCCACACACAGCAGCCGCTCCTTCAGGGACTCTGGCTCTGAAATGTACTTAAAAAAAAATCATATAAAACAAATGAGAAATCAAAGCAGAACTTGCTACCTGCAGTAAGTTTAAATAAATAAAATACAGACTTACAACGTTGCTCCATTTCATTAGATTTCTGTACACAACTTCCTGAAAACAACAAACAATAATGTTACTACTGTCATTATAACATGTATTAACAAATCCCTTTTGCATTTACAACATTTAGTTTAAGAATTTTAATCCAGCGTTTCATATTAGTACCCGTTCTGACTACATCTAGAAATCTCTCTGTATCAACACAATAAAGCAGCTCTGAAAGGCCTTGAGCATTAGAGCCTCATTTTAATGTTCCATCATTTGACTGATTGCTCTCAATCATGCAAGACTTTATAATAAACTTCTTTTTTTAATAAGTCACTTGCCTGATTCATTCATAACCACATTTTTCCACATCATATGGCACTCTTCTAAGAACCCATAGGGCTTTACAGTGAATACATTACACATCCCTTACACTGGAGCTTGTTTTCCAGCTTTTACCTATATGTATCTTTGGCACTTCTAATCTTGATTTGTTTTGTACACTTCTAAATAACCCCATGTCTCTCTATCTGAAAGTTCTTTTTTCTTCATAGTAGTCAGTTACACACTGAGTCATTGCACTGATGTCCCTCTCCATGTGGATCAAAGAGCGCATCCCAGTCTGCAGCTTCTAAACGTCCTTCAGACTTTCTTAAGATTCCTGTGACCACCTCCTCAGTTCTTCAGATTGCAGTTTCTGTCTTAACAATGGTTGAGCCAACATGTTGGACTTAAAGGCCTAATATGGAACACAAACACCACAGCGACATCCAGTACACGGATACCACTACCGCAACAACAGAAAAAGCCCTCCCACCGTCAGGGCGCCAGGCTCGCGACCCCCATGTGCACTCAGATACCGCAAAAAATTCCTCACCCAAACCCCCTCTGAATTCCGATCCTCTTCGATTGCTCCTCCCGAAGAAGGACAACAAAATCCCTGAGGCCCCGAAGCAGCTTCTCAACCGGTCGAGTCCACCATCCTCTACAGTACCAGCCTTGCTATTTATGTAATATGGTGCCCACTATTGGCTGGTAGATGCCAAAGTTGTGCCGCCACAATAAATATTTTATTTCAAATATAATTGTTAAAGGAAATACTGTACATTCATTCTACACCCCTCTAAACACCCAGTAGAGGTATTATTTTGTTAATAAATATTGCTTTTTATGAAAATGTTCCATATTCCACCTTTATAAAGCAACCCCCCCCCCCCACCCGCCAAAGACAAAAAAATTGGAACCAAGTAATCCAGTGTTTAGTCAAAAATGTGATGAGAAACAAATAACTTTAAATGGAATCTCATTTTTTTACAGCTTGACTTGTCCTCATTCTGTCCTACGTTTGTTTAGCATAAGACAAGGGACTGAAGCTTCAGTTCGTTTATGTACCTCACTGAATCCAGGATTCATGTCTTGTAAGACGAAATGAACACTGAGAGGAACGCCGTGGGTAGAAACTGGATTTTCCAGATGATCCCGGACAAAACGGCAGCATGAATCCCAGCAGGTAAAATACACAAAGGCCTGGAGGTGACAACAGCAGAGAGTAAGTAAGTGAGTAAAACTCAAATGGGATTCAAAGTTTTTCACTCAAGTTAATAAGAATTCATTCTTACCCTCTTCTGCAAAGGCAGGACGAGCAGGTGAAAGAACAAAGAGCTACGGTCTTTTCGGGAAAAATAACGCCACACCAACCGGGTAATTTTGTTGTAGTTCCAACTTTTTTCACTGAAACCCGTCAGCATGATGGTGGAGAGCGCATGGCCTTGAGGTCGAGCTTTCTACAGGAGTTTAAAAAAAAAAGTTAATGTAACAGAAATAGCACTGAAAAGTTCCCAAATGGAACAGTTTGTAGAAAAGCACAATCACCTTTATGTCTTCTGCTCCCTTGACTGTCAGAAAATCTAAAAGTCAAAAACAAACACAGTCAGTTGGAGAATGTTTTTTTATTTTGAAATGCAATAATTGGATGTTAAATGTGCTTCTGTTACCAGGGATGTTGAACCACGGAGACACCGTGGGAAACAAGTAGGGAGAAGTTGTCATTGTGATCCAAAATGGTGGGGAGCTACCCTGTGGAACCTCAGATGCAGTCTTTGGGATCTTTGCTTCAGCAACAATATCTGTGCAGTCTGGAAGAGGTTTTACTGCCAGTTTTGGTGCTTCATAATCAAACAAACAAACAGAAAATAAGGCTCAGTGGAAAAAACTTTTCCCAGCGGGAAGGGACACGTGGCTGATTTAGCATCAATTAAACATCCAGTGGGAAGAAATATCGAGACAATGGAACCTGTTGTGTTTTTAAAGTGGTGTTTGAATAATTTAGGAAGTTAGAAAAGACTAAATACTTATTAGGACCTAATACATAAAAATAACCCTAACCCTAAAGTTGAAAGAGGGTGTAACATGTTTTTAACAAGATTTTAAATGTCTTTAAACTTACGCAGTGCTCTGAAGGGACCTTCTGGTATTTTCAGCCTTTTGACTTTGCAGGTTTGGCCTTGTTTTAAGAGGCTGTACCAAACGCCGATCCGATCAGCATCTTGAACAGAGTCAAACTCGATGAAAACCTAGAAGACACAAACAGGTCAGAGAAGACGAGTTTACAGGCAGACGTTTTTAAAGCACCGAGTTTGTGTTTATACCTTATTGAGCAGAGGCAGGTAGATTCTAACTGATCCAATCTGTGTCAAAGCTTTCCTGAGCTCACTGGCCTCGCTTGGTGAGATGTTCTGGATGTAGATCGTCCTCACATCAGCATCCGTCGCCTCCTATAACAAGATCAGCAAGCGAACACTGAGTTTAACCAAGTAACCTGATGTTTATCATTCAAATAGATTTAACATTAAGGTGCATTTAAATTCTAATTACACAGAGAAGACAGCAAACAAACACGATCATGTTTTAAAGACCAGTAAGGGGTTACTTACAGGCGGCATCAGTTGCGTCAGAGTTTTATAAAAGGCAAACTGAAACAGAAAGTGTGCAAGAGTTAAAAATTACTAATAATCTACAAATATCAGTTCAATTTAGATTCAACAGATTCTTTGTGCAGACATCTGCAAATATTATAAATGCTCAATTTAATGACATTGAAAAGTCATTGAAGTTTAAGAGAAATTAAGTATATATTTATTTATTTATTTATTTGTTTGTTTGTTTGTTTGTAACCTGTCTCGTCTGGCAGCTTATGTAAATGGAATTATGATCCAAATGAAATGTGTGAGTTTTTTTTTGCTTTATTGGCTTTATTTCTACTTATAAACTGTATCAGTGGGTCTTTAAGGCAATCTTTCAGTTTCTGGGCATTTTTTGACATTTTTATGTAAACTTGTTAAATTCTACACTTTTTGGTCTAAAAACGTCTTAGTGCTGCTCTCTTTGTGATTAGCTGAAAGTGGTACATCTTTTCCAATCTTCACGTCACAGGCATCGTCTCTTATGTCTGGTTCACACGGCACGATTTTAATAGTGTCGCACGAGCTTCAGGCCGCAGAGTAAAAAAAATTGGGCGTATTCCTGTTCTGCTCCTACCGTCTGAGGTGTCTCATCATGTCATGTGGCCACACACCACACAGAGTGATTTCTCTCCCTACATTATCAGTAAAGACGAGAATTCTCACAAAAAATCTGTGCGATGCTAGTTGACAAATGCCAAAAACCTCAGAAGAAGAAGAAGAATCCTCCTGTCATCTCGCTTTCTGATTGGCTATATGCTGAGCTGAGCTGGCTGCATGATCAGTTTTCATGGCAGGGTTAGGGTTATCAGGCCAAAACAATCCAACATGTTGGATATCCCCGATTTGCACCTGAACGTCCTTCCGAGTGGACCGATCTCTCTTAACACACGGCAGGAGTATCGGTTAGGATTATCTAAAAGAGCCGTCCCAATAATCAGGGCTTGTTGGAAGGGGAAATCTGCATGAAGATCCTGTCATGTGAACCTGGCATAAGACACGCCCCGTGGGGTATAAAACAATCTCTCAGACACGTTGCAACATTGTCTCCAGCTTCTCATCAAAGAGCTGCACACAGAGATTTAGAGCAACTGGCTGAAAACTAAAACAAAGTGAATAATTAATATCAGTAAAAGAATAATGAAATCAGCACCAAGGAGACCCGGGAAGTCCACAACCCGTCAAGAGCTGGAAGATCCTGGGCCATGCATCCTGCGTGCTCTCCGTCAAGTAACATTTTAAACATATTTTACATAATTTACACAGAAATTCAGGTTGTTTTGTTGTCATCATAACAAGGCTGTTTCTTCTTGGAGAAAAATCTTTTAAGTCCCAACATGCACGTCTTCATAATACAAACTCAGCACATTCTTACCGGTGAAATATTTAAAGGTTTCTTTAAAGCCCAAAAAATGAGTTTCGATCCTTTGAAGAAAATTCCACGTAGCGACGAGCTGATCGCAGCGTTTAGCGTCTCTTTACTTGGCATCTGAGCAACAGCCTTAAAGAAAAAGAGGAAAACAGATTCATTCCTGCGTCAGGTTCATGATGATTATACACGACTCTCAAAACGAGATCAGATATGAATTTCTAAAAACGAGACAAAAACAAAATGAAAGATGCACCATTTGTTTCTGAGGAATCACATAGATCGTTTCATGACAAGAAAATCCGAATGGGCGGAGCAAATCCACGACATCCTTCTCTGTGTAGCAGCTGTCTTCATACTTCGGGAGGTTGGTTATCAACAAGATCGTTGTCTTTAAAACCAGGACAGAGAAACACAGAAATGCTGCTAATTAAATAAACTCACAATAAATTTGATTTAGAATTTCACCACTTGATAAAAGTTATTATGTGGTATTAATTACAGGATGTAACACTCAAGGTATCAGATAATAAAAACTTACAGCTGATTCTGATGAAACTGAATCGATGAGCCCTGGAAAGGAGAGTCAAAGAATCAGAGACGATGAAATAAATAAATAATAAATATCAATCTGCAGTGATGTCACATCCACGTACAACGGACTCTGGAATCCAGGCACTTCTCTATCTTCTCCCCTAAAGGTGGGAAACAAGATGTTTTGGCGGAACTCTTCTGCGCTGCAGCAGCTGGTGGTTTTGCTAAAGAGAAAGTTTATTGTAGATGGAGAGAAAGAGGTTTTACACCTGGTTTAAGTTAAACCTGAAGCACATCTGTACACAGCTGGTATAGTAAAAGCCTTTTCCTGAATATAAGCAGCTAAACTGAGATGGGCCCACTCAGAGGAGAACATGGCGGAGACCCAGAATCCTTTCTGACCTGCAAACATTTAGTGATCCTTCAGAAGTGGCCGAGGAGTGAAACTTTCAGGTGTTCACTCCAAGATCTGTCATCCCTGACCTGATTTAGGTGTGCTGCAAAAAAATGGATGGATGGATGGATGGATGGATGGATGGATGGATGGATGGATGGATGGATGGATGGACAGACGGACGATGGCCGGACGGATGATGGACGGACGAACAGATGATGGACAAACGGATGATGGACAGACGGATGATGGACAGACGGATGATGCACAAACGGATGATGGACAGACGGATGATGGACGGACGGACAGATGATTGACAGACAGATGATGGACAGACGGATGATGGACGGACAGATGATGGACAGACGGACAGATGATGGACAGACGGACAGATGATGGACAGACAGATGATGGACGGACAGATGATGGACAAAAGGATGATGGACAGACGGATGATGGACGGACGGATGGACAGATGATGGACGGACGGATGATGGACGGACAGATGATGGACAAACGGATGATGGACATACGGTTGATGGATAGACGGACCGATGATTGAAAGACAGATGATGGACGGACGGATGATGGACGGACAGATGATGGACGGACGGATGATGGACAGACAGATGATGGACGAACAGATGATGGACGGACGGATGATGGACGGACAGATGATTGACAGACAGATGATGGACAGACGGATGATGGACGGACAGATGATGGACAGACGGACAGATGATGGACAGACGGACAGATGATGGACAGACAGATGATGGACGGACAGATGATGGACAAAAGGATGATGGACAGACGGATGATGGACGGACGGATGGACAGATGATGGACGGACGGATGATGGACGGACAGATGATGGACAAACGGATGATGGACATACGGTTGATGGATAGACGGACCGATGATTGAAAGACAGATGATGGACGGACGGATGATGGACGGACAGATGATGGACGGACGGATGATGGACAGACAGATGATGGACGAACAGATGATGGACGGACGGATGATGGACGGACAGATGGACGAACAGATGATGGACGGACGGATGATGGACGGACGGATGATGGACAGACAGATGATGGACAGACAGATGATGGACAGACGGATGAAGGTCAAGGAGGGACACCTGACATCTCTCTGCAGCTCCTTCTCAGGGGTTACAAGATGTTCACCTCCAAACAGGAAGTGCCTGAAACACTTCCTGTTTGGAGGTGATTGGCAGACATATTGATCATGAGTTCAAACCACCACAGCTGATTCTTCTCAATATGGAGGAACAACAGAAAAAGCAACAGAAATGTGGTTCATATCTCACCATCAATGACAAGAAACGTTCATTTCTAAGACATCTAACAAGAAAGACACGAGATGAGACATAACTGTCTCCAGCTTACATTCTTGCGTCTTTTCTTTGTCCTTGTGCACCAGCCAAGATTTTCTGTTGAAAAAGGAAAAAAAAAAAAACACTGAATCGAGGAAAACACTGTCTATTCAAGGTTTTACTGCACCTGATTACTCAAACAGTATCAGTTAAGGGAACGTCCCCAAAATATTTGAGTTTACAGAGTGAATTAAACTGAACAGCAACATTAAATTCATGTAAAGACATTATAAAACACAACTTACTGATCAGCAGACATCTTCAGCTTGTGCTTCTTAACAATGCGAGACTGCAAATAAATAGATTTTATGGTTTATTTCAATAAAAAACAAGAACATGGTCTATATTTTCAGAGCTCGAGGAAGCTCATCGACTCCTGAACGCACACCGACCCCTGAACGCACACCGACCTTCAGCCTCGGAGGAGAATCTACTGTGCTCTTTGTTTCCACTGGAACCGACTTTGCATCATTGCAGGATGTCGACTTCAACTTCTCGAGCTCGGCCAATAAGACGGGAGTCAGAGTTTTAACCACCGTCTCCAGACTCGACTGACCTGACAGAGACTGAAGAGCTAGAAGGACAGAAAGGCAACAAGTCTGAGTCTGTATATTATAACTCTAGATAAACCGTCATGAAGGTAAGACATCATCCGCCACACCTGAAGCTTCCAATAGTTTCTTAGTCAGCATCTCTGAGTCGCTGGATTTATTTGTCCGAGTGTCTGATGCTTCGGAGGACAGTCGTCTCTCATGGCTCCGTCTTTGTGAAGTTCGTTTCTCGTCCCTCCTGGTGGGTGAGGATCGTCTCTCGTGGCTCCTCGAACGTGAGACATAGCGAGAGGTGGACTGTTTGCATCGTGGAGAACGAGACCTGAAAAAAGAGCAACGTATGACTCGGTTAATCAGCTGTAAGAAGTTTCAGAATCCTCGTTTCCTTCAGACGGACATGTAAGAGTCGTCTCTGCCGGGTTGAGGTGATCTCGATCGCTTGCTGCGCCTGTCTCTCCGATCCATGGTAGAACAGTGGGGCTGGGGAGACCTGGAACGTGGTCTGCACCGCAGACCTGTCGCCCCACGACGAGGACTCGGGCTGTAAGAGCGGGAGTGGAAGCTGCTGCTGTACGGATGCTGTTTGTCCCGTCTATCCTCCAAGCCGCGGGGGCTGAGCGGACTACGTGAGCGAGATTGACTCGCGTGCCGGGCGTTCTGGAGACGGTGAGCACTAAAAATTAAAAAAAAAAAACAAGGGAATGATGAATGATGATTTTCTTTTCTGATGCGTTTGATATTAATCTGAAAACAGAGACTTTTACCTTATAGCTGACTGAATGTCACCGTCCCACTTCGGAAATCTGCAAAACAATGAAGGAGACGTCGTTAACAGGATGCGTTGAAAAGATTCACAAACCTCGACAATGTGGGTTTCAGGACAAGATGAAGGTGCTGACGACTAGCGGTAAGGTCACATGACTCACTGTGTTCGGAGGAGTCTGCAGCTCTCCAGATGGAAGCTGGTGTTCTGGTGAGGGAGCCAATCCTGGCAGCCGTAACAACAACATGGTTAGAGGCGTCGCCGATACTGATAAGAAATGCTCAAGCACCCAAAGGAAACAGTAGGAATGAAACTAAATTAGTTCAAAGGTCATGTGACTGTGTCGCGCTAGTCCTGCGTCAACAGTCATACAGATGCAGCATGACGGACCACAGCTGATGTAAACGGCCCTTAAGATCTCACAGATCTGCACTGGGTTTGATTCTCCAAGGTCAAACCTTCGTCACAATGACACGTACAAACAGCTGAGCTGTAAACATGCCACGAGTTTTGGACCATTTCCTTTGACTTTAGAAGAATCAAGAATCGACTCATGTAGAGATGCTTCCTCTGGATCCACGGCTTCACCCACCAGTATCGCTTTCATCTCTCTTCTCCTGCTGCTTTGGAATAAAAGCAGCAGCTACAACCACTAAAAATCTTTTTCCTCTTTTCCATACATCTGCAGAAGGTGCAGCTGGAGTCTTTCCTGCATTACCACTATCTTTTTATTACAAAAATTACAAACTTTTCCACAAATTTCTGAGAAGATTTGATAATCAACATATCAATGATATTCGCCAACGAAATGTGTCGAAGGATCTTAGAAATACTGGATGGAATTTGTCATGAGGTTCACATGGGGGCCTCAACACCTTCTACTGGTCTGCATGCAGCCGTAAGTAGATTCTCTACAAAGAACATAAGGAATCTTTACGACAAACATCAGCAGAAAATCACCTCATTTTCTCTGGAATGTCTCAAGTTGCTCATCTGCAGTCGTACCAAATTCTTATGAATGGAAACTGAAACCAAAACCACCTCCACAAACTTTAGATATCGTAGGAACTGGGAGGTTCGTACAAACCCAAAGTTCTTAGGCATCATTGTGACCAAGGCTTTAGAGAACCTGGTTGACCATGCAAGGACATCCACATACCGTCTGAGGAGGACAGGATGTTCATCAGGCTGAACAGAATCTGTCCAGTGCTGCTTATACTATGTATCGTGTCTACGGTCCGTCTTCTGGTGCCCTTTAGTCATTGTTCTGACTGTTGGACCCTCCAGCTGCTTGACAACACCAACAGGTTCCACATCTAATATGTTAAATATCATCACCGGTCTGCACGAGTTCAGTCAACATCAGATCATTCCATCTGGGTGTTTAACTCTACCGTATGTCACGGTCATTTATTCTAAATATGTTTGACATTAACCAGAGAAGAAGGAATGAGACACGATACCGAGAGGTGATACCAGTAACTGTATCGATATCGGTATGAGTATCGATACCAGTATCGGTATCGATATTATTCTAATGTAATCATATCGGTTAGTTAACTGGTACCATGAACCAATACTTAAAGCGTAAAAACTCTGCAATAATTTCACAGAAAATTTCTATTTATCACTTGAAATTTAGATTTGTGGTTATTTTTATTGATATTTTATTTGTTTATCTGATGCACCATCATTTGTTGTAACAAGCAGAGAAGAAAATAAAACCTGTCTTCCAATTCATTGTATTTTTTGTGTAGTAGGAGTATTGGCATTGGTACTCTGTATTGGCAAGTACTCAGATCCAAGTATCAGTATTGTTGCATCTCCAATTTTCATGCTTACGGATAGAAATTTAGAGTTTAAAACAAAAACCAGCAGAACAAAATAATAAAAGAAATTCCCTCACCTGCATTGAAGGACACTTCTTGTTACAAAGAGAACAGGTGTGTGGAAAGACTTTCGGTGTGAATGCTGCGTAGTCATGGATCATGGACAGTGTTGGCAGACCTGTTAAAAAGAAACTCTTTCCTATATACGGCTCACTGGAAGTTGGTTTTGAAGAAGAAACTTCCTGTTGAAAATCGTTTCCCATCTTCTTTGGCTCCGAATGCTTCGCCGGACTTTGTCGTTTAGCTTTTAGTTTTGTGTGCTTCTGCTCCTCGCCAACTGATTCTCTTTTATCTCGAGTCTTACTCTGAGGACTGTTGGACCTCTTCCGACCAGGACGGCTGACAGGGCTGGATCTTTGTTTTCGCTCCGTCGACTGGCGGCTTAGCTCAGTTTCTTCTTTTGAAGGACGAGATGTGGAACCTGTAGACTTGTGAAATTTAAAATCTTTGTGTTTCTGTTTAGGTTGGACCTGATCTTCTTTAGTTGAGTCACTATCTGGATGATTATTCTTGGAACCACTGGAACTTGGTACGGAATCCCCAGTCGCACCTCCGTTACCTGAACAGGTCTTTTTAGTCTGATCTTTAACAGCAGTGCTCCTGTCAGAAGTTCCACAGTCAGTCGCTTCTTTTCCTTTTAGAGTATTTTGGGGCTTTTTGTTTATAAGTGACTCGTCTGAAGAACTTAAATTATTATCTACTTCAGGTTCAGAGGAACTTCCTGTAGCTTCAGCACTTTTCTTCTTCTTCTGGATGTAAATCTGATGCAAGATGAGAGGCAGAGTTTCAGGAGTGATCTCATCATCATGGTAAGACTCAAGGTCCACCAGGTCCTCCTTATCGAGTCCAAAGCTCAGAAGGATGTTCATAGCTGACTCTGCAGTATACCCAGGTTGACTGGACTCAGTAGGAGAAACAAGTCTACCATCTAAGCCTGGAACGGACTGCATCTCCCCCCCTTCTTCACTACATGAAGACCCCCTATGGCCGTCAGATCCAGATGATGGATCCTTCTTTGCATCTCCTCTGCATATCAGTAACCAATCCATGGAGCTGCTGCTGCTGCAAGCACCCGAGAGTTTACGTCCTCGGGAAGCTGATGATGATGGGTTGGTGGTCTTGTCCAGAGACCGATGTCCCGCCTATTTGTCACTCCAAACATGCAGGTCTCAGTGAGGGTCTTTTCTTAGCTGATCAGTGGATGGTCCAAACTGGTTCTGGATGTAACTCAGATCTCCAGAGATACCGTGTCACATGTGGAATGAGACACGGGGGTGAAAAAGTTCCCAAGATTCTGAAGGTCAATGTCCTGAAGCAGAAGGAGGTTTATGGAGATGTTACCAGCTTCATGTGGAGGAACAGTGTTCGTTTGCTGATCTTCTTCATCCTGTCTGGAACATAATCAGAATTATTTCCATCTTTCAATCTCAAAATAACTCTGAAGTCCTCACTAGATATTTCAATTCTTTGTTTGATTTTCTGCTTCCTGAAAATTTTGTGTCATTTTTTCTGTAAACTATTCTTGATCAACACTAATACCATCCTCACTCTCCATGTCTCCCCACTCACAGCACAGCTTCCCCGCCATCACTTTCACACCCTTTCCAGAGTTTGTCATTTCTTCCAAATATCTTATTTTTCGTCGATTAGTATGGGTATTGCATGAATTCACGCCTCTTATCCATCAACTCCTTATTTCCATCGGTTTGTTAACTTTTACTACTGACTTATTTCCAGCAAACCGTTTCTATCAATTAGCCCCGTTTCCGCCGCAGATTCTGCTGCTTCGTCGAGTCTCGTCCTGGCTGAATTTAGAACCCGCTTATCGGTTCCATCTCCTGAATCTGGATCTCAACCATGTATATTACATTCGTTTCTTATTTCTAAAACGTGTGTACTTACAGCTCCATGTGTTTACAAACCATCTGCGTGTTTTCAGTTTTTCTGTCCTCACGTTTAATTACTGCCACCTGCTGGCTGGAGTATGAATTTACTTATTCTCTGTATTCTCACAACAAGTCCAGGAAAACCAGAAAGAACGTTCTTAAATTCGGATTATTTATAAATTAATTCATTATATTAATTATTATTTTTTATTATTATTCATTATATCTAAATATGAGAGCAGTGGACAAAGTCTATCTATCTATCTATCTATCTATCTATCTATCTATCTATCTATCTATCTATCTATCTATCTATCTATCTATCTATCTATCTATCTATAGATCAGTAACTGGGTTAGAGTTTTTAGTATTATTTTCAGTGAACAGTCACATCAGTTACATTTTCTGTGGTTATTTTGTCTCATACTGACGAGGATAAATGTTTCAGATCAGTAGATTTGATACTTTGAGTTATTTAGAAACGGAATAAGCAGATTTTCCAAGGCAGTTGTGTGAAAGAAAAGAAAAGCGAGATTAAAATAAAAGTTTTTTTCTAATTTTTGCTTTATCATATTGCTCTAAATGTTATTTTAGGAAGCATATGTTTTTGAATAAAACATATTATTACTCATATTTCTGTGGCAGTAGCTAAGGAGGTAGAGCAGGTTGTCTGGTAACTGTAGAGTCATCCATTAGTGGAACCGTTGCCTTGTTGCCTTGTTGCCTTGCCATCTCATAAAAGAAACATCACTTTCTCAAAAACCTGTTATATATACCTGTCTTCTTCCCTCTGGTGGAAGATTTATTTTATTATGGAATTACAAATTAACATGCAATATGTAACAATAGAATTATATTTAATATGATCCCAAAAAAGTCTTTTAAAAGTCATGACTTTTATTATGTGTCAGGAAAATGAAGGGAAGAGAGGAAAAAAAAGTTTATTTGGTTTCTAAAATGCTCTTTTGTTGGTTCCAAAGTGAAACAAAATGTGCACTTAAACTAATTCTTGCCTCTGGCTGGATAACTGTTTCAGCTAATTAAAATTAAAACTCTGGCTCATCACCAACATTATAAGTGGAAGCTATCAAAGCAGAAACAGGCTGTGAGTCAAAATGCCAGGATATCAGGTTTAAAGTAAAAGGGGCAAAGAGGGAAGCAGCTGTGTGAAAGCAAATGTGTGAGAAAGATTAATGCGAGCGCCTTTTTCTGATGGCGTGCTGTAGGTGAGAGTGTGGAGGAAAATGCTAACGTGGTGGTAAAGCTGCTGATCAGACGTCCAGAGTGTTTCGGCCCAGCCCTGAGGGGAGAGGGGGGGGGGCAGGGTCTGCTGGCTGCCATGAAGGAGGCCATCAAGATTTCTGAAGATCCTGCTCTGGACCTGCCGAAGCCTCCAGCTGGTGCCGCTCCTGGGTCAGAATCTGTTTTAACCTAAACAGTTCTGATCTGCAGTTAAACAGCCAATGATTGCTAATGCAACATTAACCTGTGAACACATTCACTGGAAGTCAATTAAAGTTAATCCAATTATCTGAGCTGGCACAAAAGATTTAAAAGTAAAAAAGCAGCTGATTGTCTTGAGAACAGTTTGTTTGTGAGACATACGATGTATGAACAAGGAAAATCAACAATAAACACAAATAGCAAAGTTGAATGAATTTTTAAAAAGTAAAAACATGTTTATTATAATTATCTCTGAGTTTATTTATTCTGAGTTTGTTTTAGTTTTATTCTTGTTCCTTGCTGAAATTATTAAAATAATCAGAAAATAATCTCAAAGTTACTGCAAACAATATACCTGATGGTTAATTGTAAGACAGAAAAAGGAAGGATTGTTGCTGCTGTATACAAGTCAATGGCTGCAGCCCTTTGCTCACCTCTGCCTCTTCCTGGTCTGTGGTTGTGCGCGGGGAAACTGTGCCCCGGGACCCGCAAACAATTTATTAGTTCCGCATGGGAAGGCAGGAGGTGAATGGGTCTGGAGAAACCTTTTCTTTTGTTTGTAAATGGAAAAATGTCACATAATGTATTAAATGTGATGAGGCATGAAAAAGGTTACTGAAGGTTTATAAATATTGTAAATATTTCGTTGTTGATATTGTATTGTTGTTTAATGTTTGTATTTTGTCGAGTCTTGTGTTAGAATGGTTTATTCCAATTAGTTAATTTTTCCCAGATTATATAAGCTTCTCTGTGTCAGTCAGTTGTTGTTGGTGGTAGGATGAGATATATGTTGGAGCACCATAATAAAATCACTGAAAAATAATGTCTTCTTGACTCCTGCTCCTCCTTCTGGGATGTTTGCCTCCATGGCCGCTCGAGTATATAATGTGAGAACAGAAAGAACCAGTTTTATTCTTACAGAATTGTCCACCTACTGCTTCCCTGCAGCTCATTTTTCTTTTTGAGTGATATAAAAGTCAGATACTCACTGGAGTCACACATGAATCTTTGTGCTTGTCTGTTTCAGATCTGGTGAGGAGGAAGAAGAAGTTACTCACAGGGGAAATGCCATCATGTCCTTCTATTCAGAAGAAATCAGATCCCAATAGCATCTGTATGAAGCAACATTTAAAGGATCAATACTCACTGAAAGGATGGAAATAGCTGTTTCCTGGTTGTCTGAACCGGACATGTTCAGCACAGGCAAAATGTTTGATTTGTTTAATCAAATAGTAAATAATTTGTAAATAAAATGGTCTTTATGAATCATCAAAATTTAGATTTCTATAGAAACACCATTTTCTCATACAGATGCATTTTAAAGCTGCAACATGAACAGGACGAGCCGTGAGGGTCACTTTCTTATTTATCCTTCTTTCTAAAGTTAGTTAGCTTCCTGTAAACACACTCTCTTTATAACTACAGCCAAGTGGGTCATATTATAAATAGAGGGCAACAGAAATCCCCTCATACCATCAACAGTTGTTCTGACGAGTCGCCATGATGCGAGTCCTGAGCTCCAGAGTTTCTTCTGTTCTCTGAGGCTACACTTCACTGAATTATAAACATTTATTTAGATGGAATATTTTCATAAAAAGAAATATTTTCAACAACATAATACCACCACAGGGTGTTTAGAGGGGTGTAGAATAAAAGTGCAGTATTTCCTATAAAGGTTCTGTATCCTGCTATTTTACAGCTGTCAACATCTGGGTTAGACACATATATGATACAATCTTATGACTGGTGTTATATAGTCTTAATTTATCCTGAAATATAATTTATATTCTCGAGTTATTCTCTGAACAGGAAGTAAAACACTCGATTTACCTAAAATCCTGTCTCTCCTCCAGGCCCTCTCCTCATGAGTGCTGCCCCTCGAGCTGCCTGAATAAAATGGTAAATGTCCTGTATTTGTATGGTACTTTTCTAGTCATTCAGACCACTGAAAGAGCTTTCACACTTTGACACGTGGTGGTGGAAGCCGGGATCGATCCACCAACCTTCAGATTGGAAGACGACCGCTCGCTCTAACCATTGAACCGCAGCCGCCTTAATTAATTCACCAAATGGTGAATAAATTTAGAAAGTAAAATACTACAAACGGTGGTGTTTAGTGTCTTGCTTCAGACTCTCACAGCTCTGGGTGTGTGTGTTTAATCTGCAGGTCCTGGTGTAACATTATTGCATCACTATGTTACAGTCAGTTGTTTTCCAGGAGAGAGCGGAGCAGCTGCTCAGAGTGCAGGATGCAGGAGGATGAATGAGAAATGTGTGTATTAAACCAAAAACCACTCTGGTGGGTTAATAAGGAAATAACATCACAACATGGTTAAAAACTGCAAAACGTTGATTTTGCATGATACAAGACCTTTAACAATTATATTTGAAGTTAAATATTCTGACAGGGATGACTTTGGCATTTTGTTTACATCTACCAGCCAATAGCAGGGAGAGCAGTGGGCACCGTTGTGGGTGGTCTCATACGGTAAATAGTCTGTAATAGCAAGGCTGGTACTGTGGAGGGTGGTGGGGTGAGGATTGGGAGTGGGTTTTTTGCGGCATCGAAAGCGCATGCGAGGGTCACGAGCCTGGCGACTCTACGGCTTGAGTCCTTGTTTTGTTGTCGTGGCTGCGGCATATTGCTGTGGTGTTCGTGTTCCATATTCCACCTTTAACTGTAATCCAGGAACCAAAACACAATATTCTTGACTAATTTCACAAGTCTCACATTCTATTTTTCTTAAAGGTGTTTGTGCAGAAAGGTTATTTTCCATTTTCAACACTTAATAAAACTGATGTAACTTTACAGACAAACTGTGCAGGAATAAATATATATTTCCCATATTCTCAACTTATGACACCAAATGTACCTGAAGCAACCAGGACGTTGATGCTGTTACTGCTGCCCACATCGTCCAGACGTTATAATGAATCTGATTAAACAAGAGATTTAAGTTCATAACTGTTGGGATTTATGTGAGTGTGCAGCAGTGTGGGACCTGAAAAGAAGGGGCACAGTGTGTGTGCATGTGTATACCCCTTTAAGCTATTTGTGATTGAAAGGAGTGCTTGCATGAGTCAGCTGGTGCGCTATGCAAGTGTTGGTGGGATGAGAGACATCTGAGCCCATCAGCTCCACCAGTCAAGTCCAGTTCTTTCTCTTCTTAGTTTATTTCCTATCTTCATCGGATCTTCTGGATATCTTTGGATTTATTTATGCATCATATGGACCACAGTGTGTGTGTATCATTGCTCTGTGATTGGATGTGTTTGAGCCATGCTGCGGGTGTTTATTCTGTGTGCTGAGCGTCTAATAACGCCGGATGATGACATCAGTGACGCCTACTGCACCGTCACCTATGAAGGTATGAATGTGTTTGTAAGACTGAGTAGAAAAAGTCAAAATAAACAAATTAGCGCGTTTAATTGCATATAACTGAGATTTCTTTCTGATGACCAGGTTATAAAAACTCTGAAACAGCTGCAGGGTTATTTGTGGAGACACTATGATATCCATCTTTTGTTGGGTGGGGCCAGGACAGAGAGGTGGACAGGGAGGACAGAAGAATGTCTAATGTGTTTACTGTAAAGCCTGCTTGTATTTCGCGCTGCCACAAGTCTTTCAGTAGAGATTATCCTTTGGGAAATCTGCACTCTGGTCTCTAACAGAGCCGGTCTGAACTCTAACATGATCTGTACAGCACAAGTACCTTCATATAGGGAAAAAAGTTAAATGCTTACCCAGTAATCCTTCAGAAACCCTTTGCCCAGTATTATGTCATTCATTGTTAGTTAACTCTAGTAATAATAATAACTCAGAAATAATCATTTTTCTTTATGATATATTTTTCTTCCAACGATGTAGTGTTGTCTTTACACCAATTTCTGTTCAGAATAAAATGTATTCAAAGGAACTCACAGCTGTCAAAGCTTTCTAGAAAACTAATGTTATAACTCATGCACCACATGAAGAAGAACGGAAAATGATTGACATGGTAAAAGTTCCAGTGAACACCGTCATGCTAATGTTGTTACTGTTAGCATGTGGGCAGAACTAGTGGTGGGATCAGAGAAACTGTTCAAAGTCTGACCCTAACTCTGAATGAATGAATGAATGAATGAATGAATGAATGAATGAATGAATGAATGAATGAATGAATGAATGAATGAATGAATGAATGAATGAATGAATGATGGCCGGATGGACGGATGGATGGATGGATGGATGGATGGATGGATGAATGATGGGTGGATGGATGGATGGATGGATGGATGGATGGATGGATGGATGGATGGATGGATGGATGGATGGATGGATGGATGGATGGATGGATGGATGGATGGATGGATGGATGGATGGATGGATGGATGGATAGACGGACGGACGGACAGATGGTGGCTGGATGGATGGATGGATGGACGGATGGATGAACGGACAGATGAATGTTTGAGTTTTTATTCATACTCTTTATATCCTGCTGAACTGCAGCACATTTGTTTAGAATGTAAAAATTCAGTATGTTTAGACAAATACATACGGTTTGTGTAGACATGGTGTCATGAGTTCATGACACAGTTAAATAAGAGACTGAATCTTTACTTGCATTCAAAACAAATGTGCTACGCTTCCACTTGTTCCTTTTCATTCAGGGTCACTGATCTTGATCTTCAGCTGTCCCCAAATTCATAACACAGCTTAAACCCAAACCGCAAAACCTTGTTAGCACCAGCATTTTATCTCATACGCAATACACAGATCCCTCCATGATGGTGGAAGTTTTTCCAGAACCTCCTGCAAAAGATAAACGTCTCAGTACAAACTATTTGTGTATCTGGTTACTTTTATATAATATATAAATATATAACAATATAGTCCATTCAACACTTTATACAGGGAAACATGTTGATGGTGAAATGCAGTGTGAATGCAGCGGATTTAAACCACCGCTGAAATGATTAAAAGTAGAAATGTAAAAATCTTAAATTAGGGGGGATACTGGGTGTGGGGGGAGAGAGGGAGAGAGAGAGAGTGTGTGTGTGGTCTGTAAGAGATGATAGATCAGAAATTATCTAAGTAAAGAGAATTGGCTTCATTAAATACACGAAAATAAAAAAAACCCAGGAAAAACAGACAGAGGAGACTAAATATGTCTCTGGCTCCATCTGGTGGACATCACCCGCAACTGGACAAATTACAGGCCGCACGACGGAATAGCGGACTTTTTGTTTACACGCTGATCGTCAGCGCTACAAAGAAACTTAACAAGCGACACAGTTACAAATAAATAGTCACAAAATACAACCAGGAAATATATCTAGGAGGAAATAGTCAAGTCACACCAATAGTGACATTAACCAACTAATTACACACTAATAAGCATTCTGCAGCTCGTTAACAGTTCTTTTTTCAGACCATAAATAAGTTTTCAAGGAAATAAAAACAAACTAACAAAAAACACCAAAAGTTAAACATATCTGCCATCACAGTCACAACAAATCAAAGTGATATAATAACATTAAAACATGGCAGTTTGTTAGCTAGCATAAAAAACTTTCTCCAAGTAAATACTGTCTAGTACTATATTTAGGATAGTTTTCCCGTGACGTCACTTCCCGTTGATGTTGCAGTTCACGGGTATGAGAAAACCCGTGTTATCGCTAGTGATTGTCATTCTAAGGACTATGTGCTGACGACGCTATCAAGTGATTTTCCACTAGTTTTACCCGAGCTGTATGATGAAGCACATGCAGGTGATTCTCATGCCGAGTTAAAATCTTATGCATCTTAGTTTTTTAAACGCATTTGCAGCCCGAATGCAACGAAAATTCTCGGAAAGTCCCTCCCCGGTTTCATCAATGAAGATTCCTGCAGATCTCTACTGTTCTTATGCTTTTAATATGCAAATAAATCAATCAACAGTCTAATTTCAAAACAACCGGTTTAACTGATTTTTTTCTTATTCTGTTGATTTAGTTTTTGTGACATTCAAATGTGCTGTTTACATGAACTGCTTGTTTTCATTGCTAGATTTCTCGACTCGTTTTACTTTTGTTTTTTTTTCTTTTGATCGCTACAAATGAGTCTGTTTACTGCTGGAAAATGTTCACTGCTGTATTTTGTGATAAATCACGGATACTGTTGGTTTCGTTAGTGAGGTCTGGTTCAGAGAGAGAGGATGAAAGGAGAAGCATGTGTGTGTGAGAGAAGAAAGGAGACCAGAAGATCCGGTGCTGGTTCGGTGGATGAACTGCTCTGTTATCGTTCAGTTTCAGCCTCCTGCAATTATTTTTTGTAAGCTAAACAAATGCGACTTGTTGAACAGACCAGCGGCTCTTCCGTCAGGTGTGGTTCACGGTAACAGCGAAGCGATTCATCCTCTGGAAATTCTTCACTTTCGCCACAAATAAGCTGATTTCATTTATCAATAAATGTTTTAGATCCTGCACAAATCCACGTATGAAGTAGTTGTATGACCAGACGGACTTGTATGCTTTCATTTCTGCTAACGTGTTAGCACTTTGGGTGAAAACAAGGTAATTTATATCTGGATACTTACTTCTGAACACTTAGCTTTGTTGTCAGTAAGCTTTATTTTCTCTTCGTATCTGGTCTTAGTAATGTTATCTAATACAGCTACATAATTTTGATACGTTTCTGATGTCTGAGAAACCTTTTCCTTCTCAATAACCACATATCAACGCCTGAAACATACATTTGTGAAATCGCTTTGTTTACTTTAAGTATACCTCCAACATGGCTGCCGCCGAGCTGGAAGGAAGCTAACGGTCACGTGATCGAAAACTATCTATTAATTCTAATTTCCTATCATTTTATTCATTTAAATTTTACGTCAACAACTTAAATGAGATTTTAATCTACGAAACAATGCAAAAATCTTTAATTATATTCGTAACTATAAATTTTTTCCAAGCGGCAGGAACATGCCATAAGCTCCGCCTATTGGCTACAGAACTTCCGTTTGCGGGTGGAGTTTAAGAAACCGCTTTGATGACGTCATTACAAATTATTCATTAGTTCTGATCCAGTTCTGTTTGAGCTCATTGCTTTACGCTTCTCGACGAAATCAGTAGTTTATAACTTACTAAAGTGGACAAAATGGAAAGTCAAACAAAACAGAGAAATGTTGTCAGTAAACTTCTGTGGGCTGTGATCGACCGGGCAGCTAAAAAATCTAGCTCGATTGTGCCACCGGAAGCACAGACAGCCATGTATGTGCGACTTTTTGAGTTGATCTGGGCGATGGTAGAGGAAAACCAACTTAACGTCATGGCCAAAGACTTAGAATCCCACCCAAAACTTCACAAGAAAATATTTAAGACCATTTCTGAAGAGCTGTACAGTAGTGGGAATCTTGTGTACATGTTCCTGTATCTTAGTGATCCAATGATTTACCAGATAGTTGTCTCATGTTTCAAGAAACATCTGATGAAACTTCAGCAGAGACCTTCTGGGATCAGAAAGGTCTTTAACAATGTAAAAAATTCCATAACCAAAAGCTTCACAAAAAGAAATAAAGTACATCCCAAACATGACAGCTGTGACGACATGGTTACTGAAGTTCCTGAGACTCCAGATGCAAAGGACTCTGATGATGAGGAAGACCTCAAGATTAAACATCTATCAGAAGAAAATCCTCGGGGGTTTTATTCCGACCAACAATCTGAAGGTGAAGAGACACATGTTGACGACAGAAAGATCTTCTTACCTGCTGTTGAGACTCTGAAACATGAAGAACCAGACAGTGATGATCAAAACACAGAGGACTGTGTCGTACCTTTTACTCTGGACAACAGCATCACTGAGGACGATTTTCATGTCGCTCACAAACCCGTGGAAAGAAGCGAGAGAAGACTGGCCCTCGGCGCTCTGGTTGACCAGCTGATGAGACAGTCTGCTAAAAACACGGGCAGCTGGGTTTCTCCACGAGAACTCGATGACATCGGCCAGAGTCTTCTCTCACAAATCTGGAGTGAAGTGAAGGACACGGCGTGTGAACGTTCACCAGGAGAACTCAGGAACCTGTACGAGGCTGTTTATGAGGACATCTGTGAGGAGACTGGCAAGCCAAACATCATGTCATTTCTGGGTTTAAATCAACCGTCCATTGAGGACACAGTTGTGTCAATCGTCAAACGACACGTGACTGAATCCTAAAAAGCTCCGTTGTAACCAGGAGATCCAGGGTTTATTTCAGGGCTTTACTGCAGAGACTTTGTCTTCTATCAGGAGGTTTTTCTCCGGGTGCTCCGGTTTTCATCCTCAGTCCAAAAAAAAATCCCAACAATCTTTTACTTTCTGGACACGAAGGCAAAGTCCATGCAGTAGTACAAGCTCTCTGCATGTTCTACTCATGCATACCTGAGTCGTCTCCTGGTGCTCCGGATTTCACCTGCAGTCCCCAAAAGATCTAAAATCCACATCAACTTAAAAACCCAGAAAATAGATCTGGTTAAAGAACACGTCGACATGAGGGTTCCACAGTCTACAGTTCTTGATGAGAACAGGACCAAACACACCCAGGACCTGGTCTTTCTGCCTGACAACACTTCAGCTGATGTTTTTTAAAAGATTGGACCAAAAAATAAACAAAACTCTGTGTTTTTAAGAATCTTTCTGATCATGACATCAGGTCACTGTGAAAGCGTTGGAGATCTCACCTGGAGGTGGCCACGCCCTGCTCTTCTACCTGCCCCCCCCCCCNGATGGATGGATGGATGGATGGATGGATGGATGGATGGATGGATGGATGGACGGATGGATGGATGGACGGATGGAGGCTGGATGGATGGACGGATGGACAGACGGACGGATGGATGGATGAACGGACAGATGAATGTTTGAGTTTTTATTCATACTCTTTATATCCTGCTGAACCGCAGCACATTTGTTTAGGATGTAAAGATTCAGTCTGATTTAACCGTGTCATGAACTCATGACACCACGTCAACACAAAAGCTTCTGTGTGCAGTCTGAAGACCAGCGCCTGCGACTGAAAAATCAACATCTCATTTTTCAATATGAAGGGATATTGATTCATGTATTTTAGAGCGTGTGTCTCATATTTAAGAGATTCATTTGAGGATTGTACAAATTAAAGAAGTGCACCACTTTAATAGGTGTTAGTCATTTAGTCTTATTAGGCTTCAATTTGTTTTTTACTATAGATTTATTCTGATGATATTCTAGAAATTTGTTTCTGTNACAAGTTTGTCTCCTCCAAATATGAAGAAGAAATACCCAACAAAACATAAAAAGCAAAACTAAATGAAATAAATATAAAAACAAATTCTTAGTACAAAGACTTTGCTTTGAAAATTTCAAACTTCTCCCACTTTTAAAGAAAGTTGTAGATGATCTGACTAGATGGAAATCACTACCTTTATCACTCATGGGAAGAGTTACTTCAATAAAAATGATGCTTTTACCAAAAATCAATATTCTATTCATAATAGAAGATCTGATTGGTTACAAACATTACAGAGGTCCAAAGCTAGTGGAGGATTAAACCTCCCTAACTTTCACCATTACTACTTATCAAACAGGTTACAGTACATGTAAAGGTGGTTTAATAAAAACATCTTAGACCAGCAATGACTAGATGTAGAACAAAGTCAGTGCAATAATATCAGGATCTCAGATTTACCTGTTATTAGCATAAACATCACAGACACGTTTACATTAAAAACATTAATATCAGCTCCACTCTGGCAGCTTGGTGGGAGTTTCTCAGTATGAATGAGTTTTCACTTATCTCATGCAAACACACACCCATCTAGAACAACCCTGATATCTTATTAAACAATAAAATGATTGGAGAAGTCAATGAATCAAATACTTTGAACATATGAAACAGACTTTATTCCATTTGACAGGTTAGTCCTACAATATGGAATTAACAGAAACAAATTTCTAGAATATCATCAGAATAAATCTATAGTAAAAAACAAATTGAAGCCTAATAAGACTAAATGACTAACACCTATTAAAGTGGTGCACTTCTTTAATTTGTACAATCCTCAAATGAATCTCTTAAATATGAGACACACGCTCTAAAATACATGAATCAATATCCCTTCATATTGAAAAATGAGATGTTGATTTTTCAGTCAGCTTTGACCAGAGATTCTGGTCACATACTTGTTTAAAATCATTTAAAACTAGAAAAATAATGCTAGAAGCTGGAAATGATGGTTTTAATGCAGCTGAATTAACCCACTGAATAGATTAAATGCAGATAAAACATTCTTAACCAGCTTAATTTTCCTGTTGAAGTAGTTTCAGGAAGTTGAAGTTGCAAAATACAGCTGAAAAGCTTAAATTAGCTGAATTAATTAATTAATGAAATTCTGCTAAAGATGTTTAAGCAGCGCTGGTATTTGCTCGGTCACTATTAATGAGAGTTTAAGGATGGAAAGAAACACAAAAGTTGAAGGTCAGAAGGTTTAATAACAATGAAGAAAAAGATAAAAAATTTGTGAAACTAGAAGAATTTATTTATTTATTTCATTTAGTTTTGCTTTTTATGTTTTGTTGGGTATTTCTTCTTCATATTTGGAGGAGACAAACTTGTTGACATCATTATCAGGAGGGGGGGGGGGCAGGTAGAAGAGCAGGGCGTGGCCACCTCCAGGTGAGATCTCCAACGCTTTCACAGTGACCTGATGTCATGATCAGAAAGATTCTTAAAAACACAGAGTTTTGTTTATTTTTTGGTCCAATCTTTTAAAAAACATCAGCTGAAGTGTTGTCAGGCAGAAAGACCAGGTCCTGGGTGTGTTTGGTCCTGTTCTCATCAAGAACTGTAGACTGTGGAACCCTCATGTCGACGTGTTCTTTAACCAGATCTATTTTCTGGGTTTTTAAGTTGATGTGGATTTTAGATCTTTTGGGGACTGCAGGTGAAATCCGGAGCACCAGGAGACGACTCAGGTATGCATGAGTAGAACATGCAGAGAGCTTGTACTACTGCATGGACTTTGCCTTCGTGTCCAGAAAGTAAAAGATTGTTGGGATTTTTTTTTGGACTGAGGATGAAAACCGGAGCACCCGGAGAAAAACCTCCTGATAGAAGACAAAGTCTCTGCAGTAAAGCCCTGAAATAAACCCTGGATCTCCTGGTTACAACGGAGCTTTTTAGGATTCAGTCACGTGTCGTTTGACGATTGACACAACTGTGTCCTCAATGGACGGTTGATTTAAACCCAGAAATGACATGATGTTTGGCTTGCCAGTCTCCTCACAGATGTCCTCATAAACAGCCTCGNACAGGTTCCTGAGTTCTCCTGGTGAACGTTCACACGCCGTGTCCTTCACTTCACTCCAGATTTGTGAGAGAAGACTCTGGCCGATGTCATCGAGTTCTCGTGGAGAAACCCAGCTGCCCGTGTTTTTAGCAGACTGTCTCATCAGCTGGTCAACCAGAGCGCCGAGGGCCAGTCTTCTCTCGCTTCTTTCCACGGGTTTGTGAGCGACATGAAAATCGTCCTCAGTGATGCTGTTGTCCAGAGTAAAAGGTACGACACAGTCCTCTGTGTTTTGATCATCACTGTCTGGTTCTTCATGTTTCAGAGTCTCAACAGCAGGTAAGAAGATCTTTCTGTCGTCAACATGTGTCTCTTCACCTTCAGATTGTTGGTCGGAATAAAACCCCCGAGGATTTTCTTCTGATAGATGTTTAATCTTGAGGTCTTCCTCATCATCAGAGTCCTTTGCATCTGGAGTCTCAGGAACTTCAGTAACCATGTCGTCACAGCTGTCATGTTTGGGATGTACTTTATTTCTTTTTGTGAAGCTTTTGGTTATGGAATTTTTTACATTGTTAAAGACCTTTCTGATCCCAGAAGGTCTCTGCTGAAGTTTCATCAGATGTTTCTTGAAACATGAGACAACTATCTGGTAAATCATTGGATCACTAAGATACAGGAACATGTACACAAGATTCCCACTACTGTACAGCTCTTCAGAAATGGTCTTAAATATTTTCTTGTGAAGTTTTGGGTGGGATTCTAAGTCTTTGGCCGTGACGTTAAGTTGGTTTTCCTCTACCATCGCCCAGATCAACTCAAAAAGTCGCACATACATGGCTGTCTGTGCTTCCGGTGGCACAATCGAGCTAGATTTTTTAGCTGCCCGGTCGATCACAGCCCACAGAAGTTTACTGACAACATTTCTCTGTTTTGTTTGACTTTCCATTTTGTCCACTTTGGTAAGTTATAAACTACTGATTTCGTCGAGAAGCGTAAAGCAATGAGCTCAAACAGAACTGGATCAGAACTAATGAATAATTTGTAATGACGTCATCAAAGCGGTTTCTTAAACTCCACCCGCAAACGGAAGTTCTGTAGCCAATAGGCGGAGCTTATGGCATGTTCCTGCCGCTTGGAAAAAAATTTATAGTTACAAATATAATTAAAGATTTTTGCATTGTTTCGTAGATTAAAATCTCATTTAAGTTGTTGACGTAAAATTTAAATGAATAAAATTATAGGAAATTAGAATCAATTGAACCAAATGGTTCGGATACTTAATGTAGTGAAAATGCAGAATGCTTATTAGTGTGTAATTAGTTGATTAATGTCATTATCAGTGTGACTTGACTATTTCCTCCTAGATATATTTCCTGGTTGTATTTTGTGACTATTTATTTGTAACTGTGTCGCTTGTTCAGTTTCTTTGTAGCGCTGACGATCAGCGTGTAAACAAAAAGTCCGCTATTCCGTCGTGCGGACAGTAATTTGTGCAGTTGCGGTTGATGTCCACCAGATGGAGCCAGAGACACATATTTAGTCTCCTCTGTCTGTTTAGTTCACTTCCGACTGTTTGTCCTGGTTTTTTTATTCTCGTGTATTTAATGAAGCCAATTCGATTTATTTAGATAAGTTCAAGGCCGCAGAGAACGTTCATATTTTTAAGAGCAGGCTCAAGACTCACCTTTTTAGTCTAGTTTTAACTGATTATTTGTTTTTCATTGCTTTAAATACTTTACCTGTTTATATTTATCAGAGTTTTAGTATTTAATCTGACCTATTTATTTATTTATTTATTTGTTTATCTGTTTGTTTGCCACCCTGCATTTTCTCTTTAGTTTTCTGATGTTTTCATTTCTCCAGGGTGATGCAGATTTAAAGTATAAACTCTTAACTTTAAGTGGAACCAGCAGGTCGAGAGCAGATTGTAGCCTACTGTTACAATCATTGATGATAAAATCACAGGGGGCGGGTAAAGCAGGAGGAGGGATCCTTTGAAAAACTTCCAGAAAACTTGCAGCCAAATCAAGGGTTGACAGAATTTGAAGGATTGGAAGAGAAATCAGTGTATATCATAAGTTAAACACTTAAAAAAAATAAAAAGCGCTGAAATTTGAGCAAAATAAGTTGAACAGAGGAAGTTAAAGACATTTTAATACAGTTAAAGATGACAAGTCCATGATAACTGACCTTGAAGTGGTTTTAAAAAATCAGGAAATGTAATAAGTTAAAACTGACTGATTTATAGATACAGAAAGTTAAACAGACAGACAGACAGACAGACAGACAGACAGACAGACATGAAACTGAACCAGGCTGCTGACAGTCTAACAGCAGGTGTTTATTAATAGGATCTCTGTGTTTGTAAAGTAACAGTATTTGTAGTAAATGTATTTAAAACCCTCTTGCATATAGGTGGCGCTGCATCACCACAAGTGGATTTATTATAAATAGTTTTAAATCAATTAATATCAATTAATAAAAAAAGACCAATGAAAGTTAATTTAAAGTAAACTGTCTAAAAACTTTATTGAGCCTGAAAAATATATTTTTTTAAATGATTCATTTAAATTCAATTCAAGGGTGTTAGAATGATCTAAAAATCAAATTAAATTAAAGCTCAAATTTTCTAGAATGAATTGATATTAAAAAACATGATAGGCTTCATTAAGATTTTTAAATAAGATCCAAAAACGAATATTATTTATTCCAACAGCTGTTTCATTTAAATCTTCACAATTACACAAATAAAACACGTCTTGATTTCTGTTTCTTTAGTAATCTGTGATCCTTCAGTCCTCATCGGTTTTAATCACAATATAAACACACGTTTGAAAAGGACTTAGTGGTAATCTTAATTTATTAAAATACCAGATTAAAAGCAGAGCAAAACATTTATACAGAGATTAGAATAAAGTAATAAACGTTGAGGGGAGTAGATTTTATTCTAGTAAATATTTGAGTGAGAGGGAAACAATCAGGAGATAAGAGAGGAAAGGAGCACAGGAAATGTTGAGATTTCCTTTGGTTGTGAGGTGTGTGTTCCTGACATGCTTGTTCGTTGCCTTTTTCTGTACCAGCGTGTCTGAGAATCTGAAAAAGAAAGAAACCAGCTTGAGAAAAGGAGATTTGAGTCTGTATTTTCAGATCCAGACTGTGAGACAAACCAGGAGGACAATCTGGATTATCAGCTTCACTTTTGGAGGACAAGAACCTCTGCTGCTGTGTTTTGTTTTAGAAACAATCCAAATTTTGGGAAGCTCTTCCTTTGACAAGTCTCATGTTGATTCACTGTGGTGATCTCTGTATCCTGACAAAACCCACTATCTGGTTAAAGTGACCCTGGATCTTTTTTATCTTCTAAACTCAGTCACCTGTCACTCATTCAGATCTGATTCACGAGTCCATTTAAACTCATCGACCTCAGAACCCAGCCGGACTCGACATTAACCATGTTACGTTGCGTTCTTCAGCGAGCCAACAACTTGAGACGCTCTGACCCTTTGGCCAGTGTCACATTCAGAGGTAAGAAAACAACCCAAAAGATCTGCTGAGGACGAGTCAGACCACATCAAGACGATGTTTCAGTCCCTGGAGAACAACTTAGTTCCTTAGTAAAGTAATGGTTATTGTTTTAATTAATTGTAATTTAGTTCTCATTAGGATTTTATCCCACTTTTGATACAAACTCAGCCTGATTGAGACAAAACGAGGATATTTTTCAGGAGGTGTATTTATTTATAGAAGATATTTCACACATGGTCTTGTTTAGTTTGAAAACCTTGTTGTTGATGTACAACTTTTTTGTCAGAAATTCTTTCTTACCTCAGGAGAAAATAAATATTTATTAAACCTTGAGAAAAGCTTAAAAAGTACTTGTATCAAAACACTAATATCGGAGACTACGGTAAATGTGCTGAATTCTAGTCTTGTTGACTTTTTAATGAAATGTTCAAATTTGATTTGTTTATGTGCAAAAACAAGCTAAATCATTTCAACCAATTTACTTGATACTTTTTTACTTTATACTACTACTTTATACTAATTAACCACAGAAAATATTATTGGAAGGAAGAAGAACTGAACTGCTATTATCACCACTAATATACTGATATTGAGCTCTACTTTATTATTATCATGTTTGTTGTTTTATTATCATTGTGTTCTTTCATGCATCTGTTGTACATTTTAGAAAATACAAGTTGGAAATATTTCTTTATTTCTTTTCACCCACTGAGGTGATAACATTGGTAGCAAATTGGCTTTGCTTCATTTGTCCCACAAGGGAAACAATAATTACATAATAAGAGCCAATGAGCCTTTTAAAGACCCAGAGTGGATTTGTGATGTAGGAAATCCACTGGGTGGGCTACAAGCTCCTACTCCGCTAGCTGTAAGCTAACGGTAGTGCTAGCGGTAGCATTAGCATAAACAGTTCCAACGGTTCCACCCACAGCACAGAGGCCAGTTGCTAACAAGCTGCTGCTATGCAGAAATTACATACTAGAAAACAACACAGGTTTTGTGATTTGTGCTAAGAACATAGTAGTCACAATGTAAAGAGCGACGCTTTAAAATACTTAAAAGTTGAAAGGAGCAGGTCTTTAATTATTGTAACATAAATCTTCCGCTTAAAATTTAAAAAGTGCTTAAAAAAATATGGTGCACAAACATTTGTTTAATAAATCGATGCTTTAGCTTGTTTATTCACAGTCATCTTCCTACATCTGTTTCAAAACACCAGTTCTTAGTAATGAATAGTGTAAACATATTTACCAGCCAAAAATCTAATTTTAATTTTAGCACAACAGAATTGTGGCTTGATTCCAGCCTCCAGAGAGGATATTTGGCTAAAATTCATGTCAGGGATAATGGTAACCTGCCTACCTAGCTGCTATTGTTTTGTTTTTCCAGCTTTGTTTTGAACTTTCCACAAGTCAGCCTCCTTAATGGGGTGAACTGTACTCTTAACTTCCTGCCTTTGTCCTACCACAATTTCCTGATGCCATCAAGACATCACCTTCCTACCCGAGGCTGAACCTTTATCAAACATGACTTCTAAAATACCAATAATATCTAATACCAATAGAGCTGTAGGTCAAAAACAGGTCGCTCAAGGTTTCAAATATCTGAATAACCTTGACCCATTTTCTGTTTGAATAAATTCTTTGGTCAGTGAATTTGGAATTATTATTTTTTTTTGGATGTTTGATTGGTCACAAACCCAAAAATCAGACTGAAACTGTAGATGTTCTGGTTTTTTGTCTCTTTTTAAATTGCCCCGACAAGTTGGTTATGAAATTTCTAATTTGCCTCATTGAGGGTTTTTTATGAGAAATGTTAGACATCAATTACAATAGTAGAAATAGACAAAGCTGCAACGACGGTTCATGTTTAAACAACTCAATGAAACACATTATTTCTATATGTCTCTTTTTAAAAATACATTTAAACATAATACAACTAGTGGGTTTTAACCAATAAGAGAATTAAATCCAAGAAGACAAGACAGGGAAACAGACACCTCGTCCATTTATAGAAGTTGCAATAGAACAGGCAGGAAGCAGTGGGAGGAGCCAGAGAAAGAACTGTGGTTTGAGAGTAATAAATCTGGACCTGAGTATAAACACAGAGAGGAACCGATAAGAGAGCTGCTGTCAATCCACAAACATCAAAGCTTTCCAGAGACCTTGTTCCCTAAACATGACTATAACACGCAGGAGCTTTACCACTAATTCAACTGCTAAATAATGATGTAATTATATACTGTGAGAATAAAAAACAGACATTTCCTCTTATATTTGGCTTTGAATTCATCTGTTTATTCATAAGTGTGTCTGCAGGTGGAGGATAAGTGTTTACATTTGGCAACATGTGTTTGTTTACTGAAAGAAGAACTTCCTGTCAATGTGTTGTTATCAGAATTACAATCAGGTTTAACTCACCAAGTATGTCACAAGGTCTTTGGCTCTGAACTCTGCAGGTCTAATATTACATTTTCCCATTTTCAGTTCATGGAGACCTGTTCTATTCTAAGCTGTACCAAGTTGAACCAACCAGGAAGTGAATGCTGTGTGACTTCCTCTCACATCCCTGATATCAACACACACACACACACACACACACACACACACACACACACACACAGACTATAATGTACCCTCTCAACCTGTGTGGAAGGGTGGAGATGTTTTTTTAAGATATCCTCTAAGAACGGAGGTACACTTACGTAGATACTTCTCGTTTACACTTATTATTAATGACTGTGTGTTTGTGTGTTCTAAAGCTCAATTGTGAGAGAAATCATGTTAAAAATTCCTCCCAATATCACAGATCATGCTAAAACACGAAGGAAACTCACAATATTTCAGACCAACCAGAGGACTTGAAACCATCTTCATTTCTGATGTAGACCAAATGAATGTTTTCAAACCAGAAATTAAATCTTGTCGAGTCTTTTCATGTTTTGATATTCAT
>SSNP01000068.1:1584298-1595876 GCA_006937955.1 Pachypanchax playfairii
CACACACACACACACACACACACAGACTATAATGTACCCTCTCAACCTGTGTGGAAGGGTGGAGATGTTTTTTTAAGATATCCTCTAAGAACGGAGGTACACTTACGTAGATACTTCTCGTTTACACTTATTATTAATGACTGTGTGTTTGTGTGTTCTAAAGCTCAATTGTGAGAGAAATCATGTTAAAAATTCCTCCCAATATCACAGATCATGCTAAAACACGAAGGAAACTCACAATATTTCAGACCAACCAGAGGACTTGAAACCATCTTCATTTCTGATGTAGACCAAATGAATGTTTTCAAACCAGAAATTAAATCTTGTCGAGTCTTTTCATGTTTTGATATTCATTGTTAACACATTGTGCAATAGAATGTTCAATAACGGATGAGTGAATGAACATGAAAACAGAAAGTGGGTTGGTAAAAGAAACTAGAAACCAAAACTTTAGGAATTAAACTGGTTTGAATTCACCAGGCAAATGCTACAGCAAAACTTCACTGGAAAAACCTGGAAACTGAGGAGTATAAATAGTGGGAGGGGTGATTGATGAGGGACCAGAAGGTTTCTGATTATTAGGCTGAAGAGGCAGATCAGAGTCAGTACACTCTATAAGTCTCTGATGAGACAGGACAGGACAGGACAGACACTGGAAAGTGTAGCCGAGGCATACAACTATCTGGCAATGGAGTGGAGGCTGTATCAAAGGTAAGGAGACAGGTGAGACTCATGATGGATGGTTAGTAGTGAGCAGGTGTGTCAGCATGACAGGTGTGGTACATTTTGACCTGAACAAATAAGAGTACATAAAAACCTACCAACATATAAGAGGAATAAAACAGCATGATAATATTAATCAGCAACAAACGGGGACAAGATAAAAAATGAAGATAAATCTGGAAACAAAAATCTGGGACAGACAAGGATCATAACAAAAACATGGTAATCCAAAGAAAACCAAACCCAGTACTTTCAAACTCAATAAGTCCTCCAACTCATACGCCCGTAGTTGACGTTTGTCCATGCACTCGAATACGACCCCATGGAGCGTTTTCTATGGTTTTACCACCCTCAGCGCCCCCTTTCGGTAAAATGGGAACAGATACTTTTACAGAACAACAAAAAACTTGCTTTCCGCCCTTGATGAGCTAACAAAGGGTTAGGGTTAGGGTTAGGTCGAGCTGGGTTAGGGTTAGGGTTAGGTCGAGCTAGGTTGCGGCTTGATTCTTTTCTTCCGGCCCGTTGTTCCACCGGCGTCCCTAGCAACAACCTAGTAACCACTCAAACCTGAGAAAATGTAAGTTGAAACGAAAAAACTATGTACCGTTTCCATAAACCAAACAAATATTATGAAAATAAAGTTTATATTTCTTGCTAGAAATGTTATCAAAACAAGTCTAAAGCCACTGTCTATTTTGAAATAGAACAATTTCTGCCGAAAATTGAGGGGAAGGCCGCCATGTTTCTCTCATTTTGCCAGCGAGAAACTGCAGTCAGCATAACCACCGCCAGAGGTCGCTTTAAATACGTCACCCTTGGTCGTAATTTGATGACTGGACATACGACCACTGTGTACGTTTTGCTTTGGAGGACAGTCTGTTCAAACTTGGTGTTGGTGGTCAGTTTGTAGGTTTAGTCCAGATGTGAATCCCCAAGAATCAATAATTATCCCATGAATCATCTTTATTTCCTTTAGTCAGGTAAGAACATCTCCAGCTGCACGTGTCTGGATGAGTTCCTCTTAAACTAAATAAAAATAATGATAGTTGTCGTCATTCCTTCTGATTTCTGATGATTCACATTCATGTGTGTTAGCTCATATTTTCCCTCAGCGCTCTGAGATTCCTCCTGTTGTAATCTGGAACTCTATAAATGAACCGGAATGAATTGAATTCATGTGTTGAGATCTGCTAAGTGGTGGATGATGTATTCTCTCTATTCCCTCATGCTTTTCGTCTGACTCGTCCAGCAGACAGGAAATCAGAGCTCCGAACTTCATCTTACAGGAAGCCACAGAGGGATAACATGAACACACATGAGGACAATGTTTGTTATTAGTTATTTGAGAACTACACATTTGCAGCACTGAGTTTGAACTTCTGCTTGTCTCAGTTCCTCATATGATCTCGTACATTGATGAGATGAGTTGTCCACATGAGTCTAATACCTGTCCACAAGGCAGAGACTGTCTGAGATTCTGGTTTGGGTTGATCCAAAGTCATGGCTAGGACTGTAGGCTGTCCATTTTTAAAATAAACCAGGGTTTACACACAAAGTAGGTAATTGTATAAGGAATACATGAAAACTGTATTTTATCTTCTGAAATTTTTATTTTGAATCATTTAACGCTGAGAGCAATTTAAAAAAATTATTTCCACAGCTCACGTTTGATGTGGCTTGTTTATTTCCATGTTGGTTTGCTCTAAAGATCAAAATAAAACACAAAAATACAAGATAATATCTGATAAACTGCATATAACCTACAGGCAATAATCTTATGTGTTTTTTATTAGTTGTATGTTTTCAAGTTGAGACAGAAATATGACACAGTTGCAGTTTTAAAACATTTTATTCTTTCATTTATAAACATTTTAACTAAAATTACTGCTGTTTCTTTTCCTTTTTCAGGGTCCAAGAAAAAGACAAAGGTCATTAAAAACAATCCCAACCCTGTTTGGAATGAAGTAAGTTCTCCATATAACCCCAAATTAATGTTTGCAATTAAGTAGGAATGCACCGATACCGGAATCGGATATCGGATATCGGAGCAGATACAATTCTAATGTATGAACCAATACTTAAAATGTGGAAACTCTGCAATAATTTCACAGAAAATGTTTATTTTTTACTTGGGATTTTAGTTTTGTTGTCATTTTATTGAATTTTTTTTATCTGCTTCACCACTTGACAAAAAGTTGTTAATCGGTATCAGCAAGTACTCAGATCTAAATATTGGTATCGGTTTGAAAAAAGAGGTATCGTTGCAACAATCAGACTTCTGGTCCATGAAACACATGTCTCAGGTTTTTGAGTGTAATATTACGTTACTGATTTTCCTGCTTGTCTTTCATGTCTTGTTGTTTTGTCTCTGTCAGGGATTTGAATGGGATCTGAAGGGGATTCCTCTGGACTCCGGAGCAGAGATTCACTGTGTCGTCAAAGACCACGAGAAGATGGGACGAAACAGGTGCCGTCTAGAAGAAGGAACAGAGATGAATCACTTTTATTAAATTACAGGAAGTGAAATAATAATGAAATTAGATCAATTAAAATGAACTCAGATCTTTAATGTGGTCAATGATTATTCTTGGATTGTTTTTCCCTGCCAAGCGGTAGAAGAATCAGAGTTTACTGAGACAGGAAGGGGCAGGCATGACAGAATCAGGTCATCCTTTCATTGTGGTTTGTTTTAGATGTGTTTCCACCTATTCATGACTTATGTGCAGACTGATTAATAGGTGCATTCATCAGCTGCTTGTGCATGGAAACCAGACGGGGACCTCTCTGGTGGCTGGATAGAATGTAGTTTTGTTTGCAACACATTGATCATAGTAGCTCCTGGATGGTTGATCAAGAACATAAACTTTAACCTTTCAATTGTTTTGCTTTTATAGAAGCAGCATAAAAAAACAGATCTTTGATAGGAGACAATCCAGAATGTGTCCAGAAACTGTTCAAAGTAGATAACCTGGCTCTTCTAGATCTATGTGTAGCCCCGCATGTCCAGTCGGTAGATCTGGGATTGTTTGAAAGGATCTGGTGTATTATTTTAAGCTTATTGGAGGAGGCGCCAGAAAGTGTCCGTCTACCACAGTAAATCAAGATCTTGCAAATTCTGCACACACGTTGTTACCACCAAGAAATACACAAAGTTCCTACTTTTGCTCATTTTTCGACAAAAATATTGTCTCTAGTTCTCCACCGGCAGCCATGTTTGTTTTGCTTTGTCTGCCAGGGCACTTGCTGTCAATCATACCTGAGCACCCGCCCCAAAGCACAATGCTAACACATGATTGGTCTGAACATTATTTGATCAAGTCAGGCGGTTTAGTAGGAGCGGTACAAGATGGATTTTCGTGGTTTTGGAAAACTCCAAATCTCATGAGAATCCATCTTGCATCTCGCACTCCAGTTCCTCCTGAATGATCCCAAACTTTCCTCAGAGGGGACATGTAATCCCTCCAGTGTAATTCAGGTCCACCCTTGGGGTCTCTAAGTCAGTGAGACAAACCCTGAAGAACCTTCTGAGGGAGATCACCAGAAAATATTCTGATCAGATGTCCAAACCACCTCATCTGACTCCTTGTGATAAAGAGGAGCAGCTGAACCCAGTCCAGTACAGAAGAACCTCATTTGAACCACTTACATCCTCCTGGATTTAGGCGTAGTATGGGAAGTGTCCTCCATGTTGTCCCACCAGCTCCAAGAGTAAAGTACATTGTTCAGGACTGGGCATGTTAATTTCTGACATCATAAAGTGGCCTAGAAAATGTCAGTATTTCTGAAAAGATTTTAAACTTCTCAAAAATATATAAAAGTATGATGAAACACAAAACTGATAAAAGCCAGTTGAAACGTCTAAAAACGTATTTTAATGTTTAATTCCTGTGGTGATGCTTTAGGTTTTTGGGAGAATGTCGTCTGGCTCTTAGAGACGTCCTCAACTCTCCAAACCTAGCTGCAGCTTTCACCGTCTCCCTGTTGGACACCAAGAGAAACAACACAGGGGTGAGTGATGAGACAACCCAGCGCCAACACAATAACAGCCTCAACGAATCAGCGACACAAGAATAAATCACATGAGTTTCCTGTCTGAGGCTTAAAATAACAAAAAACGTTCCTGAATTACTGTAGAGAAACTTTTTTAGATTTAAAAATGTTCTGTTTGGAATCATTTTTCAGCTCTTTTTCTTCTGACTTTGTATTTGTTGATATGAAACACTTGATTTTACAGTCTGAATCATATTGCACATATTTGTGTTGTTACTGAATGAGCCTGTGTGTTGTGGCTCCATCAGGCCACGCTGACGCTGCAGGTCTCCTACATCCCGCCTCCCGGACTGGTTCCAGTCTTCCATCCGACCCCCCAGCCAGAGTCCCTGCCTCATATTAACCCCAGTGTGGAGCTGGACACAGTTACAAGTAATCTGTCACTTATTTAACTATTTTTTCAGCTCATATACAAAATTTGGACCTAATAATGGTTCTACTGTCCAAACAGTGATTTCTCTGGACACTTTGGGGGAGGAGGACACAGAGAGTATGATCATGGTGGAGGTCCCAGAAGACCAGGGACCTGATGACAGTCACTCCATGGTGATTGTTGGCCCTCAAGGCCCCACTGGACAAGAGTCTCCTACCACCCAGACACCCAAACGCTCCCCACCGAACTACAACACTCATGGAGGACTGAGGAAGAGGAAGAGAGGATCAAGTAATCAGCCCAAACAGCTGTCCAACAAACCTCAGGACATACAGGTCGGACGTCTTTTACCTGCATTTAAAATTACTGTGTGAGCTCACAGTAACTATATTTATTAGATTTTCTTTTGTATCTAAGGAAACATGAAAGCAAAAGAATATTTTTAAAAACTTCACAATAAAAGCTCCCAAATTCAGAGACATTGTCTTATTGGTTTATGGGTCAACATATGAAGGGTAGCGGTCACATGACCAGACTATAAACTCATCATTTTTATGCTTTTTTTATGATAAAATTTAGATTCCACTCCAACCTTCCAAAAGTTTTATTATTATTTATGAAACGTGAAACTGATGTAAACCTTCCCGGGTGTTCTACATCCTGTATCAGACCTGTGTCATGCATCTGGACATATTATACAACAAATATCCTGTTAAATCCAACATCTGCATCATAAAGACATAAATCCTTGTTCATTTGAAAATCTCTTTGATCTGTTTCGGGTTTTTTTTTGTTCAGGTTCGTGTTCGGGTCATTGAGGCGCGACAGTTACCGGGCATCAACATCAAACCTGTTGTCAAGGTAACAGTGGCTGGACAATCTAAGAGGACTTGCATCCGAAAGGGCAACAACCCAGTGTTTGATGAGGTGAACGCAGGTTTTTACCACAATTTTAAATATGATTATTATTATTTTTTGTTTTATTCTGTGCCTCAAATCAAACTCTAATATCTGTTGGTTTCCAAACTGCAGACGTTCTTCCTGAACTTTTTCGAGACGCCTTCAGACTTGTTTGACGAACCCATTTTCATCACCGTAAGTGATTCTAATTTTTGGAATTAAACTACATTTACGGTGTAACAGTGAAGAAAGACGTTCGTTTCATGACTGAGTTTTCTATAAAAACATTCTCCTCTTCAGGTTTGTGACTCTCGTTCTCTAAGAACCGATGCTGTGATCGGAGAATTTAAGGTAAAATGTTTTGAGGATCATTCAAATCATTTAAAAGAAACTAAAATCTTGTCCTGTTTCCCACAGCTGGATGTGGGGACTGTGTACAATGAGCACAGTAAGTTCTTGTTTTTGGAGATAAAACATCAATTTAATGATCATCTTTCATTTTGTATTTCATAACTTTAACTTACATGCTTCTCGGCACTCTTCAGGACACTGTTTCTTGAGGAAATGGCTGCTGCTGTGTGACCCTGATGACCTCTCTGCGGGGGTCAGAGGTTACCTGAAGGTCAGCTTGTTTGTCTTGGCAGCTGGAGATGAGCCACCGGTGAGTTTGATTACAGAACTGTGGCAATAAACATTGTAATAACGATTACATAAAATAAATATTAATATTGTTCCACTGATCTGTGACGTAAAAGTCTTTTCCGTATGCCCTCAATCATAAAATATTAACTTAAATAAAAATCTCTGAATTTCTTGATCAAATATAGGTCAGAAACTGGACTATTTACAGTCTGTGGGATGTCTTTAATGTAACTGTTTCTACAGAGAAAAATCCCAAGGTGAGGCAGACATTCCTCTGCCTCACCTGTAGGGGGCAGTCATGAGCCACCAGGTGCTTGATGCTGCTGATCTTCTACAGAGAGGGAACTGATGCTAAGCATTAAACGTGTTATTAAAAGTCAGCAGGTCACGTGTTTTACAGCGATTTGATACTTTTAAAACTAAATGAAAATAAAATGCACTTTTACAACCATGTAACAGCTTTTCATTAAGTTCATGTACAAATAAAGGTAAGAAGACCACAAAGTAAAAAAAAAAGTAGATGAGACTTAGTAAAAGAATCTCGTATGAATTATTTTCCTTTTTCTTGTTTCTTTTGATGAGAAACCAGTAATAAAATCATTTAGAGCTCCAGAATTCAAAGTTTTAAAAACAACAAAACCAAAGGGTCAAAGTTGAAATTGGATTGTTCACATGTCAATGAGTTTATAATGAGTCTGAATTGTTTAGAACACATGAAGGGTCCATTATAGCTTCACCCATTGTCTCTTGTTGCTATAAAAAGTTCTTTCTGGGCCAGATACAGTATGGTCCTGTGCGTTGGTACTAATAAGATATAAAACACTACCAGAAGTTGATTCGAACAGTGTATAAGATTTTCTTTAGAGTTTTTAGAATCATAAATCTGATTCCAACACACTGAAACAACCCCTGTGACATAACATAAACTCAACATATGCTCCATTTCCAGCATGTGTCCCAGGAGATTTTTAAGAGTTGTTCTGATCCAGTTGTCCTGTAGGTTCAGTTCTGCATGTTGTTTATTCTTCAAGGCTGATAAACGTGAGTGTGTTGAGGAAAAGGAAGACATAGAAGGAAACCTGCTGAGACCAGCTGGTCTTTCTCTGAGAGGAGCCGTCTTTACTATGAGGATCTTCAGAGCTGAAGACTTACCACAAAGTGAGTCTCCACTTTAATCACTTGACATCTTTTTAAAGTAGAAACTAAGAGATAATTCCTTCATTCCTGTAGTGGATGATGCCTTCATGGATGGGATGAGGCAGATTTTTGGGTTTGATTCTAACAGGAAGAACTTGGTAGATCCCATGGTAGAGATCCACTTTGCAGGCAAAACAGTGAGTACAAGGTTTCATCAGAGTCGAACGTTACAAAGTGTTTTATGTAAAAACCTCCCACTGATCCTCTGGAGTGTGTGATCTTTATGTTTCAGGTCTGTACTAAAATTCTGGAGAAGAATGCCAACCCACAGTGGAACCAGAGTCTTGCAATGCCCATTAGAGTAAGATATAAGAACAGTATGCACTGATCTGACGTGGTCCATTGACTACAGTCACTATACTATATATTTGTTTCTTCTCTTTGCTCAGTTTCCCTCCATGTGTGAGAAGATGAGGATCCGAATTCTGGACTGGTGAACGCTCACTCATATATGACCTTTTTATGCATCAAATATTTACCTGTTGTATCAAATCTAAAAGTTCAAATCAGTCTTTCCAAGGAAATACTTTTATATTTAGGAAAATCTTTCAGGATAAAATACTCTAACCTGTTTTAATTATAACATCTAAAGGAGTTTGATCATGTGACTTCCACTTTCTCATTCAGGGACAGAGCCAGTCACAATGACGTCATTGGCACCACCCACCTCTGTATGTCCAAGATTTCTGCCCCAGGTGGAGAGATAAATGGTAAGCAACTGGATTAAACTGGTTTAGACTGGATTGGACCGGCCCAATCTAAACTGGTTTAGACTGGATTTGACTGCACAAGAGTGATTACACTTTATTTAATGTTGTTTGTGACATTCGCTGTTAAACCAAATTACCGTTAGTCATAAGATAGAAAGCCACAAAGAGTTAGTTTTTATCTGATTAGCTTGAAAAACTTGGCAAGTCTAAAAATCTTTTATCAAACAGTTGTTGTTTTTTTAAGTTTAGCTGGTTCAAAATAGGTCTGTTCAGTTTGTGGTCCATCTTTTCAAACTGAGAAGAGGTCAAAGATTAAATCTTTGAATCCTGACCAGTAAGTTACATCTCGGTTTGGTAGCTGGAGCATGTTAGCTGCACACTTAATTAGCTAACATACAGTTATTTACATTTCATTTGTGCATTAGTTTTGAATTGAATAGCTGGGAATAAATCATTTGTCCAAAATTAGCTATCTCATTCTAGATTTACTGAAGGAATGATAAAAAATAAATACATTTATAAAATATTTCACAGAGACTTGAGTTTAAACTCAATAAAGCTTCGTGTTTGCTGTAACCCAATTATATCCACTTATTGAGCTTTGTGTGTTGTGCTGTGCTACGTTTGGTGCATTGAATGTGTACGTAAGTAGCTAATGCTAACTAGCAACTATCCTGTTAATGACTAACATAAGGAAACACAAGCTGTAAAAAATCATTCAAATGTACAGATTTATTTTCTTTTGTGTAATTGTCTATATATCCATCTATATAGATATAAATAAATCTATAATTCTATATATATCTACACAAGCTGTGTCAATTTAAGCTAGTTTATACTGGCTTTTCTTCATAAATCTGCAAACTCAAATAGTTGTGAATTGTCATTGTATACCTCTCAGAATGATTTTGATCAGGCAGATGGCAAAATGCTTTTAATATTTATATGGATTTTTTTTTAATTAGATGAACTTTGGAGCTGGATGACTGAGCAGCTCTAGACTAGCTTGAAACCAGCTCTGCTGGTCCTGGGGGGACAACAGTAAAGATACTGGCTCTGTTTTCGTTACCTAAATAAGACTGTACAAGGACTCTGTGTTTGCAGAACTAGTCACTTCTTTGAACTTAATGAAAGCTTGAGCTACTGGATTGAATGATGGTTTGAGAACATAAAGCATGGATATTTTGCCGGTGAAGTGCATGAAGACTAACTCAGTGATGTTTGTGTGATAGATATGGATAAAACGGGAGTTTTCTATTTGTGCGGTGTCAAAAAAACATGTTTTGCTCAATGTTTGGGGTGAACAAGTTTTATTTGCTTTAAGTCTTGAGTAGCTTGCTGCATTTTGATCAAGCCAAAGGAAAAGAGAACAGCAGCTTTCTGGCTTGTGTTTTCCGGTTTGAGTTTGAGTTGCATTCAAAGACCTGTTTCCTTTCTTTCTGAGTTTGAACATTTGTGATTTGTAACCATCCTTCCTTTCTACGCATTCAGATGACTTGACTCCTCGGACCGTCCACTCTGGCAGTACGTCCACCCTCCTTTCTTCATCCCTCCTGTACTGTGCGCAACCACCCAAATCTCAATCTCTTTCACTTTATTTGTCTCATTTGAATTTTTCACCTCTGTGCCTAAAATCTTTTGTAAAATTCAGATGAAATCTCAGAAACATCTGATCCTGTTTCATCAGTTTAACATCAATCAGAAGGAAATTTCTTAACTTTTTACAAGATTTTCACAGATTTATCTGCTAATAATTTAAGTTACATCATATCGTTACAGTTGATGACAGTCTTGGTTTCCTGCCGACATTCGGTCCGTGTTTTGTCAATCTGTATGGGAGCCCCAGAGAGTTCACCGCCTTTAATGACCCCCACGAGGCTTTAAACCTTGGAAAAGTGAGACTAGGCTCTTTTTACAAACAGTATGACTAACATTTCTCTGTTATTAACAATGTGAATATTGTTTAACCACAAAAATCCATAGATACATCAATTAAGATGTGGAAATAATTTGATACATTTAGCAGTTAGCTAATATTTCATCAACAAAATGGAAAATTTTGCTTAAAATTTGTAAAAACATTTCCTGGATTTTACCAGATCTACTTAGAACCTTGACCTGATGTCTGTAAATTTCCTGTGTAAGTTAAATCAGAGTTGAGTTTCTTTGCTCTGTTTGTTCATCAGGGGGAGGGCGTGGCGTACCGAGGCAGAGTCTTACTTGAACTCACCACTAAACTGGTCGACAAGCTTGACCACAAAAGTGAAGACATCCCATCAGATGACCTGCTTGTTGTGGAGGTGAGAAAGAAACTGTATTTCAAGTAGGGCTGTAACGATACACCGATGTATCGCGATACAGGGAGCAATATCGATAATATCAATACAGTAAACATGTTGTACTGACCACCACAAGGCGGGACAACATGCGCTCTAATATTGTATGAAAAAGGTTTTTCACTAAAAAAATACTAAAAGTGAATGATTGAGTTTGTCATTGTATCAAAGCAAAATAAATATTATCCAGAGAGTTTTGTTGAAATGCAAAACAAAGAAAAGTTTTAATGTATCGTATCGTGAGCAATGTATCGAGATACGTATCGTATTGTGGGATAATGTATCATTACAGTCTTAATATAAAGACAAAGTGAAGAAGAAAAGACAAACTTTTTTCTCAAACTTTGTGTTTTTTGCAGAAATTTCTCAGGAAGCGGAAGTTTTCTCTCTTTGTAGCTTTTTACTCGGCGTCCCTTCTTCAGGATGTTGACGATGCCATTCAGTTTGAGGTCAGCATCGGTAACTATGGCAACAAGTTTGACTACTCCTGCCTTCCTCTGGCCTCCACCACACAGTTCAGTAGGGCGGTGTTTGATGGTGAGTTAGAGTTTTGTTCTGTTGTTTCTCAGCCAGAACCAGATCTCTGGGTTTTGTCTCATTTCCTGTTTTTTGAACCCCCCCCCCCCCCCCCCCCCCCCCCCCCCCCC
>SSNP01000068.1:1595886-1616825 GCA_006937955.1 Pachypanchax playfairii
CCCCCCCCCCCCCCGCCCACATTGCTCATCATGTATTGTTTATCTTCTGTTCTGTTGTACATTGACTCTTTACCAGTTCTTAATTAATCATAAATCTTCAGTATGATTTTCCTTATTTTCTATCAGATCTTTGCATTATTTTCAGATTTTTATGTCCCTTAAATTATTTACCTTGACTGTAGTGTTTTCATATGTGGAGGTAGTTTGATGATTTTCTAATAATTGGGCTGTTTTGAGATTTAACATGTTGTTTTTATCCCAGGTTGCCACTACTACTACCTGCCGTGGGGAAACATTAAACCGGTGGTGGTTCTGTCTTCAGAATGGGAAGATATCCGCCCGAGAATCGAGGCTCTCAACATGCTGCTGACCATAATAGACAGACTGGTTTGTGTTTATCACATCTGTTTGTATTTGTCAGGAACTTTGACAAAGTGCTTCATTTAAACATCTTTGTGCATTTAAATCACAAAAGAATGAAAGATGAAACTTTATTTATTTGGGTTTTACATCCAGGAGTCAAACCTGCAGCGGGTGCAGCTGGAAGTGAAGGCAGGTGGCCAGCTGGAGGAGGTGGAGCAGCGAGTGATTGAGCTTCTGGACCAGCTCATCACAGACTGCAGGTAAACACAAGTTCTTCCTGTCATCGTCTGCTTGAATAGTTCCCTCCAGTGGTGGAATGTAAATACTCACCCCAGTAAAGTTACGATGAGATGTTGAGAACACAAACATTCCTGCTGCTCCTCTCGTGTCTTCTCTTTGTTTCACAGTGAGGAGCTGCCGTCCTTCGACCAGTGGCAGTGTGTCACACCTCTGGATCGCTCGCTGAGACACGTTCGTACCCTCCACCTGCAGCAGATCGTAGCGGCGGCGCTGGCGTTAAAACATGGACCTGAAACTGAGCTGTCCACGGTGCTGGAGCAGGCTGAGGACTGGGCCAATAGACTGAGGAGCATGGCTGAGGAGGTGAGCGTGTGCTCCTGATGTTCCACTAGGAAACAAACCTCTGCTGACTTCCTGTTGGTTTTCTCACTGTCCTGCTCGTCTCTCTCAGCCCCAGAACAGTCTGCCAGATATAGTGATCTGGATGCTTCAGGGCGACCGGAGGGTGGCGTATCATCGCATCCCGGCGCACACCGTCCTGTTCTCCCAGCAGCACTGTGGGAAACACTGCGGACAGCTGCAGAACATCTTCCTCAAGGTAAATATGCTCAAACACACGTCCTTTAAGATGAAATCATGCCAACCAGGATTTTATTTTGCCTGGCAGCACCCACAGGGAAGCGGAGGAGAAGCCAGACTTCCTGGTCAGCTGAGGGTCAAGGTGTGGTTCGGATTGGCTGCTGACGTCAAACACTTCAATCAGTTCGCTGAAGGAAAACTCTCCGTGTTCGCAGAGACGGTGAGACACACGTGACAGCTGCAGAAACACAAACACACCTGTCACGATCAAGTTACAGCTGCCTTTTAAACCATCTCTTACATCTCTGTACCTTGACTTGTATTTAAAACAGTCTTAACCTGTAATTTTCCAGGGTTTCTGGACAGATTTCTAAGTTCTTCTTTTAGTATTTAATTTATTTTTATCAATGTTTTTGGTCCCATCAGTCTTAAGCTGAAGGTCTTGTGAGTGTTTCCTGTCCTGACTGACACCTTCTCTCTGCAGTATGAGAACCAGACTCGACTCGCTCTGGTAGGAAACTGGGGAACGACAGGTTTGACTTACCCAAAGTTCAGTGACGTCACCGGGAGAGTGAAGCTGCCCAAAGAGAGCTTCAAACCCTCACCTGGATGGACCTGGGCTGGAGACTGGTTCATCAGTCCCGAGAGGACGTGAGTCTCAGTCATCAGCTGTTTCAGCCTAAATAAGACCTGTACTCTGTACGTCCTTCAATTACTCTTTCATGTTACACTCTCGGTAATAGAGGTACGAGAACATTTAAATGTTTTCTCAAATATACAATATTAATCTTTAAAAGGTCAGAAATGCCCCTTTGAAGAACAAATTTGTACCATTTCAACTGCACCTGCAACCCTGGCCAAGGCTGCTTCATCTCCATATTATTAAGTTTCATCATCATTTTCAATATTATGTTTTAAATGTTGGTTTTAGACTTTAAAAAGTGGCATAATTTTACTGTTTTACTTCATAAGGTACAAAAATAGACCTGAACTACAGGGTACACCCCCAGAGACAAGAAGGTCCAGATTCTTGTTTATAACATTGTTTGTTCTTACCGTGATAAAAAATCTGAAGGTTCTTTATTTCTTTTGTGGATCAAAGTATCTGGAATTTTGTAACGATCCAGATCAATTTTTGATCCAGATCAGTCCTTAGTACCATGTAGAACCTGTTGGGAACTCAACCTGTATTTTGTACCTTTTATTGTGGAATTACATGCAGATATGTTAAAAACAGCTTCTATCTCACTATGATGAAGAATCATTTAAAACATTCCTGGATCTAGACGGTGATCCGCATCCCCCCCAAAATCTACTCACTTCTTTTTAGGACTGTTTCTAACTTTTACTGAAACTTTCAGCAAAATCCATTCGGTGCAGCAGCTTCAAGTTCATGTTTTGGCCTAAAAATCATCTAAATAATTATGAAAACATCAGCATTATTTTTAATTCCAGTCTTTCTTTCTACTTTGGATTAGTTAAAACCCTCCAAACAGTTTTCATAATAAAAGTAAAAGTCTTGTTTAATCAGGATTGAATCAGATCAGTCGTGTCTTTGTTTTGTCTCAGACTGCTGTTTGATGTGGACGCCGGTCACATGACCTTTACAGAGGAAGTGTTTGAGAACCAGATGAGGTTACCAGGCGGGCAGTGGATCGGCATGCCGGAGGGATACACTGATGTTGTACGTAGCCGAGACTTTTTATTCCTGCTGTGACTTAAGTTCACGTGTAAATCTAAAATCTGTGTTTGTGTGTCAGAACGGAGAGAAAGCTGTTCCAAAAGACGAGGTGGAGTGTCCTCCGGGCTGGACGTGGGACGAGGTGGAGTGGAGTGAAGATCTCAACAGAGCTGTGGATGATCAGGGTGAGCAGACACAAACAGGTTCATCAGCATCCAGAGGTGAGAGGAAACTATGATGAAGGCTGTGTGTGTTCAGGGTGGGAGTACGGCATCACCATCCCTCCAGACCGCCGTCCCAAGTCCTGGGTGCCTGCAGAGAAGATGTACCACACCAACCGGAGACGGCGGTGGATACGGATGAGACGTCGAGATCAGCAGAAGATGGAGGCTCTCAGGAAGGTGAAACCCAGAGAGAAAAGCTGCTCTTTCTGCTTTCAGCCACTAGATGGTGCTCATGTTGCACAAATCCAAAAATCAAGGAAGACCAGAATCTTTAGCTCGGAATCTTAAACATTTTCAGTAAAAAAGAAGAATAAAGTTACATTCAGAGATTGTTTGTGATCTTCAGAGCGATGCTGACATCACAGGTGTGTTTTCACAGCAGCGTCCTGATGAGGCGGAGAGAGAAGGTTGGGAGTACGCCTCTCTGTTCGGCTGGAACTTTCACCTGAAACCCCGGAAGACGGACAGCTTCAGGAGGCGCAGGTGGAGGTGTCGCATGGAGCCGCTGGAGAAGACGGGACCGGCGGCCATATTTGCTTTGGAGTGCTCGTTGGTGAGGCCCAACGGGGAAAACATGCTTATAAAAAATGTTCTTTTTCATCTGGTTTGACTTTAAAACAAGCTGCTGTAATCACAGCTTCTGTTCAGCCTGTAATCAGCATGTTAATCCACTGACTGAAGGATGGAACCAGACCAGAACACAATTTCTTCTTTTTTCTTGTGAGAAAGTCATTTATTCTCTAGATGTTGAAGTCATGGAGCTTCAAATGTGAAGTTCTTTATAGTCAGTGACCCTCTGATCACATGATCTCAGAGAGGAAACATGGTCCCTCAGGTGGGTCACCTGGTTCAGATGTGACATCAGACTCAATCACCACAGAAGAAGAACCTCTCTTCTCATATGATTTTCACCTGCATTAAATTTCAGTGAGAAATTCTGATTAGAAGCTAAACATCTTCACACAATCTGCTGTATTCTCAAGCAGGTTTACAAAAACACATAAAAGTTTAATTTGCAAGCCAATTTACGAGATGAAAAACAAATTATCAGTCAATATAAGTTTCTCAGTGTCATAAGCAGGTAGCTAATTAGGTGGATTAGCACATCATCAATTTTTATAACATGCTAAAGTTCTAAATACACAACAAGCTGACGCTAGCTTAGCTGCCGTTAGCTAATTAGCTTGTCTTTACCAACATGACCTTGATGTTTTTACCATCTACTTCTTTCTTCCTCTTTCTTTTTTTCTGCTCCTGATAAATTTATTCTATTCAGTTTTTTATAAAGTAGCGCTGTTAATTTTCATGATGTTGAGTAACATTCAGAGCAGCAGTGATCACCATAACAGAAACATGTTGATCCTCAAACATGAATGAATGAATGAATGAATGAATGAATGAATGAATGAATGAATGAATGAATAGGAGACACATTAAAACCTGCAACGCGAGTCTGTTCTGCTACTTTAAAGGTTCCTTTTATCAACAACACGAGTAACTTATCACAGATAAACAAAAATATGTTTCCAGGCTTTTATTTTGAAGGCAGTGTACATGAGACTTCATTCATGCAGGTTTTAGAAATATTTCAGCATCAGATCTATTTATATAAACCTGATCTTTTTCCTCCTACAGAGCAGCATAGAGGACAAACATGATGATAAATCAGTCACAACTACGTTTGGAGTCAACAGACCAACTATTTCCTGTTTCTTTGACCGTAAGGAAGCATCACCTGTATTTAAATCTTCTCTCCTCTTTGCTTCCTTTAACGTTTCCCTCTACCTTTGTGTTGTTTGTGCACAGGTGGGACTCGCTACCACCTGCGCTGCTACATGTACCAGGCCAGAGACCTGCTAGCAATGGACAAAGACAGCTTCTCAGGTATCCTGTAGTCAGCGCCGTCACCAATCTGTGCTGGTATTTTGGTGCCATCTGCTGGTTGGAAAGTTTAGTAAAGTTTTCAGTGATCTGAATTAAACCTTCTAGAATTTGTTTAAAGTTTGAGACAAAAAGGATTTGGTGGGATTAAGACCACTAAAGCTAAACAAGGTTTTTTTTATCAACAGGAGAAGAAATATAGAAATAGATGAAGGGATACGACTATTTAAATGCAGTTTTATTTACCAAACAGCTCTGATTGTGATTAAGGGGAAACACATGAAAGCGAAGATGTTTTTTTTTTAATTTAAGAGGCAGAATAAACTGCTACTTTGTTAATAAGACATGTAGAAACAGCTCGTATAAACAGAAGGAAGCCTGAATGATGGACGTTGCCTGAAATCAGGTTAGAAAGAAGAAACCTCAACCTGGATTCTCAGGCCTGTCAGCTGATTCACACACCAGCAGTGTAACAGAGATAAAGACCTCGTCTTTTAACCTGCTTTTACATCCTAACAATTAAAGACTGAATCATTTGTTAAACATTCAAGAGTTTCTAGATTTGGTTCTGATCCCTCGTGTCTTTATGCTCTGGGTTCGTTTTCTGATCCAGATCTCTACAAACCAGTTATTAATCTCTATTCTGTGTTTTTAGAAGGTATTTAGAATCACTGACACCGATAGTGTGGGATCTAAAGGAAATCATTCTGAGATGAGCTCGTTAAGGTCGTTGGTTTTGTCTGTGGGAGGGTTTTTGTTCGCAGACAGCTCAGTGTATCTGTGTGTGTGTGTGTTTGTGTGTGCGCGACTTGTTCTGGTTTGTTTGAGTCCAGTGATGTTAATTTGGGCGGAGTTAATCTTTGAGTTTGGATCTTTAGGATTTTGGATACTTAAAGTGTTGAATAAACCACATGCTACACAGGACAACTGGCCCCGCCCCTCATGCCAGGCTGTGACCCTGTGTGACCCCTCTCGGTCCATCTCTCTGCTCGTCTCCACAGGATAAAGTAGATTAATAGATTTCATTATGTTTCTTTTTGTTTCTTCACTCCAAAGACATTCATCAAAGTTTAAAATCCTATGATTTCTTTCATCCAGTCTTTTCTTAAATCTTTTCCCTCCTTTTCTTCTTGAAGTTGTGTCCTTCATCCGTCTTCCCGACTGTTTTCCAGTCTTCCTTGTGTTTATGTACCTTTGTCGCTCCCACAGGAGCAGCAACTCCGCTGCTTCCCCTGCACACACTCACAAAAACACACTCGGATTTCCACAAACCCTCGGGTCTGTTTGTATTACTGTTTATTTCAGCTAATGGGCTTTTGGGAATGGACGCTAATTGAGCGGGTCACCGTGGGTGGTGTGTGTGTGTGTGTGTGTGTCAGCTACAGGGTTAATTGAGGACTGGTGGGAAAATGCATTTTAACTTCTGTTTACTCGGATGCTAACGGCTCCACTGAGACTCGTTACTCAGCCTAAAACAACAAACTATTCCATCTGTGTAACTGTATGTACATGTGGGCTTTTATACTGGACGGTGTGTGTGTGTGTGTGTGTGTGTGTGTGAAGGAGAGGGGCTTTGACCTGAAGTGGCGTTCCCAGTGTCTCGAGCGTCCCAAGCTGGTGATGTCACTGTGTAAGACACCAGGATATTTTGGACACACATAAAAAGTATTTATTTGGATACTCGTGAGGAAAATGTTTTCACTCAGACACAAAGTTATTTTACTTCTTTCATTTTCTAAGTAAAAGTCTGTGTGTGTGTGTGTGTGTGTGTGTGTGTGTCTGTGTGTGTGTGTGTGTGTGTGTGTGTGTGTGTGTGTCCATGCATTTGTGTTTGTGTGTATGCATGCGTTAGTTCCTGCAAGAGTGGGTGCGTGCGTGTGTTTACGTTTGTGTGTGTCCATGCATTTGTGTTTGTGTGTGCGTTCGTGTATGTGCGTGTGAATTTGCGTGTGTGTGTTAGTGCGTGCGTTTGTGGGTGTGTGTGTGTCTGTGCGTTTGTTTGTTTGCATGCGTGTGTAAATTTGTGTGTTAGTGCGTGCGAGTGAGTGTGTGCGTGAGTGCATGTGTGTGTGTGTGTGTGAGAGAGAGAGACAGAGAGAGAGTGAGTATGTGCATGTGAGTTAGTGTGTGCGTGCGTGTGTGTGTGAGAGAGAGTGCGTGTGTGTTAGTGTGTGTGTTTTTTTTTTTTTATAAGTGTGTGTGTGTGTGTGTGTGTGTGTGTTGTAATCCAAGCTGTTGTTTATTATTACCAGCTGATGTGACACATGTACCTGTATGTTGTTCCAAACAAGACGAGGCTCTGAAAACTGTTAGGAGACAGTTAGACGAAGTTTCATCTGGATCATCAGGATTTGGGTTTAACAGCCACAGAACCTCGACGCCCTGCAGTCATGAAGTCCTCATGTGTTTAAGTGTCCACGAGTCCAGTGTGTGACTGTGTGTCTGACAGGTGGACCGATCAAGAGACACAGCAGGTGTTGTCCTGGTCCAGTCAGAGTCCAGACCTGATAAAGCTGTCATCTCAGTCAACTAAAGCTCTGTTGTGTGTTTGTCAGGTTAATTTTGAATAATTAAAGAACGAATGTCCTGATCCAGACTCAGTGGACTCAGTCTGGTTCCAAACTGAACAGCAGGTTTTTAAGTATATTTGTGACTGAATCCATGTTTTTACTGAAAATAAAAATATTTATTCTTCCTGTACAGACCCGTACGCCATCGTGTCCTTCCTCCATCAGTCTCAGAGGACGGTGACGGTCCGCAACACCCTTAATCCCACCTGGGACCAGACGCTCATCTTCTACGAGGTGGAGATCTTTGGAGACCCAGAAGCAACAAGAGTCAATCCTCCAAACATTGTGGTGGAGTTCTATGATGAAGACACCTACGTGAGTGTTTATTAAATCACTTCTTTAACTTCTTATGAACCGTGACGGCTGCTTTAAACCTGCAGTCACTCAAACACAAATACTCTCGTATGTTCTGCTGTAAACATCCAGGGAGCTGATGAGTTCATGGGTCGCTGCGTGTGCCAGCCCTCCCTGACTCCATCACCCCGACTCACCTGGTTCCCAATTCACAGAGGACAGAAGAGCGCCGGCGAGCTGCTGGCTGCCTTTGAGCTCATACAGAGAGAAAAGGTCAGAGGTCATCTCTTCTTTTATTAACCCTTTACTCTTCTTCTTCTGTGTTTTTGTACTTTTCCTAACATCATGTCAGTGATGAACTTCTTTGTTCCACAGCCAGCTGTTCACCACCTTCCAGGACTCGAGGTCAGTGTATCTTACAGACAAACTGATTCATTTATTTCCATCTTCTGTTTTGATTGAAATATTTATATTTGTTTTGAACCTTATTTCTCCTCCAGGGAGACGTCATCAGTTCCACCCACGTACTGGACGAGGTAAAAACCCCAAATCAGAGGACGAATTAAAAGATTTTACTTTCATATTTTGTCTTTTTTTGAAATTGTTGCTCATTAATTAACGAACCGAGTTCAAATCTGACAGTCTAAACCCGTCTGAGTCTCTGTGTTTGTGGTGATTCTTTATCAGACATCTGTGTTCTTCTCTCTCGTTTTCTCAGCTGATGTTTCCAGGATTCCTCTCAGAAAACCTGCAGCAGCAGTGGGTAGGATTTTAAAACACGTGCACGAAACATGAAACCCACCTGTGAACATCCCATTTTTATGTCTTCATGTCATTTGTTGTCGTTAAATAATAGTGATCGACCGATAAGAGTTTTTCTGGACCGATTTTTAGTAGTTAAAGAGCAACTCACCCCCCACTAAATGATCTTCCTGCCTGCTGAATTTATAGTTTTGTCTTTAAAAAAATGAGACAAATGTCATCTTTTGCCCTCCAAAGACACTAAAATGAAAAAAGTGATCATGTTTTTGTGTGTAAAATAATTTAACATTAATAATAACATGTTTTGGCTGAAAGCAGCACGACTTTCTGTCCTTCACGTTCATCTTTTCGGTTCTTCTCTGTCCTCACTGGCAGCCTGAAGAGTCGGACCTTCCGTACCCGCCTCCTCAGAGAGAACCCAACGTCTTCATGGTTCCTCAGGGAATCAAACCCGTTCTGCAGAGAACAGCCATCGAGGTACAACAATCATCTCTCACATTAGAAATGAAACGGACTCTAACTCACGTCCTTCTCCTCCGTCTCTCTGGAAGATCTTAGCGTGGGGCGTCAGAAACCTGAAGAGCTTCCAGCTGGCGAGCGTTACGTCTCCGAGCCTGCAGGTGGAGTGCGGCGGCTCCATGGTCCAGAGCTGCGTCATCCGCAGCGTGAAGAAGAAGCCAAACTTTGACATCAATACGCTGGTCCTTGATGTGGTGAGAGAGTGTATCACACACACAAACACACAGTGTTCCGAGCTCAGACCGTCTGCCTTCGTGGCTAATGAGCTCTGCTGTAATGTGGTTTTCTTTCCTCATTTATCTTCATCAGTGAAGCCACAACAATGGCGGCATAGAGCAGGACTCCAAGCTTCCTCTTCTTTTTCCATGAAACGTTCTGATCTCTTGGTAGAAAAGAAAAAGTTGCACGTTGAGACGTTTTAACATCAAAAAGCAGGAGCTGGAGAACTTCTACAGCTGTAAATACAGGGTGGAGGTTCTCCTCCTGTTGATGGTGACCAGATGACTCGAACCTGGATTTAAAAAGGTCTTCTGGTTATAATGTTTTATAAAATACACGTTATGCATGTGGTTAGTCTTTAACCATAAAACCAGAAAGGTTTGAACTGAGATCTTCTTAAAGGGGGATGTGCTATTAAATGTAAATTAAATACATATATAGAGGATTACAGTTAAAACAGTTTGTGTAGATTATAGGCCAGTTTTCATGTTAAAATAGTTTTTTTTTCTGTTTAGAGTAAATTATCATCCTTTAAGTACCACAGCTCCACATTCCAGCTCTCAGTGAATCACTAACCTGAAAAGATGAACAGAATCTTCACTCGTTCACATAAAAGCCTTTAAATCACCTCCATCCTGTTAGAATAAACTGTAATTGAAAGTTTTACATAGTTTTTATACTATTATGATGGTGTTTATTGAAATTGTTTAGTGATGTTATTGAGAAGTTGAGTAATATGCAAAAGACTTCTTCACATCTTTTATTTAAAGTTCACTATTATTGTAGAATTTTCAATATTATGCTTTTTAAAAATAAAGTAATGTCATAATTAGAGAGCAAAAGAACATGTTATTCACCATAATTCCATATGTGATTTATTTTTATTTAAAAAGTTATTGATCTTGTTTAATTTCTTGGTGCGACAAACTAGTAGTACCTTTTTCCACCACTAGAGGGAGTATAAACCAGTTTTAAGTTCCTGATCATTTTTCACACACTCATTTATTTAAGCGACCTCACTTCAGCGTTTAAATCAGCGACTTTAAACATTCCTAATTATCCACCCTGTGAGAATATATTTCCACTGATTGACACGCCTGCCGTCACATTCCTCCCAAGCGTTTCTTATAAAAACTCACATGAAATATGGAAGTGCTGAACACGCTAGTCCTAACGATAGCAGCAGCTCCAGAATGTGCTTGAGAGTTTAGAGTTAACAATATTAAGGTCTGAAGTTGGTCCTCTCTGTTGTCTGACAGTTTAAATGGAAATGTTCCCATTTTTTCATTAAAAAGCAGAACTTGATGTTTAATGTTAATAAGATTAAGGTTCTGTTTTAACAGCCTAAACTGGATTGTGGAAATATTCACGTGCTTCCCTGAAATTCAGTCCAAACAGTCAATGTTAACAAATTAAAGTCTTAAGTTGACTTCATAAGTGTTTTCTTATGTCCCGGCGCCAGCAGAACATGTCACATGCTCAGATTCTTCAAATGCAGCTCTTTGAACAGTCTAACTGCCTCGTTTTAGCTCAGTTTAATGTCTGACTTCAGCATCATTAGGCTTGTTAAACCTGGAGAGGTCAGACTAACATGTTTGATTCAAATGTTCTTTAAATGAAGCTTCTGAGGCTGATGATCTGAGTTCCTCCTCCAGACACACTTCACCTCTAAAGCCAGCGACGCCATTCAGACATTTTGTTATGACGGCTTCAAGAGGTTTAAGAAATCATAGAGAAACTGCATCCGTTACCAACATCAGCACCAAACAAGAAGCTTTCAACAAGTGATGGTCTGCTTGTCTTCTGAAGGTGAACTCAGGGCGGGATGGTTAACAGTTTCAGTGAAACAACACTGAAGATTCAGGAACTCAAGTTCTAAATGCCAACTAGCTCAGAATGTTTTGTAATTATCATCTCAACAGGTTTAGATTTTTCTGCAGAACATAAAGTTTAAAACTCAAATTTGTATTTCACATTGAAATGAATCGAATCACTTGATGAACTGAGTCATTTCTTCCTGTTGGTGGGCGTGTCCTTCAAAGGAATGTTTTCATTAGACACTCACCAGGGCATAACCAATCAGCATCAGACGATCAGCAACCACAGCCAATCAGCTTCAGGCAGGCAGGTGGCATAACCAATTAGAGTCAGGGGAACCTGGTGCAGCTGTGAAGGAGGTTGTTTTACATCTTTAGGTCTAATCATGGCCACCACCAAAATCCTGTAGCGTTAGCACAATATCTGACGAATGCTGTTGAAATAACTGAATCTGCACCTGATTCACTTTTGAATGAACAAACACAGAGATAATCAGAGATAAACACAACGACTTCCTGTAAAATCCTGCATGAGATTAAATCCCTGACATAAAAGATGATGTGTAGTCCTTCAGTGTTCTTTCATTTCATCCTTCTACTTGTTGGTTCTGCAGAGATTACCTAGAGAAGAGCTCTACATGCCCCCGATCGTCATCAAAGTCATCGACAACCGTCAGTTTGGGAGGAAGCCGGTGGTCGGCCAGTGCACCATCCGGTCGCTGGAGGAGTACCGGCGCACTCAAGATGAGGAACAAGTGCAGGAAGAGGAAGAACAGGAGGACGGATGGAGACGTAAGAGACGTTAATGCAAACAAAGATCCATAATCTGGATTTGTGTTAAAATAATCTCCTGTGTGTTTGTGGATCAAGGTGAGACGCCTCAGTTAATCTCCGGGGAGGTCTTTATTGACATCGGTGATGAAGAGCCGCTCGTCCAAGACCAGGTAAAACCTCGTTAGACGTCTCAGTCATCTGTCCTTAGACACCTCCATAGTTCTCCAGCAGGTCTGTTACATTCAGACAGAGTTCTTTCTGAAAATGAAACACTTTTAATGCTAAAATATTTTCATTAATCCAACTATTTCTATAACGACCGCCACACTGAGAATATCCTGCTGGAAATCAACCAGGATTATAAAGACCTTTTACAACTGGAACAATTAAATCAGACAACATAAATTCAGATTTATAAAGATAAAGAAACAAATGAAATAAAAGACAGGAAGTTATCTAGATGATATTTAATTCACGCTTAACGCTAAAATGATCAGATTTAATGGGCCTATTTTAGTTAATCAGTACCATGAACCGATACTTAAAATGTGGAAATTTTGCAATAATTTCACAGAAAATGATAATTTTTAACTTTTAAATTTTAGTTTTGTGGTTATTTTTATTAATATTTTACTTTTTATCTAATTCACCATCATCTGTTGTAACAAGCAGAGAAGAAAATAAAACCTGTCTTCCAATTCTTTGCATTTGCATTTTTTTGTGTGGTAGAAGTATCGGTATTGGTACTCGGTATCAGTAAGTACTCTGATCCAAGTATCGTTATTGTATCGGTGTGAAAAAAGTGGTATTATTGCATCCTTGGACTATTTCTAAATGTAGTTTCTCACTGGACTGTAACCGTTAGCGACTGATAGGAGACGGTGAGAACTGTGAGACTAAGTAAAGGACAGGTTTATACTTGGTCAGGTAACGTGGGATCACATGACCTTAGTGCAACATGTTTGTTCAGTTTGGTTGCTAACATTTCCCTGAATCTCTGTGACACTTTTGAAACATTTATCATGCATTATTTTAGACATAGTGTGGTCATGTGACACACCTGAGCAAACTGAGTTTCTGGAAAACCGGCTGCAGCCTGTTAATAGTAGTTGTAGCAGTCGAGTGAGGTACTACATCTTTATCAGGATTAGTACGTTCCACTGCCCTCTGGTGGAGGATCTGTGTACTACAAGAAGCAGGACACAATATTAGAATTATTAACTGGTCGCACGTTTAAAATAATTTAAATATTATTATTTTATTGATTTCCAATAAACAGTTTGAATGAAACTCATTCTGATGATTATTTCCTGTTTCAGGATTTCAAGTGGAAATGTTTGTGTTTTTTAGTAAACTGGCACCAGCATTTAGTTTTTCTATATAAGACCGGTGGAGATTTTAAATCACTCATCTCAGTTTCATTTCTTTTATTTCTTTTGTTATGTTATTGTTGTGTTGTTGTTGTTTACTCTGACATGGCAGGTGTTGGAAAACGTTCTGTTTTAATGTTGATGGAACACTGCTGGACCGGCTCTTTAAAGAACCGCTGAAGGAACGTTTAGGAAAGAATTCCAATCTCATGATTTCTGTCGTCTTCATCTGTGTGAGGGGAATGATTCAAGATTTCTGTTCTCCTAAATGTTCTATATTCTTCTCTTATATTCCAGAGAATCTTCCTTCTCTCCTTGTTCCTTCTCCTGTTCTTCTTTCCATCTTCACTTTCAAGTTTCTTTCTTTTTTTTTTCCACATTTCCTGATTTGACTTTTTCAACATTGCTCACCATTTGATTTCTTTTTCTTTTTTTATTCTTTCCTGAAATTTCCATCATCCTACTTTTCCCTTGTTTCCACTCCGACTCCATCTTCTTCGTGCTGATTTCTTTTTCTATCACGTGTTTATCTCAAAACTATTTGTGTGCTATTTTCCAATTTTTTAAATGTAATATCTTTGAGTCTTTTTTCCTGTGTTCTTTTTCCCTCAAATTTTCTAGTTTTATTTGTTAAAATTTCCCTTTAAATCCGTATTTTATTTTGAATTCATTTTATTTTGAAATGTAATACTTTTATTAAAAAGAAATATTAATTAATTAATTAATTTCAAGGAGATTTAATCTGAGTTTAAACTTCGTCTGTATAGTGAAATATTAAATTAGGATTATTGGGAGTTACACACTTCTGTGGCTTCGTGGTTACAACATTGACCCTGTTTAATCTGAAACCACACAAACACACATTTAACATTCTTTTACACTGATGCAAAACTCGCTCGTCTTGTTGTGTTAAAGGTTTTAATGGGAGGTCCAAAAATGCTCACAACCAGCCGAAACGTATAAATCACTATGTGTGAGGGTGCAAAGGGTCCGAGTGGTGGTGTTGAAATTTATTCCCTGACATTAACACCCCGCTCTAATTAAAGGGCTCTGACATCAAAACAACACAATAAAAGTAACGCAACCACATAATAAATTAGCAGGAATGGTTAAGTGTTCTGCACGCTGGTTGGTTCTAACAACAGAACGATTTAGGAGTTATAATTTGAAAAACCAAAGTTCATAAGTTGGTCTGCGACCTCAACAATAAGCAGAATTGTTTCATGTAATTGTTTGCAGAGCGTCAGCGTGTTGAAAACGCAGCTTCACCAGTAGATCCTTTGTTTAATTAAACCTAACTGAGCATGACTTAGAAATCAAGTAACATTATGTTTAGAAACAATTAGAAACTACATTTGTATTAAAAAAGGAAACCGGATTTCAAATTTGTTTATTTAAGATGAAAGTCCTGGTCTTCAAGCCACGACCTTTATTTTGAAATTACCACCAGGTTTAACCTAAAAAAGCTACACTCACCGGCCACTTTATTAGGTACACCATGCTAGTAACAGGTTGGACCCCCTTTTGCCTTCAGAACTGCCTCAATTCTTCGTGGCATAGATTCAACAAGGTGCTGGAAGCATTCCTCAGAGAGTTTGGTCCATATTGACATGATGGCATCACACAGTTGGCGCAGATTTGTCGGCTGCACATCCATGATGCGAATCTCCCGTTCCACCACATCCCAAAGATGCTCTATTGGATTGAGATCTGGTGACTGTGGAGGCCATTTGAGTACAGTGAACTCATTGTCATGTTCAAGAAACCAGTCCGAGATGATTCCAGCTTTATGACATGGAGCATTATCCTGCTGAAAGTAGCCATCAGAAGTTGGGTACATTGTGGTCATAAAGGGATGGACATGGTCAGCAACAATACTCAGGTAGGCTGTGGCGTTGTAACGATGCTCAATTGGTACCAAGGGGCCCAAAGAGTGCCAAGAAAATATTCCCCACACCATTACACCACCACTACCAGCCTGAACCGTTGATACAAGGCAGGATGGATCCATGCTTTCATGTTGTTGACGCCAAATTCTGACCCTACCATCCGAATGTCGCAGCAGAAATCGAGACTCATCAGACCAGGCAACGTTTTTCCAATCTTCTATTGTCCAATTTCGATGAGCTTGTGCAAATTGTAGCCTCAGTTTCCTGTTCTTAGCTGAAAGGAGTGGCACCCGGCGTGGTCTTCTGCTGCTGTAGTCCATCTGCCTCAAAGTTGGACGTACTGTGCGTTCAGAGATGCTCTTCTGCCTACCTTGGTTGTAACGAGTGGTTATTTGAGTCACTGTTGCCTTTCTATCAGCTCGAACCAGTCTGGCCATTCTCCTCTGACCTCTGGCATCAACAAGGCATTTCCGCCCACAGAACTGCCGCTCACTGGATATTTTTTCTTTTTCGGACCATTCTCTGTAAACCCTAGAGATGGTTGTGCGTGAAAATCCCAGTAGATCAGCAGTTTCTGAAATACTCAGACCAGCCATTCTGGCACCAACAACCATGCCACGTTCAAAGTCACTCAAATCACCTTTCTTCCCCATACTGATGCTCGGTTTGAACTGCAGGAGATTGTCTTGACCATGTGTACATGCCTAAATGCACTGAGTTGCCGCCATGTGATTGGCTGATTAGAAATTAAGTGTTAACGAGCAGTTGGACAGGTGTACCTAATAAAGTGGCCGGTGAGTGTATTTTAACACCATCTGTTGTTTGGAGATGTTTTCCAGCCTTCCTACTATTTAGTTTATATTTAAACTAAATTGATTTCAGTCTTTCAGCATTCCAGTTTCAAAAAAGAATATCTTCATTTAATCATTATGTTCCCCCAAATTGTTGTTATTCACTTAAAATACCACCCAAAGAAAGAAGTCAGACATATTTTAGGACTTGTTTTCAAGCCTCAGTGAGACACACAACCATATCTAAGTTTATCTCAGATGTTTATCACGTCTCTATGCAGGCGTGGGCTTTGTCTGTTTTAAGACCCTAGATCTGAACAACAACATGTTGCTGAGTCATCGTTTCTGGTCGCCACCTGTTTTCAGTCACACCGTGATGTTCGAGTCTCACGTTTAATTTTATTGGTCCCTTTTAATCAAAATGCTGAGAAATGGTGTTGTGAAGTGTTTAACACTAACTTGCTAATCTGAAGGTGTGAATGTTTTTTTGATGTCTGTACTTTTGCATGCTTTCTTATAGTTTGCAGATGGAGCCAGTTCAGCTATAATTAACCTCTCAGCCTCTAGTTCCAGCCTTCATGTAGGTAACATCATTTAACTCACATGAAACTCCTGTTTAAACATGTTTCTTGTTTTACCATCATGTATGTATCATACCATCCTGAACCCTGTTTTGCATGAAAGTGAAGGTTGTTACACATAAATTTTATACCTTTTCAGAATCATCAATAATGACACGGCAGAAAATCCTTGTAAATATACAGGTATCTTAAAACCTCAGATTTTAGGCTTGTAAATGCTAATTCTTATTCTTTCTTCCATTTGTCTTCATCTTTTCTCATAAATATGATTTTTAATTCAACCACGTTTTTCACTGACGGGTAATTTTTTTATGGGTTATTTATATCTTTTTGTTTTATCCCTCTTTTTTTTCCTAATCTCATTTATTTTAATTTATTTTTATTCACATTTTATCATTTGTTATTTCTTTATCAAGTAAACGAAAAAAAAAGGCTTCAGTTGTGCTAATCGTTAGCATCGTTAGCATTAGCAGCTAGCTTAACTTGCTGTACAAACAATGACCCACACTGTGGTGCGTAGCTGTTTTAACGAGCAGCTTATAAAACTGTCCCAGTCTGTTAAATTAAAGTTATTTTTTATAACAGCAGCACAACAAGAAGGACCGCATTCTTCTGGTCTTTGAGACTAGTTTGTGAAAAATAATGTATATAAATATCATTTAATCTTCCAGGTAAACCAATACAGAAGGGGACATTTTCAAGAGCAGAATAATACAAAGATAAATTAATATAAATGAAAAAATTACAGTGATTGAATGATTCAAGCCCATTTTTTTTCACACGTGTCACAAATACAAGCTAAAACATGATGAATGATCCAGAACAAAGTTCTTTATTGATTAGGTTTACTCTGAGTTTGACACTGATGGATATTCACTGGCTGATGTGGAAGGTATGAAAAGTTTTGATGGTCTGCTTTCTCGTTCTCCTCTCAGGAAAACGAAATCCCTTCCAACTGTAGAAATCTGGGTTTTAGCGAGCGACACACTCCGATCCTTGTGGTTTCAGATGAAATCCAATCCCTGACTTGTACAGGAGACCACGCTCCTTGTTACATTCTTTCTTTTTATTTTTCTAAGCCAGGTCAATTTGGAGACTAAGCTTGACCTGAAGCAGACTGCATACACAAACACACGCATTTCCAGTAGTGTGCTCTCGTTCCTCACTCGACAGTAATTGGGGGGTGATTTCTTTCTCTCCAAACAAAGTTATTTGTTTTATTAAGGGACAGATATTGAAACCAGTCAAATTAAAGGCTCGCCGTTCTGTCTGGTCGGGGCCAAAGTCAACAGAGCTGGTATAGATCCTGTATACCACAAGTCCCAGTCCGCCGACAGTTACCACAAGGAAAGATGAATAAATGAGAGAGGGTTAAGGAGGGAGAAACTGACTAAGGGGCTGAAGAAATCAGAAAGGGAAAAGAAGGGGCTAATATCGCATGGCAACAGAAAAAAAATTGGCTTTAAAATGTTTGGGTTGTCACCAGAAAAGCAGGTCATGGGCGTAAGTCTGATGATTCCCATATTACTGCAGTAAAATCTGCCCTCTGCAGAGCAGCTTCCAAGGTGGATCAATCAGATTTAGTTTCAGAGAGGGAAAAGTTTAAGAAGATCGTCTGTCAGTAGCGTCACGACTCCACAAACCAACATATCTGAGATCTAACATCCCATAAATGGAAAATGTCATGTCTCATCTGCAGGATCTGCACTTGATGACAGTATTTATCAGGGATAAAACCAACCTCCGTGTTTTCTCTTCACCATAAGGTAGCCGGATTAAAGAACTCCCTCAGATCACTTGCATATATTGTGGTTTTTAACCTATTTTTTCTGTAGGTGAAAAAATGTGGTTTTACTGCACCTCTCCTTCTCCCATTAATTCTCATCCAAACTATTCAGGATGTCTGCCAACGATCAGTCACATTGAGTTAAAATCCCACTTGAAAATGTTGTAGTTAGCCCCAACTTCCATAAATCGCTTTTGGCTGCTTTAATACCAAAAAAACTAACTGACGTGGCTCTGTGCCAGGCGACACTGTGGCATTTTTTTTTTTTTTTAGGGGGTTTGTGAAACACACATTTATGGCCCTCTAATGACACTATGACCAGAAACAAGATGTCAACATAGCTTTACTAAATCATTATTGTTTTTCTTGTTCTGCTAATTACAGCCACAGACTGATGTAAGCTGCTCCGCTCTTCCAGAGAATCTGAGCGCTGCACATATTTTCTGCCCAGAATGTCGTTCATATGTGTCCACGCAGCTCTGGGTGGTGCGCTGCTTTTGCAAGTCTGCTGTGGCATACAGAGACTCACTCTCGCTACGCTAACAAAGATCTTAGATTAGATGTGAGAAAAACACAGTTGGACATGTTGCATCTGCTCCAGGTTTTCAGTAGTTTACACAGGCAGGAAACATTCACAGGAGGTTATAGGTTTGAGTAACTTGTATCAAATCTTATATCAAAAGTCTGGCTTCAGTTAAACGAGTTTGTATGAAGATTTTTTGTAATACAGAACAGCTTTTAACAGCTTTTAAACAGGGTTCATATCTTTTAAAATGTGTTTCTATGAACAATAATACCTGACGGAATGTAGTGACGCTTTAAACAACCTCAGTTTGGAGAAACAGAGATTATTTCTTACCAGATTGACGAGCTAGCGGCTATATGTCAAGGCTAGTTCCAAAGTGCAAAGCTGCCATCATTAAAAAGCTTTAATCTCAAAAGATTCATCCGGGTTCAGGCGATGACGAGGTTAGCAGCGGTGCTAGCAATCAGTAGCATTTACTGTCAAAGTTTGTGATATTTATTCCAACAAACATTTACTGTCAAAACGACTGTAACATGAGGGGTTATAAAAAACACTTTGTTAGTGGTTCCCACTTTGAGACTAGCCTTTAGCCGTTAGCTCGTCAGTCTGGTCAAAATGAAGCTATTTCTACAAACTGAGGCTGTTTACAACAACAGATAAGATCCTATTTGTATATATTGTATAATGTATTGTATATATCCTATTATTTCCCAACCTTTTGACAGAAACCTACTTAAAAAGGTTTAAAATATCTCTTTAACATCTCATTTCTTCTTTCAGTGATTTAAAATTAATGAGAAATATAGAACATTTTCAAAGAAAACTTCCAGCATGCAGCAGGTGGAAAAGCATTCAGGAACTGGATATAACCTGAGTCGGCTCTGTCTAATGTCAGTCAGTGATAGCAAAGAAGGCATTTATTTATATGAACGAATGCCACAGATTTTTTGTTGAGGTTTGTGTCTCTGCCTTCAAACCGCAGTGGAGCGAATGACAAAAACATGTTTCACAAACAGTTGTGCTGAAAAATCAGCCCCAGTCTCTCGGCTTTACGCCGTCCTGTTTGTTTTGGAGAGCGTTTATAGAAAAAAGTCTCAGAGCCCATAACTCGTCTTCTGAAGTATTTTTAAAGCATCAGACTTCCTTGATTCAGGTGTTGGATCCTTTATAGTCAACATTTCAAGACTCTGCATCATACTGACAGACTTTAACCCAGATCGATCATCTGAGGTTCAGAATTCTGCCTTATTGGTTCCAACCACTCACTGTATAAAATTTAAAAACAGAAATGTAATGTGTAAATAAAGGGGATGCCCCCTAGTGGCTGGCTGCAGTATAATTATAAATTCTCAATATAAACAACTGGGATTATTCAAATAATTTTAATCAGGTTTTGATGTAGTTCTTATGTTTATTTTTTAGTTATGTTTAGTCGTAATTAAACATCTTGGTGCATGTGAGTAGGTCCCACCTCCAACATGGAAATATGTCGTCCATTTTTTACACAACCTTTGGGTCCAACTCAAAGACTAAAAACTGCATCTGTCTCAGTGTCAAATACTGTGCTGCTTTTTTTTTTTAATCTGTTGCATTGAAGGTAAGAACACGGTGTTCTTTGGGCATCAGTGACCTGACACAGGAGACGATATTAGACCTTTATAGCAAACATTTGAATCTTTCCTGAAGAAAAGTTGGAAAAGAGATGCTGGAAAATCCTTGACAATCATGGCACCTGAGCTCCGGACAGGTTTGGAACGTCAGCTTGTTCCCTTGTTTTCAGTTTCCTTCCAGTTTTACTTTTAGGAAACACTGATTTGAACTGAGGCTTGAAGTTTAGAAGGTGATCATGAGGGACACATATAAACCAAGATTTATCTGAGGATGACGGCTGAGGGCTTGTGAGCCTCGACTAAATCCAGCATATTTTCAACCAGCAACCTTTTCAGATCGAAGACTTTCAGACAGCAGATTGTGAGATGTGAAGCGGCTCAGATGAGCCTTGCAGGGAGACTAATAAACTGTCTTATCTGTGAATAATCTTTCTGAATTGGACTGAAAACCTTAGAATGAGTA
>SSNP01000068.1:1626016-1666812 GCA_006937955.1 Pachypanchax playfairii
TTTATTACACATCTTTATTTTTATTTTCTCTTTATTATCTCTCATATTGTTTCTTTTAAAACACATTTAATTATTTTGTAACTAACTCAACTTATTTTAAAGAAGCAGTTGCAGTTTCTCTTATTTTATGAGGAATGTTTTGGGGCTTTTTTTTAGCACCTTCAAATAATCTGATAGAATTTCATGAATATTGTTTAATGGCATTAGTAAGTTATTTTGAGGTTGACTGTGTTTTCAGGTCTCTGCTGAAGTCTCAGTGTTTAGCCTTGATCACGGTGGGACTTACGCACGGCAGCAAACTTACTAATGGGCGTTCCTGCTCAAACTGCTGCCTGCACGACCCAACTACAGATAAAGCAGAAGAAGATAGAGATATTTGTTTTATTTACTTCTAAAATTTGTGGAGAGCTGAATGTTTTTACAAGGACATAATAGATCACAATAAAAAGATGCTGTTTCCAGAAAATTACATTTATTTCTAATTTTTCATGATGCTTGAAGCAACAAGATGCAACAGAAGCACTCAAAACATGTTAATAAAACAATAATACAGTGAAGATGAGATGCCTGTGTCACCAACAGATAATCTTGTGATCCATTTTGCTCCAAAATTCAAACCTCATGGAGGATTTTATACCTTTAAAATCTTCAGTAAAAAACGATCTGAAAACTGAAGCAGTCGTTAAAGATTTAAGGAAAATACCAACAAGCATAATAATGTGGAGCTGAGATTCATCATGACTGTTTGAACACAACAAGGAAATAAAATTAGCCAGATTTGACCTCGTTAAAATTATGAGAACATAATTGATGATAAAGTTCTTTCCCTCACAGTCCACAGAGTTATAAACCCACCCTCTGGATTCCCAGCTGAGAATTCTTCATTCTTTTATAACATCGTTGATGCTCTTAGAGCATCACTGCCTCAGGATCCAACAATGACCTCATCCACCAGATGTCCAGAAGTACCACCCACACCATGTAAATGTAAAACACTTGGTTGATGCAGTAAAACTGCTCAGATCATCCACCTTTTTAACTGAGTGGTGTCTGAGGTGTTGGAGATCATCAACCGTTCTCTACCTGCTGATTTTAAAAACAGCTGTCATCAAAGCACTTCTGAAAACATGAACTCTGGATCCAAACTTAAGTTCAAACTGTCGACTTGTTTCAGTTTGATCATTTCTCAGTTATCAGACCTTCGATCTAACGTCGTCTTTGTCTGGTTTTCACTGTAATCCGGGAACAGAAACACTAAAGTTTTTCATGAGCTTCATATAAACAGATTCTAAAAATGATCAGTTCTTTAACTTCTTGGTCTCAGTGCTGTTAGAGTTGCGCAGCTCTCTGTGGTGGTGTTATTCAAATGGAGTGTTTGTGGTGTCCCTCAAGGCTTCATACTTGGTCCAGTTTTATTAAATCTTTTAATTCTTCTTTTTATTCATGTGATTTAGAGACAAACTATCACAATATGCAGATGATTTGCAGCTGTGAATGTCATTGTCTTCTGGTGATGTCACTCCTCTACATGTTTAAATCTTATGTGTGGATGTCCCACAACTAAGTAAAGATAAAACAGAAACATTTGTGTTTAGTCCAAAGACTCAAGCACTGCAGTGCATTTCATTTATCTGTGTAAAAAGTGAGCCTGAAGCCAGAGTTTAACAACAGACTGTAACAAATTACAATTATGGCATTTTTGCCCAAAATCACAAAACCTGTGCTGTTTTTTAGGAAGTTGTTTCTGCATAGCAGCAGTAGTTCATTAGCAATTCACCTCTGTGCTGTGGGTGTAACCGTTAGCACGGAGGATCCCCCGCCCCTCCCTGTTGCTGAGAGCTCTCTGTTTATGCTAGTCCTACCTCTAGCTTACGGCTAGTGAAACAAGAGCTTGTGGCCCCGCCCACTGGCTTTTCTACATCACAAATCCACTCTTTTTTAGATGCATTTTAGCATCTTCTACTGATTCACAGCAATTTGAATGCAGAAATACTCAGAAATACAATTTTGAGCTTAATTTTCTTAAGATACGTCCTCTAGCGTCAGAAAAATGAAGAAAATGTTAACAAGACGAAAAACATGATTTTCATCGGAGTGGGTCTTTAAGTAGTTTTTACCAAAGTTGGACTTTGAAAAAGTCATTTTTAATTCTTAACAAGTAGATTGAAATGCTGCAGTAGCGTTTCTGCAGGCCTCCCAAAATATTCTGTTAACAGATTACAGCTGATTCAGAATACACACTTAACATATCAGTGACCTCGTGCCACAGTATATAAAACATGTAAACTTTTTATACAGTTCAATCTCTCAGATCTGCAGACCACGTTAGTTAAACATCTTCCATATCAGAGGAAACTGCTTTTAGTATTTTGTCCTCCGAAAAACTTGAATATCCTGTCTTTAGATCTGAGAAAACCCTGATGTTTGTATTAGTCTTTTTAAAAGAAAAGCTGATGTGTGTGTATGTTTAGATGTATTTTTATGTATTCCTACAATTTTGTGATATTTCTTCACTATGAAATGTACATCTGTATATAAAAAAAGCTTGTTTTAATGAATTTTATACTACTTTGTTTGGCAGAGCTCTTTTTAAAGTGCACGTTAGAACGAGGATGAACTATTTTGACTCTGTAGGTTTTACTGTAGTGCTACTAGCTGAACTGATGCTTTGTCCCTCTTTAACCCGTCACTAGCAGTTTCCTTGTGAAAAAGCAGAAGCTGTGTTATTGTAGTCGGCCTTTTTCAGGCTCTTCAGTGCAACTGACGCAAACTAATATCACTAATGAAAACAAATGGATCTTCTTGTATTTGTGACACTTAGACGTCCCTGCCCATATGTGTCTGTATACACAGACATTGTGTAATATCAGCCCCCTCGTACAACAAGGCCCCAGTTTCAATCCAACACAAGTGGAATTAAAGTGTTAATACTCATAAATGAAGCTAAAGTAACAACAAGCTTTCAGTTGTAGACCTCGGTAAAAAAGACGGACAGTCTGTACCGTATCTCTAAATATTCTCCAGATGGTAGTCTTTGCACAGTATCTCTAATATGTTCTAATTGTCTGACCAGTAGATGTAAGTTCTTCAGCCTCTTCTGTTCATCCAGCTCTACCTTTTTGTCAGATAATGAAACTGAATCAGTCGGGTCTAGTCTGATCTTGTTGTTGACTTCAGGTTTACAATCAGGAGCTGGAGAAGGTCGAGGATTTTGAAGGTCTGTCGGATTTCTGCCAAACATTCAAACTGTACAGAGGGAAGACTCAGGATGAAGGAGAAGATCCTTCAGTGGTCGGAGAGTTCAAGGTAAACTAACAGGTTTCACATCACCAGGTAAATTCATAAACCTGATCCCTCATGACAAGTTAAACAACTAATGTTCAAACAAATCTAGTTCTTTTTTTTTTAGAAACTGTCCCTTGATGTTAGTTTTTTGGTGCAGCTTTGCTCAAGTTGTTCATCGTGTCCTTGTAATCGCTCTTAGGGGATGTTTAAGATCTACCCGCTGCCCGACGACCCCTCGGCTCCCGCTCCTCCCAGACAGTTCAGGAAACTTCCTCCCAATGGAATCGAGGAATGTTTGGTCCGGGTCTACATCATCCAGGCTCAGGGACTGCAGCCCAAAGACACCAACGGGAAGGTACGAGGGATTTATTCATTTAATTACTCAAACTGCAGCTACAACTTCAGCTGATATATAAAAAAAAAATCTTCATTTAAAGCAGATAATTAAATCAAATTAATCAGATGAAACTGAAGAAAAAGTAAATAATATTTTTGTCTTTTCGTTTCAGTGTGATCCGTATGTGAGGATCACTTTGGGTAAAAAGTCAGTGAATGACCATGAAAACTACATCCCCTGCACTCTGGACCCTGTTCTTGGAAAGTAAGTCCAGCTTCGTCTCCGTTTTTATCTGAAACCGAATCAACAGTCTGTTCAATAAAAATCTTGAACTTTTAAGTTATAAACACAAAGAAGTTTCCAAAATGTCTCAAAGCTTTCATTCTCTAGTTCCTCACCTGTTACAACGTCTCGCTCCCAAATCACCAGAATTTTAAATAGGTCTCATACGAGTCACAGATTTCCATCAGGTGCCTGGAACCCGTCGAGACGGACAGTGGGACGTCTCTGAGACGGTTGGTGAGCGATGAAACTAAGTTGTGACTGACTGGAGACCAAAAATGACTAAAAATGTAGATAAAATACAAACAATTTAAAAGACTTGATTTAATTCTCACAAAGAATTTGATGCCTTCCACACGTCTGGAGCAGCTGCAGCTCAGTTAGATCCTCCTTCAGAGAGAAACTTCTGTTTTTTATTTTCTTTTATTTGTTTTAAAACAGGAATTAGCTCCAGTTTAAAGTAACAAACCAGGAAATAACTCGTATTTAACATACTGTATTTGCGTTAGTAAAAACACTTTATTTTCTCTCCTACTCGTGTTGTTGATGTTGGTTTTTGGTAAAACTCTGAACTCTGTGGGGATTTATTTTTTCCAGCCGAATGACATTACTCAGATTCTTTTCCATGAACACATTAAACATTTTTAACGAAGTGCACTAATGACTACATTTATCACATCAGACTCAATGTGCTGACAGATTCATCTTTCATTAGTCACAACGGGATCGCTGCGTCTTCACTGTTTCCTCTGATGTTCTGTTGTTTTCCTGCCAGTAGGGGTCATTACACACAAACCAATCACAGCGCAGGACGGAGCGCCGCAGCACTCTGACTGAAAACTGATGAAACTACAGGATTCTTGCAGCTTTATGTTTGTACAGACAGTAAAAATCCAGATCAGTGAAGTACAACTATAGAAGAAAATGAAGTTATTTTTTTCTAGACCTACTTACCAATATATATATATATAAAAAAATTATTTTTAGGAACATAAAACAAGATTTTATACTTCTACTTTGGAGGGAAAAGTTATGATAAAAAAGTTTTCCACTGTGAAACATCCTGATAAACTGAAGCTTCACTCCAAACTGTGATATTTGTCTCCAGGATGTTCGAGCTCACGTGTTCCCTCCCTCTGGAGAAAGACCTCCGCATCATGCTGTACGACCACGACATGCTCACCAAAGATGAGAAGATTGGAGAGACCGTGATCGACTTGGAGAACCGCTTCCTGTCTAAATACGGAGCCATGTGTGGCCTGCCGCAGTCCTACTGTGTGTGAGTAAACACGCCCACCTGGATGTCTGATGAATAATTAGATCAGGACACACTGAAGTATTTTAAAAGTTCATTCCTTATATTAGATCAGGGGTAAACCAGTGGCGAGACCAGATGACACCCCGGCAGCTGCTGTGTAAACTGTGTGAGCGCCAAAACCTGCGTAAACCCGTGTACGAAGACGACGCAGTCCGCTTCAGAGGACAGAAGTACACGGCTGCAGACCTCGGTAAGTTAGAAAAGATCATAAATCAATAGATTTATAACTGAGCAGTTTTATAAAGTCCTAAAAGAAGAAGTTTTTAATTTCCTCTTGTGTTTTCTATCATCAACCTTACTGTCACATGACAAGGAGCCTCGTAATCCAGGAGGAGCTCTGAATCAAGTCGCTGCTCCTCCTCGTCATATGAGGTGGTTTGAACATTTGATTCAGATTCTTTCTGGTTTCATCCCCTGGAGGTTTTTTGGGCATGTCCCGCAGGGAGGAGACTTTGGACATATATTGTCTCTGGCCTGAGACAACATGTTAGATGATCATCGAGGTGATTCTCAAGTCTCGTACCAAGTTTTTATTCTGTTTTCTAAAGACGTGACTTTCAACCATCAGCCTTCGTTGGTCCTTTTCTTTTCTTTATTCCTAATTTTTAAGCTACTGTTATAATCAGAAACAAGGAATGGACAGAAAAAATCCAAAGAAAAACTTTTTGAAGACAGGATCTGGATTCTATTTGGCTCTTGGGTCACCCTAAGTAGATCATCAAGAGGGTGGACGCGCTCTCTGGGTTTTGGGTGGGTTCTGAAAGGGGCTCCATCTGGGGACTGTCTTACTGGAGGACTTCAGGGCCCATGTAGGTCATGGCAGTGCAGGAGAGGAACTGTTCTGAACCTGAGTGGTGTGTCGTCATGACGATCATCATGTACGAACATATAAGTGCACATGTAACCAGGAAACCCCGGACTGCAGATCAATGATCAGTTTTGTAATTTTATCAGCTGATCATCAGCTGGTGGGTATGAAATCCGCCGTGTTCCAAAACACAGACATGATCCAGCTTTAAAACGCATCACACAGTTTCCTAGAAAAAGATCTATGTAAGATAAATGAACCTGTAATTAAACCTTCAGTTTGAGACAACGTATTAATAATGAATAAGTGTCTTTTAATCTGCTGTACTGAAGCTCTAATCCCTAATCTGTTATTTGCTCCTCACTCTCTATATTTCATCTTATTTTCTTTCTCCTTATGACCCTTCTCCTCATTTCTTCCACTCATGTTCAGTGAGGGGATGGGGGGGGGGGCTTCAGGGACCACCTGAGGAGCGAAGCGATGAGATAAATATTCAGGATCCATCTTTGACCCTGGACACAAACCGAAGCCACATATGTTCCACGGCTGCCTCTGCGATGCGAGGTCACGCCTGTCGTTTTGGTGATTTATGGTACAGTTATGTGTGCGCGTGTTCGCCAACGTCAACATCGTGGTCGTCTCTCGGTTGGCGAGGAGCGACGCCACGTTCTCTTTCCACAGTTACCATGCGTCAGCTTGCTGTCCGTCATGCAAGGTCACTAACTGGCTCCTTCTGTCTTCCGCTCGCTCTCCATCCCTTTTCTTTCTTTCTTCAGTTTTATTTCCTTTTTTCTGTTTCTTCTTTTGTTTTCCATCCCTCGTTCTTCTTACTTCATCTCATTCTCTCCTTCAACACCTGATTCTTTATCATCTATACCAACTTTTTTCTCACTAATTTTCATCCCAGTTTGTCTTTTTTTAATAATTTTTCTTTCTGTTTTTTATTCTTAAGCACCTGTTTTTGTGTCCTTCCCATCTTTCACTCCTTCATCTTCTTTTTTTCTTTCCTCAGACCTCTTGTCCTTTCATTCTCCATCCTCCTCTCCTCTCCTCTCCTCTCCTCTCCTCTCCTCTCCTCTCCTCCTTCTTTCCTCCTCAGTTTTTCCACCTTTTCTCCGATCACTCTGAATTTATGCTCATAAACTCTTGCCGTTCATATTTAAATTTTTCTTGGATTCATCTCAGACTTTCCTCATAGAGTTGTGATACAGAGACCAACAAACAGTAGAACATGTTGGTGTTTGATTAATGACTGATTCCTGCGTGACCTTCTGTCCAGTCGGTGTTCTGGGTTTCCATCCTCCACACAGACTCTAACAGGAACTCCATGGCTTTCGTTTAAACTCCAAACTGTGTGTTTTTTTGTTTTCAGAAGACAAAAATGTGTCCAAACGTTACCTCGGTCCAATTAAGGAGCGACTGTCCCTTCACATATTAAGGAAAATGGGACTGGTACCCGAACACATAGAGACCAGACCACTTTACAGTCCGCTGCAGCCCGACATTGAGCAGGTAAAACACAAACACTTCCATCTTTTAACTAGTTTGCTGCTTTATGGGAGTTTTTTCTTCATGGATTTATGATTTTACCTGTCAGGGGCGTCTGATGATGTGGGTGGACCTCTTCCCCAAGTCTCTGGGACCACCTGGACCTCCGTTCAACATCACACCACGCAAGGCCAAGAAGTAGGAACACACACATCAACTGATACCTTTTACCTGCTCATATGAATCTGATGGTAGTCAGTCGGTTGGACAGACAGAACGTCATAAGACTCTGCTAAAACTGTTCCTCGTCTCTTGTTAACTTTAAAAAGTTTAAAGCTGAATATGTTAAAGTGTATGTAAGTAAAACAGATCAGAGCTCTGGTTGCCATGGTGACAGATAAAGCAGCGCTGACTCGATTTAGTCTGAAAATCCACCAAACTGCTGCGATTTTCAGAATAAAACTGAATCCAAATGATGCAGTTTAGCTGTTGTGGCCATGATCAGACATCCTGCGCATGTTGGTGTGACATTCTGGTGCACAAATGTTTAATTATACAGTCACAGAAAGGGTCATGTTTGGATTTCTGGGAAAAATCTTGCTCAGTCAATTAATCAGTCAATAACAGCTGATGGAGTTTTATCTGATCAGCTCATAGATGTTCAGTCAGATTTCCATCCATCATCATCATGATCTGATGGAATCTTGCTGCTTTTGTTCAGGTTCTTCCTGCGTTGCATCATCTGGAATACCAGTGATGTCATCCTGGATGATGTCAGCATCAGTGGGGAGAAGATGAGTGACATCTACGTCAAAGGGTAAGAGGAGGAAGCGCTTACTCAGAGATTTTCTGCACTTTGAAAATCAAAATGTTTGTTTGTCTCAGCTGGCTCGACGGACACGAACACAACAAGCAGAAGACAGACGTGCACTATCGCTCTCTGGGCGGCGAAGGCAACTTCAACTTCAGATTCCTGTTTCCCTTCAGCTATTTACCAGCAGAGCAGCTGTGTGTCGTCGACAAGAAGGTACGATCAGGATAAACATTCACCTAAAAACTACAACATCGTAACAGAAGTGAGCAATAGAACCATTTTCAGATCCAAGATCTGGACGTGAGCTGAGTCAGACTTTCAGGTTTCTGAGGTAGGTCCTCCCTGCAGCTCTCCTCCCCTCTAACTGATCCACTGAGGCCTGCAATTAACAAAAATAATGATGTGACATTTCCACAAGAAGGAGTGGATGCTGCCGAATCTCTGAGACTCAACAAAAACATGCAGCGAGGAGCTAAAACAACACGGCTCTGAAAAGTGGAATAACAACCCGGCTGTCATTTGCTTTCATTGGCTCTGAGCCGAGCCTCTTTAGCCGCTCGCGGCCGACATGTTTTACGATGGCGTTCGCTCGCTCGCACCAGCATCTTCAATCAGCGAGCAGCTGAAAAGACAAGAGGGAGTTTTAACTGAAAAACTCTGCTGGGTGGAGAACTTTGGCTCAGAAAAAAGAGCAAGAGCCAGAAATAAAGTTTCTGATGGCAGAAACCTCCCAGAGTCTGATGAGCGGGAGGTGCTGCTCTGTCATCACTTCATCTCCAGTTTTATCACCTAAACTTAGAATTTATACCTAAAAACACCTCAAACAGCATCAATGTACATTTACCATTAAACGTCCTTCAAAGTTCACTCTAAATCACTCGAGTTTGATTATTTATACAACCATCAGCTCAAAATGGTTAAATAATTAATTCACTCGTGCCTGACAAACAAGGGCTAAAAACAACCACTCAAATAATCTGTATTTTTGCATGAAAAATGGTAGAAAATGTTGTTTTTCTGAATGAAAATCTTGAAAAACCAGCAAAAATTTTGATGTGCTAATTTTAACCAACACTCAGAAAAAACAGTTTCAGTTCGTCTTTCTTACATGTGCATCTCATAAATAGTCTCCAGTAATTCATATAGTCTCAAAAATGTAATTTAAAAAATATTTAAATAGTCTGTTTTGAATTACAGGTTTATTTTAGCACTTTTTTACTTTAACCTGGAAGTGTTATGAAAAACTAGCTGCTGCATGTTGCCTCTACAGTAATGGGAAACTTTTAACAGTTTAAAAGTTCACAAAACAGCATAACCGTGAACCTACTATGACATTTTGGGGATTATAGCTTTAAAAGATGATAGAAATGCACTTTAGGGAAATGCTATTGCTAGTTGGCGCCGACTAGGGTTGCCAACCGTCCCTTAAAAAACGGAATCGTCCTTTATTTAGAAAAAATGTTACACGTTCCGTATTGAACTGATAAGGAACGCTATTTGTTCCGTATTTTCGAGAGAATTAAATATTCCTCACAAAATAAATCAATGTCATGTAAATGGACGGCAATCTTGTCACTCTGTTTATTCTTTTTCTTTTTTCTCGTTTTGGTCACCAATGAGCTAACAATACACTCGAAGGGGGTGGATCAATAAACGTGTCGTATCAGCTCATTGGTCAAGGTGGGCCACTGTTACTGGAAACACAGGACAGCGTCAACAAAGCAGCACATGGATGTTGCCGGCTTAGACTCCGAGCACTTTTTTGACGACAATGAGGCTCCCACAAGCAGTAATGCTACGACACCCCCCAAACAGAAGAAAAGACGATTACAAAAATACAGACAAGAGTGGGAAAAAGACCACACGTGGTTGACTAAGCACAACCAGTATTTGTTGAGGAAAGATTTTGAATTTTTTTTTTCCACTGAATAAATTGTGGAATAATTGTTTTATGTGCATTTGTTTTACACATGCATTAAATTTAAGTTGATTAAACATCCTGAGTTGGGGGAAAAAAACACACCGAGTGGGTTGATGTGGATGTGTGCGGGGGTAGTGTGCATGTGTGTGGGGGGTGTTCCTTATTTTTTTTACAGGGAGTTGGCAACCCTAGCGCCGACTGTTCAGAGCATCTCTATTTTTCTAAATGGTCACTCAGCTACAAAAGATAAAATGTTAGAACTTTTCCACTTCCAGCATGTGTTTTATTTATCGTCGAAAACATTCACACGCTCGTGTTCAGTGACTCGCACCTGTTTGTGTGTTTGTGGGCATCATAAACACACGCATGCACACAGTGTTGTGTGTTTGTCTTTGTTGTCATGACGTGTGAAAACTTTTGCGCTCCTGCTTGTTTTTGGGTTCCAGTTTCACAAACAAGGTCATTTTTCCACAGACATCTTTTTGCACTAACTGCAGTTTGATATGAAAACAAATCTGAAATATTAAACGTCTCAGTTTTGTCACATATTCACGACTTGTTCTCAGTAATAAAGTGTCACTGTGGGAGGTTGCTAAGTGCTGCTTTTTGTTTATGGAAACTCTTCTCGCTGAATATATTTAGGAACAGTGACGTACTGACGTTTGCTACAAATCCCAGAAGACCTATTTAAAATCATGTGTGAAAACCCATATTTTATATCAATGTAACAGCCAACGTGTATCACACACAGATAAAAACAAAGTGAGAGAATGGAAAGAGAATCCTGATGTGCTACAACATCTGGGTGAAGTAAATTAGCACAAACACGAGACCTGTCTGGTAGTTGGGTGTCATTATACTGGAGGTGATAACGGCTATGATACACTCCCAGGTGTGTGTGTGTGTGTGTGTGTGTGTGTGTGTGTGTGTGTGTGTGTGTGGGTTTGTATTTCTGACCTCCTGGGGACCCGTTTCCTGACTTTTACTATCTTTCTGGGGTCCGAGGGTTCTTGTGGGGACCGAAGCCTGGTCCCCATGAGGGGGACTCCCCTTTTTAGGGTTAGGGGTTAGGTTTATAGGTATGGTGTGAATAGAGTTTTAGTTAGTCTTAGGGTTAGTTATAGATCAGTAATGGTTAAGGTTAGTAAAAGGGTTTGGGTTAGGTATAAATCTAGTTACTAAAATCAATGGAAGTCAATGGACGGTCCCCATAAGGATACCAAAACACACTTGTGTGTGTGTGTGTGTGTGTGTGTGTGTGTGTGTGTGTGTGTGTGATTTCTGACCTCCTGGGGACCCGTTTCCTGACTTTTACTATCTTTCTGGGGTCCGAGGGTTCTTGTGGGGACCGAAGCCTGGTCCCCATGAGGGGGACTCCCCTTTTTAGGGTTAGGGGTTAGGTTTATAGGTATGGTGTGAATAGAGTTTTAGTTAGTCTTAGGGTTAGTTATAGATCAGTAATGGTTAAGGTTAGTAAAAGGGTTTGGGTTAGGTATAAATCTAGTTACTAAAATCAATGGAAGTCAATGGACGGTCCCCATAAGGATAACAAAACACACTGTGTGTGTGTGTGTGTGTGTGTGTGTGTGTGTGTGTGTGTGTGTGTGTGTGTGTGTGTGTGTGTGTGTGTGTGTGTGTGTGTGTGTGTGTGTGTGTGTGTGTGTGTGTGTGTGTGTGTTGATGCTCTGGCCTGAGAGAAACATCGTCATTCAACTCATTTCAAATAATGAAGATAAAAAAAAAAATGACCACAGTCACAGTTAGTTTTGTTGTAGTTAGAAGGTCACAAGTTCGATTCCCAGTTTGTTGGAGTTTGAATGTTCAGGTTTTCTTCCCGTGGTTTTAAACTTATGCATGTTAGATTACTGGTCCTTTAAGTGTGTATGGATGGTTGTGTGTCTACGATGGACCAGCCACCTGTTCAGGTTGTGGCCCCGCCTCTCACTCAAAGGCACCTCCCACTTTGCTGAAGCTCAGGTCGTTACTGTGTGTTCCAGAAGTTTAAAGGAACTCCTGATCTTTCTGTGTGTTTGTGCAGGAACATTTCTGGAGCGTGGATAAATCTGAGACTAAACTGGCTCCTAAACTGACCGTCCAGATCTGGGACAACGACAAGTTCTCCTTCGACGACTACCTCGGTAAAACCAAACATCGATCAGGAAACAGTTCTTTACATTTTAAAAGTCTTCATCAGTCCCTTCATATTTATGGAGATTAACTTATTTTATTTCGGGTTTCAGTGCAGAAACACTGAAGATCTCGTGTTACATCCTGTCCTGGTTCCTGTTTTCATGGATTAGTTAAAAAAAATCACAAACAAATTACAGTTGAAAATTTGGCCCAATCAGAAGTTAGTTTGACAGAATTATTAAGAAAAGTGATGTATTTCCTGATATAAAAACCAGGTAAAATCTGTTTAAGACAAATCTTACATCAGTATAAACAAGCGAGTGCTGAGAAGCGACAGGCTTCATTACCTGAGTGGACAAAAATCTCCATGTGAGACCACCAGACCCTCCTGATTCATCTGTGCATGTGGACTCTCGTCTCTCACGTGCAGTTAAATAAATCACTGACTCTGCCAAACAGGATTTTAATTCACATCCAAAGAAGCTTAATATTTTGAAAATCAAAAAACAAATGAACTATCATTAGAACTTTTTCCCTCTAAAATGTGTGATTGGATTTGTTCAATTTTTCTTTTAATCTATTAAAGTGAAACTGAATAATTTAATCGTGCCTGTTGAGGGTAGACAGACACTTAAGTCATTTTGGGTCTGACATTTAGACAGATTTTCCCTCCCTTCTGGCCGAGGATTTGGGTGTAAACCTATCCCAGAAACCATATGTGCGATGTTCGAGCAGCCACTGTGATAACATTTATCTTTAGAATTAACGCTCTTTCATTTCCACTGTGTCGGCACATTTCACCCAGAGGAGGGGCTGATTTTATTTTGTCTTCCCGAAACTCAAGCTGTCAAAATTTTGCCTTTCTTTCACCCCTGACTCTGCCCCAACCCCTGAAATAACTCAGCGCCATGCCTCGGTTGGCTTTCTGCCTCTGCCTGAGAGGGAGGATGGCGGTTTGTGGGCTGCGTGTCCCTCTGCAGTGTGATACCATAATGAAGAAGATGAGGAATCCAGATTCTGACCTGTTCCTGTCTGTCACTGTCTCGCTCGGCTGCAGCCTTTTCTCTCAGTCCCGTTTATTGGCCTCACACCGGCGGCGGGTGTGTGGCCACCTCAAAGCATTTTTCCCATGCCTGCCTGTCTTCAGCTCGTCGGCTCGGACCGCCGACTGTTAATCTTCCTGCGCGGCGTGAGGGTCAGACACGAGCCATTTCCCTACAGCCATGACTTGAAACTACATTTAACTCTGGAAAAGAACTTCCAGCTGAGCTCCAGTCTTTCTTCTGTTCTTCCTGTTTAATGTCAGGAAGGATCAAAACTCGACGAACCAACATTTAGCTCTGGGTCGTCCACAACTCACTGAGATTTGTCTCTGTAACTGGTCACTTCAGGGCTGATTCTGCTGGATTTAACAGCTGCTTCCTGTCCAGGTGTGATGAAGATGTTGGAACTCAGAAGATGAAGACTGAACTAAAAAGATCTGATCACATTCAAATCATTTCTTTTATCAGAAGTTCTCAAAACTATGATTCACGGATAGAAGCTTTTCTTTTAGTGATTCTATCTTTACTGTGACAGACAGACACTTTGTGTTACAGCTATGGTGTCGGTTTACTGGGGTTTCCAGATGTTTACTGATCAGAGGCAACAGAAAATGGGTTAATAACGACTGTTATACAATGGGGACTATTTATTCCTCCAGTGATCCATCTGTTAAACTCCTGAAGTTTGCAGACAACACGATGGTCATCGGCCTCAGGGACGGAGACAAGTCTACATACAGACAGGAAGTGGAACAGAACTAGAACTCAACACTCTAAAACTGTTGAGATTACAGTGGGCTTCAGGAAACCCCATACACAACACACCTGTAACTATGGTGGACACATTCAGGTTTCTAGGGACCACCATCACCCAGGACCTGACATGGACAGACAACACAGACACAGTCATTAAGAAGATCCAGAAGAGGTTGAACTTCCTGCAGCAGCTCAAGATGTTTAACCTGCTACAGGAGCTGCTGATAAACTGAGTCCGTCTGTCCTCTGGCGGTCCATCAAAGTCTGGTTTGGTTCTGCTACCAAACTGGACAGAGCTACTGCAGCTGTGTGACTGCAGCTGTGGAACTGCAGCTGTGTGACTGCAGCTGTGTGACTGCAGCTGTGGAACTGCAGCTGTGTGACTGCAGCTGTGGGACTGCAGCTGTGGGACTGCGGCTGTGTGACTGCAGCCGATGACTGCCTGCAGCTGTGTGACTGCAGCTGTGAAACTGCAGCTGTGTGACTGCAGCTGTGGGACTGCAGCTGTGTGACTGCAGCTGTGTGACTGCAGCTGTGTGACTGCAGCTGTGGGACTGCAGCTGTGGAACTGCAGCTGTGGGACTGCAGCTGTGGGACTGCAGCTGTGGGACTGCAGCTGTGGGACTGCAGCTGTGGGACTGCAGCTGTGGAACTGCAGCTGTGTGACTGCAGCTGTGTGACTGCAGCTGTGTGACTGCAGCTGTGTGACTGCAGCTGTGTGACTGCAGCTGTGGAACTGCAGCTGTGTGACTGCAGCTGTGTGACTGCAGCTGTGGAACTGCAGCTGTGTGACTGCAGCTGTGGAACTGCAGCTGTGGGACTGCAGCTGTGTGACTGCAGCTGTGGAACTGCAGCTGTGTGACTGCAGCTGTGTGACTGCAGCTGTGGAACTGCAGCTGTGTGACTGCAGCTGTGGGACTGCAGCTGTGTGACTGCAGCTGTGGGACTGCAGCTGTGTGACTGCAGCTGTGGGACTGCAGCTGTGGGACTGCAGCTGTGGAACTGCAGCTGTGTGACTGCAGCTGTGGGACTGCAGCTGTGGGACTGCAGCTGTGGGACTGCAGCTGTGGAACTGCAGCTGTGTGACTGCAGCTGTGTGACTGCAGCTGTGTGACTGCAGCTGTGTGACTGCAGCTGTGGAACTGCAGCTGTGTGACTGCAGCTGTGTGACTGCAGCTGTGGAACTGCAGCTGTGACTGCAGCTGTGTGACTGCAGCTGTGTGACTGCAGCTGTGGGACTGCAGCTGTGGGACTGCAGCTGTGGAACTGCAGCTGTGTGACTGCAGCTGTGGGACTGCAGCTGTGGGACTGCAGCTGTGTGACTGCAGCTGTGGGACTGCAGCTGTGTGACTGCAGCTGTGGGACTGCAGCTGTGTGACTGCAGCTGTGTGACTGCAGCTGTGTGACTGCAGCTGTGTGACTGCAGCTGTGGAACTGCAGCTGTGTGACTGCAGCTGTGGGACTGCAGCTGTGTGACTGCAGCTGTGGGACTGCAGCTGTGGGACTGCAGCTGTGGAACTGCAGCTGTGTGACTGCAGCTGTGTGACTGCAGCTGTGGGACTGCAGCTGTGTGACTGCAGCTGTGTGACTGCAGCTGTGGAACTGCAGCTGTGTGACTGCAGCTGTGGAACTGCAGCTGTGTGACTGCAGCTGTGGGACTGCAGCTGTGGGACTGCAGCTGTGGGACTGCAGCTGTGGAACTGCAGCTGTGTGACTGCAGCTGTGTGACTGCAGCTGTGGGACTGCAGCTGTGTGACTGCAGCTGTGTGACTGCAGCTGTGTGACTGCAGCTGTGTGACTGCAGCTGTGTGACTGCAGCTGTGGGACTGCAGCTGTGGAACTGCAGCTGTGTGACTGCAGCTGTGGGACTGCAGCTGTGGGACTGCAGCTGTGGGACTGCAGCTGTGGACTGCAGCTGTGTGACTGCAGCTGTGTGACTGCAGCTGTGGGACTGCAGCTGTGGGACTGCAGCTGTGGGACTGCAGCTGTGGAACTGCAGCTGTGTGACTGCAGCTGTGGGACTGCAGCTGTGTGACTGCAGCTGTGGAACTGCAGCTGTGTGACTGCAGCTGTGGGACTGCAGCTGTGTGACTGCAGCTGTGTGACTGCAGCTGTGTGACTGCAGCTGTGTGACTGCAGCTGTGTGACTGCAGCTGTGTGACTGCAGCTGTGGGACTGCAGCTGTGTGACTGCAGCTGTGTGACTGCAGCTGTGGGACTGCAGCTGTGGGACTGCAGCTGTGGAACTGCAGCTGTGTGACTGCAGCTGTGGGACTGCAGCTGTGGAACTGCAGCTGTGGTGACTGCAGCTGTGTGACTGCAGCTGTGTGACTGCAGCTGTGTGACTGCAGCTGTGTGACTGCAGCTGTGTGACTGCAGCTGTGTGACTGCAGCTGTGGGACTGCAGCTGTGGAACTGCAGCTGTGTGACTGCAGCTGTGGGACTGCAGCTGTGGGACTGCAGCTGTGGAACTGCAGCTGTGTGACTGCAGCTGTGTGACTGCAGCTGTGTTACAGAACAGGAAGTACAAATCAGCCTGCAGGGTGACAAACAGATACAGATCAGAGCCTGAAACGTACTTAAACCTTGTCTTCAGGACACCTGGTGATGGACCTGAACCACATGTTGCGTCCTGCCAAGTCTCCAGAGACGTGCACCCTGCAGCTTCTGGACCAGCCCACAGACAAACTGGTGTCTCTGTTTGAACAAAAGACGGTGAAAGGGTGGTGGCCGTGCACCTGCGAGCAGAACGGAGAGAAGATCATTGCTGTAAGAACACAAACACAAACTTAGAGTTGTTTGTTCTGGTATCAGTACAGGAGGATGATGAAGCGGCAGAGTAACACAGATGTTGTGTCTGTGTTTCAGGGGAAGGTGGAGATGTCTCTGGAGATTGTGACAGAGCAGGAACAGGAAGAGAGACCAGCCGGACTCGGCAGAGATGAACCCAACATGAACCCTCACCTGGAGGAACCTCAGTGAGTCACACACACTCCAAGACACACACACACACACACACCTGTCCTCATCCTCACTCCTCTCCCTCCTCCCACCAGGCGTCCAGAAACATCCTTCCTCTGGTTCTCGTCCCCCTTCAAGACCCTCAAATTCATCGTGTGGAAACGATTCAAATGGCTCATCATCCTCTTCATCATCCTCTTCTTCATCTTCCTCTTCCTCGGCGTCTTCCTCTACTCTTTCCCGGCAAGTTTAACCAAATCTACAATTAAATAAAAGAAAAGAAAATGTGAGTAGAAGTGAAAGTAACTTCCTCTGTCCTTTACAGAACTACGCTGCCATGAAGATGGTTGGACCTTTTGGACCAGCGAAGTCGAAAGAATGATGAAAGAAAAAAAAACGCACATCATCAAATCAATAACAGGATTTTTATCCTATCAACGCAAACACAGCGATGGGTTTTTAACCTGATTAGCAATATTCACTTCAAACCTCTGCTTATAGAAGTTTATTACCGGGGTTATTAGAGTTCATCGTGTGCCGTCGTCATCCTCAGACCTCAGATTTAAAACTCACCTTTAAGCTTCTGCATGTTAAAAACATGACAAATTGCCTCGTTTGATCTCTTTACTGGCTCATGTTTCCCAGTAACATGCAGATTTAAGTTCAGCAGAGAAGCAACTTAAAATGTTTAACTTTATTTCTCCAAAATCTCCAGAAAAATTAGGCGTTTTCCCACAATCTTCCCTTTAAAATGAACATTTAAATAACATAATTTATTAGCTTTAAATTTTGGAGTTGTGTGACCACGATGCCTTCTTGTTATTTCCTTCTGTCACTTCCTGTCATCCATCTGTTCTCACTCCCCTCCTGTGTGTAATCAGTTCTAACTCTTTTGTCTGGTTGAGTTTTATTGGTGCAGGTCTGAGACGGATCTGGTTCCAGTTTGATCTTACAAGAACTTCTTCAAATCAAATCTTTATTTATAAAGTGCTTTTCGTGCAATAGTGCAATTTCAAAGTGCTTTACAGGATAAAAACAGAATTTCAACCCCCCCCATCCAACCCCATATGTTAAAAACACCCTCAGAGCAATGTACGGCAGAAAAATAACAAAAAGGATAATAAAAAGGACAGTACGCTGTCCTGTTCAGTTTATGAAATAAAAGAAATAAATACATTGATCCTGTTGCCTAGAAACAAATGTTTTATTCTATGCGACAGAGACAGAATAAAAGCAAATGTTATTTCTGTTTGCTGGTTTGTAATACAAACTTTAATTTAGGTTGAATTGTTTGCACACAAAACTCTAAATATTTAAATAAACTATAACTTGACTTTTCCATATTTGCATTAATCTGGTATTATTAAAGAATTGGTGACATTTTAAGAATATTTTACCAGCATTATTTACAGCTTGTGTTTTGGGTTTATATCTTTTTATTTGTGCTGATTCCTTCTGATGAAGTCTGAGTTTTTGAATTAAAGGTGCTAAAGAGGGAAAAAAATATTTAAAACAGCATTAAAAGCCACATCAGGAATGTACAACATAGTGAAACATTTAGAAATAATGAATGTTTGGATCTTTGTTATTTTAAATGTATTTTACAGCTTTACATATTTAAAAACTGCAGATATAAACAGCTTTATCCAGACAGTCCTGCTGTCAGTGAATGTTTCATGTCTCCAGACTTTGACTGGTTTTATTCCTGCCAGTGAATGCAACACACGTTTAGCCTTCAGCTTTGCTGCTCGACCTTCAGTAATACTAAATTGTGCCTCAACATGTAAAATGAAATAAAGCTACTGAATCGTGTGAATGTCCCTTCTGAGCAGAAACTTGTTGGGCTTTTATTTTGGTGAAATGGCTCTTTTTACAGAATAAAAGCTCTGATGAATCAGTTTGCTGTTACTGTAACAGACTGAATGTTTTTATGGCAGAACAGCGTGAATGTATCTTAAACATGACGTGTGTGTATCTGACCTCGTATCTGCAACATGTATCAATAAAACTGCATTTCTGATCATTTAAATGTTTATTTTTAAATAATTCTCTCCCATAAACTAAATATTGTACTAACATGAACTGACTGCATCTCGTACTTTCATTACTTTAAAACAGATCTTGTTTATTAGTTTTATAGATTTAACAACAGTTTGTTTTGAGCTCAAACTCAGTCAGAATCTAACAGATATTTAAAGGTAGATTATTTCTTCAAGGTTACACTGGATCATGTGACTTGACTAATTACTCATTAAACTGCATTTCAAGGCTTCGGTGGTAGTACGAGGTTCAACCAGAGGAAACTTTGATATCAGAGTATAAGATGATGTTTGAAGATAAACTCTTATTTTTACGGGATTTGCAGATGTTCTTCAGTTCATGTGCAGAATGTTTAGTTCACTGACCTCTGTATGAACCTGCAGCATTGACACAGACTCTAATTATTACTCAGCTGACCTGCTTCTTCCTCCCTCCATCCTCAGTCTCCAGCTTGAACTGTCTGACCACAGTGTGTGTTTGCTGTATGGGTGGGCGTTTCCTCCTCTTCCTCTTTGATCTCTCACCTCCACTTCATGTTAACCTACAGGCTGCTTCCTCTCTTAATAATCCTACAGCTTCTCCATCAGGGATCAAAATGGAAAATAAAGGAAAAACACCATTATTACGACTAATCAGAAGATTCAGGTTTGAGATCAAATTCTGTTACTGTTATTGATCCGATCAGCTTACTAGGTCACAGTAAGCAGTTTGTAAAAGCTTAACAGGTCAGTTTAATTTCACGTGTAAGTCATTGCAGATTAGAATAAAGTGGAAGTGACTTAAAGCAACAGGTCAGGTCTGAGCAGCAGCTGCTGCCGTTTGTTCTATTAGGGATGCACCGATACTGATATCATGTATCGGGTCCGATACCATTCTAATGTACTCGTATCAGTATCAGTTAGTTAAATCAGTACTAAATAACTTTACCGTTCTGTTAAAATATACTACCTGTTGAGATGTGCTAGGTTAAATGTATTTATGAAAAAAAAAATATAAACAATAAAATATAAGTACTTAAAATACTGTATAAACTTCTAATGACATCTCGTTATGAAATAAATTGTAAATTCTTACTGTGGTGGAATTTCTCTTAAGGGCAGCATAAATCAGCAGAGCACCACTTCCTGCTGCGACCTGAATTACTGAAGTTATTTAATCCATTGTAAAGCCATCGGAGGTGCCCAGAGTGTCTAATATGAAGATGAACATGTTTTTTGGTGAGTATCTACTTAGACAAGTTTCATAACAGCAGCTTAAAGTTGTAAAAGTTATTTTGTACTGATTTAACCGATACCATGAACCGAAACTTAAAATTTCACAGAAAATGTTTATTTTTCACTTGAAATTTTAGTTTTGTGGTTATTTTTATTATTAATTTATTTTTTATTGCATTCATCATTTGCTGTAACAAGCAGAGAAGAAAATGTCTTCAAATTTGTTGCATTTTTCTGTCTGGTAGAAGTACCGGCATTAGTACTCGGTATCGGCAACTACTCAGATCCAAGTATCAGTATCGTATTGGTTTGAAAATGTTAGTATCATTTCTAAAGCTTTCTAAAAGTTTACTCAGAACTTTTCACAGCATTTTGTTTTGTTTCCTTCTGTGACGAGCCGTTAGCTACTGTAGCTCTGTCCGGGCTCTTCCTCCACTTTATAACATCTGAACTTTCCTTTTAAGACATTGTTTGTCGTTTTTTTTATCATTTTGATTAATCAGTTTTTGTCTTTAGGGAGTGAATGTGCTGATTATTTCTTGCTGTGAGACAAATTACCCAATGGGGATAATAACTACTAATCCATTTTTAATCCTAATGATCAGAAACCTCCTCGTTACCCCGTTGAAATAAACTTGACTTTATTAAAACAAGCTTTTCTTTACAGCCGCGGCAGATAGCTGCACTTCCAGACTTTATGTGAGCAGCTTTGAACACGTTGGGGTCAAAGTTGACCTCATTCACCAGACGTGATGGAAAATGACTGGAGGGGAAGTTTGCAAACAGGATTCCAGTTGTTTCATTATCACCTCAAACACACATCCACAAAGCTGCGAGCGGCCCGACAACATCAAACACCGTGTAGCTAGTAAAAGAGTAGTAGCTCCATCTGCACCGCTCGCTGCCAAAGTTCAGGCCCGTGATATCAGCTTACAAACTCTCACACACATGCAGACACATGATATCAGCTTGCAAACTTGCATGTGTACAGATGTGCGGTAACGGCTTGTGCCGACACCTCCGAGGCCGTCCAGAGTGCAAATTCCTGCCTCAGTTAAGACGGGGAGGTCAAAGGGTCACGGTTACGTTTTTTACATGACTTTTGCACCGAATGTGAGAAATAAATGAACAGTTTGTGTTGGACGAACATGTTTGAAAAGTTTACTTGATTTTTCCAACAAAATCTGAATAAATTGTGATTCTTTCAACATTGTGACTTTTTAAAGATTTTAGCAAGACAGAATCACTAAAAACAGCTAAAATCTTATTGTTGTTACCCGTAATGACAAACCTGTTTTTCCAGGAAGGATCTTTTCTCATTCCCGTGAGTGGTTTGCTGTTACCGTTAGCTTGTCGTGTCTTTGCAGTTATTTGTTTTCTGCTGGTCGTAAACTCATTTTACACACCATGCTCCTCTCATTAGTCTCTGTGTTAACTAGCGGTGTGGAATGCAGCTGAACAGCTCAGTGGAAAAAGTTGTATAATTTAACAAGATGCTAATCAGCAAATTGTTGAGGGGATTTGGTCACCGTGGAGCTCAGGTGAGGCTGGGTGGGTGGGGGGTCTGATATTTACCTCATCATCTGCAGACTGACGGGATGAATACAGATGTTCCTCTTCTGCTGTCAGCTGTTAGTAGTTTATCCGTTTGTTACAGTGGAACTGTTTTCTCAACCGACCAGCTGATCAGTGTCTGTGTTGCTACATGTAACAGTGTGAAGCGCTAATGCTGCTAATATGTAAAACATCAAAAACAAAACAAAAAAACTGTAACAATACAGATTCTATTTTTTCAGCTTATATTCAAAATAAAATATATAGTTTAAGTATGATACAAGAATTTACTAAATTTTTAGTATTTGTTAATAAAAGTATAACAGAGGACTGTAGCTTCATGAATCAGTTTTGTAAAACGATGAAAGTAAAATCCAAACATTTTCAGTAGGAATGAACCGATACCGATACTGGTATTGGGTATCGTGGCTAATACCGTTCTAATGTACTCATATCGGTTTGTAAACTGATACCATGAGCCAATACTTAAAATGTAGAAACTCTGCAATAATTTCAGAGAAAATGTTTATTTTTCATTTGAAATTTTGTTTTTGTTGTCATTTTTATTGAGATTTTATTTTTTATCAAGTTTATCATTTGTAGTAACAACCAGTGAAGAAAATAAAACCTGTCTTTCAATTTATTGCATTTTTTGTGGCATTATTGAGGTGAAAAAAAATGTTTTGCACCTATTAGTCCTGCCCCTCTGTTTCCATGACAGCATAGCAAGCGTCGACTCTCATCCGTGCATGCGCGTCACCTTTATTACAATGAACACTTCGTGGGTAAGTTACATTTATACAATATATATCTTTATTTTCATTGTTTTGGTTTCAACTTGTGACCGCCGGCCAGCCGTAGTTCTTTCGGATACGTGTGCGTGCACACTTGGTTGATTGACAGGTGTACTGTGCGAATGTAGAACCCTATTGGCTAAAACTAAATGCGCCCCTATGGGACAGTAGGGGGCTTTGAAAAAACCCCCAAATATGACGTTTTTCCTACATTATATTATAGAACCGGGTCATCACTTTTATGGAATTTCAAAAAATCATAACTCCTGAAACTCCTGAAAATTCCGGAATGCAACTATAATCGCCAACCTTCAGATTCAGATTGACGGGCCCAACTTTGACAAAGGACCTTCTTAAAATTGTCCCAGTTATGGAATGTCAATAGACTTTATAATACTGAACTCTCTCTGGTCTCCCGTCTCTCCCGTCTTTATTTGTAAAGCACTTTAAAACCACCAACGTGCTGATGAAGAACCACCTTCATTAGCAAATCTACAAATATTAAGTGTTAAAATGTCTGTAATGTTTTCTCTGTCGGTATGAGCTCACGAGGAGGTTAAAGGTTCCACATAAGAACAATGGAGAACGCAGACAGTTACAAATGTCCGTGACCTTCAAGAAGAATCAGGAAATGCTCGCAAAGTTTTCCTGTAATTTCCCAAGATGCCGTTTTTAAAAGGTTTTTCTTTGCTTGTAGACCCAAGATGTCTGAAACCTTCTGCTAGAGGTCAAACATCCAACTCAAAGTTAGGAGAGTGGAGCCGAGCTGAACTGGGAAAAGTAGCGTGAGATTCTAATAACAGACATCCAGACTTATTCTGAAGGGACTTTTCAAGGAAATAACTTTGACATTGTGACGAACAGTTAGCGTGAGGTCACCCTCGCAAATCCGTACTGTTGCCTTTGAAGGATGTCGTTCATTCACCGGCATGTTCGGGAAGAGGCTCCTGACATTGAACAATCACCGTACGTAACGCCTGTCTGTTTCCTCTACCGGACAGGACGCTGTTCACATCACTGGGACAAAAAGGAACCAAAAACAGCCCGTCTAACTCATTTTGTTGAATATCTTCAACTTTACTGTCCGGACTGCGACGTGGGAGCTGTAACTCCGTCCTGTCTCACAACCTCCCCAGCCAATAAAACAATGCCCGTCTTTGTTCAGTTGTTGTTGTTTGTGTGGCCTTTATCACACTTAACAACTCTCTCCCACACAGGGAGAGATTTTACTAAAGCACTGGGACGTTGCATTTACAATTAGCATCACCATTAATACAATTTGAAATCGTTAAAGTTGCTGTTTTTATTTTGCAGCTCATGAAAAGTAACAGTTAACAGCCTCCGAGGTGGACGGTAAAAACGATGAAGTGAAATGAAGCGGGTGTTTGTGGAGATTTGAAGATCTTCTGGATGAATTTATTTTTTTTTGTGGTTTATAATCATATTCTTGTTTATTTTTTTGTTTGTGCACATCTTTGTGCCTGTGTTTGCTGTGCTTTCTGGTGGTCACGGTTGCATAATATTCCTGTGTGAACCTGCGAGCAACAATAGATAGTAAAGTTTGTTTCGTACTGTGATGATTGCTCTATAAATCTGAGTGCTAACAGAACGTTTTGTTAGTGCAGCTCATTGTTCATTGTCTTGTTTGTTTGTTTGCTGGTTGATCACGTGATTCTTTATCACGTCCTCGTCCGTGTGTAGAACATGCTGTTTGGTAAAACAGGCGTGTTGATGTCTTGTGACTTTGTTTCAGTTCAGATTAAGAACATGGTTCATGGAGGGGTGAAACATGGAAGATAGAACCTCAATAAAAATTTACTAGAGACAGTTTTAAGATTAAAACAACTATTAAAGGAACAAACGACTTTAACTTTAACTAAAAAATGAATCCTTCAGAAATCTGCTTGAAGCGAGAGTGTTTTTTTTCCCATTTTGAAGTGTTGTACTTCCTGTTTCACCAAGAGGTGGCTGATTGTAACGCTCGTGTCCCCTTTCAGTTGATCTTCAGGTTTTTTTCATGGTTTCCTTTGTTTCAGCTGGTTTTAACGATCGATTCATTCCCTGTTCCAAGATGAAAACCACCGCTCCACTTGGATTATTGACTTCATTTACTTTTCTGATTAATTGTTTTTTGGCAGTTCATTGGTCATCAGTATATATTTCCTTTACTTCATCCAGTACTTTACTTAGTCATATCCCTTTGTGCTTCTTTATTTCCTGTGGACTAACTTTCTTTGAGTTACCTGCTTTTGAAGTGTTAACTAGTCTTCAATGAGTTGAAGACAGATGAAGAAGAACTGGTAAACTAAATCAATTAAATAGTTTTGTTGTTGGTTTTTAGGGCACAGACATGAACATGAAAACCTTCTGAAAGGAAAAGAATAATTATTTAAACCCTGATCTAGACTTCTTAAAGTGGATTATGGAACATGAACACAACAACAACAACAATAACAAGGCCTGCAGCCATCGGGGTGCCAGGCTCGTTCCTCACCAAACCCACTCTGATACCCGATCCGAGAAGGATAACAAAATACCATGTGTTCAACTCAATAATCAGGCTCTCCAGCTGTACTTTAAAGTTTCATGTTTTTTCTTGTTGGAAATCAAATCGCTATTTGCTTTGTCCTCATCTACCGTCACGGCTTCTAGTATTAAATATTTCCTGACTTGTTAGTAACATCCAGCAGCTGAGGACCACCGACTGGCAGTGAAGATAGTTTTCACTTCAACTTGTCTACAGTTGTGTTTGAATTCTTGCCCAGAACACACACTTACAATGTCCCCCATGAGATTGTGGTTTTGNGACTGCAGCTGTGGGACTGCAGCTGTGGGACTGCAGCTGTGGAACTGCAGCTGTGTGACTGCAGCTGTGTGACTGCAGCTGTGTTACAGAACAGGAAGTACAAATCAGCCTGCAGGGTGACAAACAGATACAGATCAGAGCCTGAAACGTACTTGAGATTGATGTCCAGATGCAGAGAGGACTATAACTCTTCTCAGCTTGTTCCTGAGAAGAGATGGAGCCAACAAGGAGAGACGAGCCTTGGTTTACTGTTTTTACCCGATCCGTGTGGTTAACGTCATGGTACGAACATCCTGAAATGAGAAGAAAACCTGCAGATTAATGACAGACATCAAAATCTAAATAACTTTTCAGTTTATCAGTTTTTTTGTTGTTTCATTTAACACAACTCATGCTGTTCTTTTTCTTTTCCTTATCAAATCCACTCATGTATTTTAACAATAGTTCCCTCCTTTTTTCTGTTTCTTCTCTTATTCTTGCTGGAAGTATTTCAGTAAAATGCTCCGTTCGTGTGCAACTCTTAAAACCAGAGCATATAGTGATCAAATAAAACTTCAATTGGTGCAGACTAAATATTTGAACTTGTGGCTGCTCAGAACGAACAATCAGATTAGCAGGATGTCGGCCAGCTTCATGATGTAATTTCCTGTTGGTTCAGTCTTTTTATTTGAGTCTAACTCCGAGTTCACCTTGTTAATGCCAAACTGTACAATCCACATCATATCCTTTCACTCACCTCCCAAAATGGAAGCAGAAAAACGGAAGGTTTCAGATGTTTGAGAGGGAAACGGCCAAAAACTTTCTTACAGTATATTTTTATTACTGTGATTATTAGACTTTATGAAATAAATCTATTTTAACCAGGTTGTTTCAGTGTACGCACACTCAAACTCTTAACCTTCAGTCTTTTGTGCATCTGGGTTTATATATCAGCTTGTTAATGACATTTAAGTGCCTTTGCATGTTCTAAGACATCTGTTCCAAAAGAGCAATACATTAATGCTAACTCCATGTTTCTGCTCAGTTTCTACTAAACTTCCAAACTTTTCAGTCCAGTCTGATCTGCCAGTGCACATTGTGTGTTTTTATATGGGACAGGAGGGTATTAGCTTGTGTTTTACACACCCAGCACAGTTTACATTCATTCTTTCATTTTGAACTAAGTGTCCAAATAACACAGTGATCTCAGTTTACTATGGACAAATTAAGCTATGAGTCAACAAAGCTCAAAATGTACCTAACAGTTCAAGCAAATATACATACATATTTTTACAATTGTCACTTTTATATTAAGACAGTTGTATATGTTGTCACTATTATTTTAACCCAACAGCAACCTGAGTGCTTTGAGGCTACCTGTTTCACTACAAAAGCAAAGATTAAATGTTTTTTGGAACAATTGGAGGACATACTGTATGTAGGAATCAGATAATAAAGTGAAAAGACAGTTAGAAATGGAGTGACTACTGTTAGCATGCAAACATTATATGCACACATAGCATTACAAACATTGTTCATTTGAGACTGTGAGGGCAATGTTAATGTTTAAAAAATTTATTTAATATCCTTGGTTCCTTGGTTAACAGGAAAGTTTAACATTCATGTTGTTCTAGATGGCAGAAATCTACCCCTAAATGGCAACAGATCTGTACATCTGTTAGCTTGATTTTATGAAGCTGTTAGCTTGATATTATGAAGCTGTTAGCTTGATATTATATTGATTCTGTGAAGCTGTTAGCTTGATATTATGAAGCTTTTAGCTTGATTCTGTGAAGCTGTTAGCTTGATATTATGAAGCTGTTAGCTTGATTCTGTAAAGCTGTTAGCTTGATTTTACGAAGCTGTTAGCTTGATTTTGTGAAGCTGTTAGCTTGTTTCTGTGAAGATGTTAGCATGATTCTGCAAAGCTGTTAGCTTGATTATGTATAGACATTTTCGTGACTCTGGGTAGCTTTTAGCTTGAATGTGTGTAACTGCTCAACTTCTTAAAGCAGAAAACTAGAATTTTTTTCTTAGAGGCACCAGTGAGGTGAAAAAAAGCAAGCGTCAGCTGTCATACACCAGTTTTGTTACGATGGACACTTCATGGGTAAGTTACCTTGATACAATTTGTAGGTTTATTTATTTTAATAGTTTCGTTTTCACATGTCTTTGCAGCATTGTAAACAACTCCTAAACGCCGGCCGGGTAGTTCTTCAGGCTATATGCTCGTGCACGCAACAAGATAATATTACTAGAAGTGTTATTATTGTGTATACACCTGGGGTTACATAAGCCCTTCTAACAGTTCTTAAATATTTGGTGCAGCATTCGTTCCAGAGACTGTTTAGTCAAGCACACGCAGCACACACTCAAACACACACAGGATATTTGACATACTTTATTAATTTCAGGTTTTATGGACTGTAATTGTGCAGTCAGCGGTGCGGTACAGTTATGTGAGTCTGTGTCGGTGAGTTTTGTCCCTGTTAACGAAGGTGACCAAACACACCTACACACATTCTGCCGCCCTGCTGTTTTAGGAGCCACGGTTCTGATGGAGCAGACTGAGGCGTCTTACTGGTCGCTGGCAGATGTCCAGCAGCTAATCACAGGCTTCTGCCAATTAGAGCTGGATGTGTAGCAAGTAGAACATTACACGGGAACCGCTTGTGTGTGGAGGTTCCTTGTGAAGAGTTTGCTTGTGGCGGTGTGTTTGACTGTGTGTGCTGACTCTACCTGTGGCACTCGTCCAACTGGATATTTAACCATTAAGATAACCAAATTGTTGTGCTGCCAAAGCTTTTACAGAGCAGGTCCACTGAGAGCATGTGTGTGTTTTACTTGTTTCCTTTATAGTCCACCCCATAGACTGCATTTATAGCTGCTATAATAACTGATACAAAGTTTTTACCAAACCTTTAATTAATTTCTTCATTCCTGCCACAGACTCCCGGGTGTTTTGTAATTTTTCTCATTTATTCAGTTTTTTCTTTTCCTTTGCTGCATTTTTTTGTTTCGATTTTTAGCTCTAATAAAACGTTTTCCTATTTCAGACTTTCTACACCAGCTTTTTGTCCTGGTAGATCCCGAGATTTCCGTATATTTCATCCACGAACACTTTCTCCTTATTTGTTAGTTTGTTTTTTTGGTCTTTTACTGACTGTATGTAAATTATAACACAACCGTTCAGCTTGAACAGGATTGCATGCAACTAGATTTTTTTATTTAATAAACTTACACATAATAAAATAAACGTGGTTTTACAAACATCTAAGAAAATTCAACATCCAAACTGAATTATCTGTGATCCTTTTTCAATTTCAGCTATAGGAATTGGCTTCACTTTTATATTTGCAAGTTGTTTAATAGATTTTTTTCTTTATATTTATTATTTTGAAATAGTTGTTTTTACAGAATGCGTCTTTAATAGCTAGCATCCCAGACCACCTCAGAATGCGGTCTGAAGGTTTGGCTCCAAATACCTACACGAATAAAGATGGATAAAATGTCTCTGCCCTCTTCTATTGTTATAAATCCGGGGTGTCAAACTCCAGGCCCTGAGGACCACCACCCTGCAGGTTTTAGATGGCCATCAACCCATTTCTCTAAAGCCTGGAATGGCACCGATCAGCAAGTTGCACTTTGTTACTAAAAATAGACTGGGCCACTGCACATGCGTTTCTTTACATGAGCAGTTTGGAGAAATCTCTTTGACAGTTGAGTGTCTCAGTCCTCACATCTGAAACATGTACAAGGTCACATTAATATTTTTTATTTTTACATTGAGGAGAATCTATAGGATACTTAATATTACTTTTAAACAACGTTCTGGTCAAATAGCCTGATTGTTCTAAATCATTGCGCTGACTCAAATGCTAGTTGGTAACCGTGGCAACAGAAGTTCAGAACATATGTTAACATACGTTATTTCACCATTTATTAGCCAGTCTTTAGGCTCGTTACCTTGGCAACACATTAAAACGAGAAATATTAAATAGTCTGCTTATCCGCTTCTTGTGAAAAACGGATGATTTGAACAGTAAAAACAACATTAACATATTAATAATTGATTTAATGTTTATTTCTTTCATAAGTGAAAGTTTGTTTTAGAAGTACAAATCTTAAGCTGCAAACCCCCTCCACCCCCCCCCACAGCACCAACCTTGATCTCCCTAATTCTCCCTGAATGTATTCTAATTCTGAGTTCTCAGGGTTGACATGTATGGGTGTAGTTTTATTCTAGAAAAGTCTCATTGTCCACATGGAGGGGGCGGATCTTAGAAAATAAACCGTAACCAGCCACTAGAGGGCACTTGTTTTTTCCCACTTCAGGCGTTTCGTGTCTGGTTCTTATATGATGATTCTGGGCTTTTATGTTTAGAAATTAGTATTTCAACAGATGAATTTAGATACTATGTTTTTGTTGTTATAACTTGAACAATCCACTTACCGTGACATGAACATGGAACGAGCTACTCAAGCGCTTGAAGTTTTTTACAGATTCTGCTCGTGTTTCACGGGTTCAAACGTCCCTTTAGTGATCTGCCTTTCCTGCAATGAGCTAGAAGTTCCCAGAAAGCAAACCTGCTTGAATATTAATCACACAAAATAAAACGTTGCATATAATTGATTTTAAACGCAAACTGTGAAGAAAGTGTAAAAAAATCAAGTGCACACACTCCTATAGGCCGTTAAACAGCATTTCTATGAAAAAGGGAGGAAAGGATAAATAAATCTGTTCAGCAGCTGGAAAATGATCAAGTTCTTAGATGGAAAGGTCCGACTCACACACACGCACATATACACACACATACACACACACACGCCAAGAGTTGTGTTACTACCAACATAAACAAAAGGGCAGAAAAAACCCTCTTAGTAAAATGTAGAGCAGATTGCCAAGGCTATGGTCCTCCCTTTTATCAAAATAAATCGTAGTAAAAAGTTGGAAGTGTGTCTGTTTGTGTGTGTGTGTGTGTGTGTGTGTGTGTGTGTGTGTGTGTGTGTGTGTGTGTGTGTGTGTGTGTGTGTGTGTGTGTTGACACGCTCATGGGTGGCGGTCTAAGTGCTGCTTTTGTTTTCCATCCCACTTAAGAAGGTCAGATCCCTGGGGAGTCATTATATCACCCCTGATATTAATGCCTTTGAGCCGACAATATCAGAGGCGTGTGTGTGTGTCTGCGTGAGTGTGAGTGTGTGAGTGTGTGTGTGTGTGTGTGGGTTTGACGAATGAGTTTCTCCTGATATAACCAGTCTACAAGGTGCAGATCATAATTTTGGTGAGTAAAAGTGTTTTTTGGATTATGACACATGCATTCTGTGGCTGTGGGGTGTTACTGTGAGCAGATTAATCCTATTTCCTGACAGGTCGTCCCCCCCCTCGCACACACACACACACACACACACACACACACACACAGCACATAGGTGACCCTCTAGGTGTTTTGTCCTTTCGTAGTTCTTGACCTGTGTTCAGTCCTGCAGTTCGTAGGTTCCATTCCTGTCTTTAGTTTCTCTGATCTTCTGAGTTCAGAACCTTTTGGTTTCTACTTTATTGTTATAATATCTGAACTTAGTGTTTTAGATTATTTTGGTCTCATAATGTCGTGTGTTGTTTTCAGTATTCTTCCTGTTTCCAGGTGGTTTCTCTGTCTGTTATTTACTCCCTGCGTTCTAATGTTCCACCTCCCTCCTTTGTTTCATCATTGACCTCAGTCTGTGTCAGCTTATCTGCTCTCCTCCCCGTTAAGAGGAGAAGAACAGAACTGGAATTATTGTAGGTTCCTGCACATCTTTTAAATTGCTGCAGTAGTTTTAAGGTTCATTTAGTTGTTGAAAAATGTTCTGCATGGTTCCTGATGTTCCTGTATGGTTCCTGGTGTTCCTGTATGGTTCCTGATGTCCCTTCATGATTCCTGATGTTCCTGTATGGTTCTTGATGTTCCTGCGTGGTTCCTGCGGGGTTCCTGCGTGGTTCCTGATGTTCCTGCATGATTCCTGATGTTCCTGTATGGTTCCTGATGTCCCTGCATGGTTCCTGATGTTCCTGCATGGATCTTGATGTTCCTGCATGATTCCTGATGTTCCTGCATGGTTCTTGATGTTCCTGCATGGTTCCTGATGTTCCTGCATGGTTCCTGATGTCCCTGCATGGTTCTTGATGTTCCTGCGTGGTTCCTGATGTTCCTGTTTGGTTTTTGATGTTCCTGTTTTTTTTCTTCACTTGAACGAGTCTGGAACATTATGAAGTTTAATATTTGACAGTGATAAACACGAAGAGACTCGTTCCAACATGTCACCCTCTTTTCAGTTTCATTAATCACACGGCAGTGAGGTTGGTTGCACGGTGGTGCTGTGGTTTGTGGTGCAGTTAGAACCTCGTTGGTGTAACTCTTCCTGTCTGGATTTTTTCTACAGTCTAAACACACAGGTGGTAGATTACTGGAGACTCTAACCTGATCTGAGGTGTGAGTTATCTTAACAGGATCTGGTTGTTTTATCATGTTCTGCGTTCTCGAACACGTGAAATCTGCCTGGACAAACAAGGAGTTACTCTGAAACACTCAGCTTGTCACGAGGGTCGAAGCTAAAAGCTTTGAGACGGTGCTGCTAGCAGCCAGGTGAAACTGCTCCTCCAGGCGACGTAAATGGAGGAGCAGGGTTTTCATTATATTTTAAAAGCCCCTGTTCTGTTTTTACAGGCCAGTGTGCCACAATATGGTCTTTCTCCACAGTCAGTGAATAGGAGCCATATGGAAAACACTATACTGTACCTGAGCTGCCGTTTGAGTAACAGACAGGGTATTGTACTGTGAGGATGGAGGAAAGGAAACACCAGTAGAAAAGCAAAGCAGGAAATGATTAAAAGACAAGTGGTAAGAAAGGATAGATGAACAGAAGGGAACGGAGAAAAGGAGTGCACGTGTTTCAGAGGGGGATTGAACCACCGAGGCCTCAGCCTTACATTGAGACACCTCCTTACAGCCCCTCCTGCAGGTCTCAAGGAGCTCGTTCAGGCTGTCCAGCTGGATCTTCTGAATGAAGGTTCAGCCACCAGGAGCTCTCAGATGAGCCCCCCCGACCAGTCTGGTTGATGTAACTTGGTGTTTTGATGTTGAAACTTCCAAATCGAGCCCCGTCTGACCCCTCAGCCATCATAAACGTACCATGAGAGAGACTATCAGCAATTAAACTGCCCCAGGTGACAACCTCCGGGATCCCCCCCCAACAAAACAACTACCACCCACCATCTGCTTCTGCTGAAGAGTGTCCCATTCAGAAGTGAAGGTAGAACCGAATGAGAGGGACCTTGGACATCGTCTGCAGGGACGTGGACACATTGGGATTTACCACTCAGTCCAGATTCAGACCCTTATCTGCAGACATGTGCGTAAAGAACAAGATCAAAATCACAAATACAAGAGTCAGCTGAAGAGTTTTGGACATCTTGTACAACTTCCCATTATTTTAGACATGTCCAAGCAGGAAGAGACCTTGTGGTAGACCGACTGTCTGCTGTCCTGGGAACACCTCCGAGTCCCTCTGGATGAACAGGAAGTGATGTCATAGGAGACCTGGTGTCAGATAAAAGACAGAAGATACTGGATGGATGGAAAATCAAAGATTGGAGCTCTATAGTCAGTTTTTCACCTACCGAGGTTGCTGTTTGTCAGGGTTCTTCATCCTGATTGGTTCAACAGTTTCCTCCTCAGTTTTCAGTGAACATGGTCTGACTGAGGAAAAAGGTCAATGTTGTGATCCTGAGAGATCCTCAGCAGCAGCCACGCTATCCACTAAACTCATCCACGGCTGCAGATTCAAGAGAGCAGCAATTATTTTCAAACCATTAAAACCATCCATGGCCTCCGGTTCCAGGCATGAGGATTTACTGAAGCTGTGGTAAACATAAATTCTGGACCAGGAATAAATTAAAACTCACTGCAGAGGAATGAAAGTACAGAAGAAATGTAAGAAATGGAAAAGTGGGGAGACTAAAGGACGGGAAAGAGCTGAAGTCGAACTCTGCGGTGGCATTTATTTAGTAGAACGACATCAGTAAGAACTCTGACTCTGTATTGATTAGAGCGATTACCAAATGGAGGCTGACGCATGATTGGCAGGGAGACGCTCCGACCCTCCATGTTGGCTTTGTGTAATGACCAACACACAAATATCACATACACATAATCACTAGCAGTGACGCAGTTACAGTAACACACACTGACTGATGTGTGCTGAAACACATTGGCATCTTGAATGACCGTTAGCTTCGGTTTGATTCTCTCTCTGAACTCATGCATTTATTCAAAACCTCTTTATTCACTGACTGTCAATCAAAAATCCTTTCTGTCCTTTTATTGAGAAAAGGTCCAGCTAAAATATGAACCATGTACGGCAGGTTTATATGTTTTGACTAAGTCTTTTATCATGAAAGATTCAGACCGTCTCGTCTACATAGCAACAACGATTAGACGAATCCAAGCCAAAAAGTCCCAAACTACATCTGAATTTCAGATGCATGGATTTCACCCAGAGATGGGAACTTTGGAGGGTTTTTGTTCCAGATCAAGTTGCATTGTTGAGAAGATATTTTATGATGTTTTATATTTTTTAAGGTTGTTGTTTTGGAGTCTGTGGTTCTTCTCATGGAGGGACTTGGATCTGTTTTCTGTTTCTCACTTCATCTGCACAATTACTCAGAAGACTAATGCCTCTTTTCCACTGACAGAACACAGTGCGGCTCGGTTCACTTTAGCCCACTGTGGACCCTTTTCCACCGCCTCTCTCGGGTCTTAACCGTGTCATTCTGCGCCAACCCGGCCTCTTTTTTCAGACCACCTCCTCGGTGGTCCGAAGCGGCCCAAAGCGGGCCCACACGCCCACATGTCTACTGATTGGTTCAGTAAACTGCTACCAGTGACACGACTACTGACGTAGTGGTAGCCCCTGATTGGCCCGGCTGTGTGTGGTGTTCACGTGGTGTGATATAGAAGCGCTCCCGCAAAAGGCTTTAAAAAAACTCCCAGCAACCATACAAATATTTTATTTTAAAATACAATTGACTTTGGACAATGGCGACTTCCTCCACAAGAACCAAAAATCAAACCAACCAAAATGAACCACAGACAGAGTGCAAAGTACAAAAACACACGTATATCCGCCATTGTTGTTGTTGTTTCACGAGCTGTGACGTCACAGACAAAGACTTTTGCGCGCCACTTTTCATAGCCAGATGGGCACGCCCATATCCTCTCTTACGTCCGCTTTATGTTTCCACCGCGAGGGTTTCCTCAAGCGAGTTGATCCGCGCTATACTGTACCGCTCTCAAGCGCGCCGTGCTGATTTGTCGGTGAAAAAGAGGCATAAGTAAATTCAAATTTCACTCCAAGAACTATGTTAAATACACACGATTTAGGGTTAGAGATTCATCAGAACTCATAAAACATGTTTTATAGTCATATTTTTTGATTCTTACATAAATATTTAGATTTGTTTTTCATGTAGAAAGATGACAAATAGTAAGTATCTTACCTGCTGCTGTTTGAACACTCTATTTAGAGATAAAATAATTCAAGATATATTTTTGTTTCACCTCATAAGTAAAATATTCCAAATGAAAAGCTGCGTTTCTGTAGAGCAGCGACCAAACAGACCCGTCAGGCGTGCCTGACATGAGATTTAGAGACAGAAACAGCAGTACGTTCTGTTCCACATGGATTCACCCTGATACCTGACAGCTGTGTTCAACTGGAGCTCAGAGGAGTGACGATCAGGCAGGTAGAACTTCAAACCTGCTGGTGGAACATGTTCTCTTTAAAGAGCAACTCGCCCTCAAAACAGATTTTTTTCTGCTAATAAACTGTATCAGTGGGTCTTTAAGGCAACCTTTCAGTTTCTGGGCATTTTTTGACATTTTCATGTAAACTTGTTAAATTCTAAACTTTTTGGTCTAAAAACGTCTTAGGTGGTTGTTGCATTTGAATTTTGTGATTGGCTGAAAGAGGTACATTTCTACGTCAGCGTTCATGTCTATGTCACCAGCATCGTCTCTAAGACACGCCTTCTGGAGTATAAAACCATCTCTCAGCCCGTTGTCTTCAGCTTCTCACCAGAGCTACACAGAGGGATTTAGAGCAACTGGCGGAAAACTACAACAAACAGAATAACTAGTATCAATAAAATCTGGGCAAAGATTATGTGGATGTGATTTGTGCACATTATATTTCTATTCAGACATTTACTCAGACCCATGTCAGCAACACAGCAGAAGCTTTAGCATTATGGCTAACAACAATCAATGCGTAAACTACTCTGAAAACTACAACATAGAGAATAACTAATATCATTAAAAGAATAATTAAATCAGGGTAAAGACTTCCCTGCAGTGGTTGTGATTGTGTGGATGTGATTTATGGACGTTATAGTCTCATCATGGTCGGGTTACAAGTCTACAACACGGCAGAGCTAATCTGAACAGGGAGAAGTGCTACACGTCAATCACAGCTTAGGCCCGCCTCTTAAAGTGACGCCTTCTTCAGCATTTTTTTGAAAAAGTAGTTAGAAGGCAGGAAGATTATTTAGAAGGGGTGAGTTCCTCTTTAAGTTTCATTGAAAAATGAATTGGTTTTTCTGAGGTTTCTGTTAAATATTTTAGCTCTACAGGTGTTCTTACCTTCATAGTGGGTGTGAAAACAGGTCAACAACTTCTCACACCCGATAACACCCGAGTTCTCCCGAGTCCAAACGGCCTGTATCTGTTTCGTCACAGCTCCTTTGCTTGTTAGTATTCAGCAGCTCCTGCAGTTGAAACCACGCCTAGCATGCTGCTGGCTAAAAGCTGTTAGCATAAGACTTAGCAAACAGGAAGAGAGGACGTCTGACTAAAAGCTGTTAGCATAAGACGTAGCAAACAGGAAGAGAGGACGTCTGACTAAAAGCTGTTAGCATAAGACGTAGCAAACAGGAAGAGAGGACGTCTGACTAAAAGCTGTTAGCATAAGACGTAGCAAACAGGAAGAGAGGACGTCTGATGTTGCCATGCGCAGCAGGAGGCAGGAAACAGCATACCTTGCTCTCATAGGTTAATTTGTTAGCAAATCAGTGTCCAGCAAATTCGCATAATGAATATTAATAAGTTGCAGCCGAAGCCTGACAAATTTTGACGCAGACAGATTGAAAAGTCTGTTAATCAGTGTTTCCTAATGTTTTTTAGATATAAGATATTTCATATTACAGATTAATACTTTCATGAAATGTGCGTGAAATGGCCTCTTTAATGTTCCTCTTGGTCTGTTTCTCTTTTGTTCTTGTACACAGCTCTTTCTGAGACAACACAATTATTATTAAAAACTCTATCAGTTCAGGTCAGATGAAGGTATTTATGAGCTCGTTCTTACAGTATGTTCTGCAGGAAGTAAAGCGGACACTGTTTACTTACAGACTGTTTCTGAAAAACAATCCAAGCATTTATAAACATGAATTTATCTAATTATCTTTAATTCAAGCATCAGCATGATGTGATATGAACTGTTTCACACAGAGTTTACCGGCCTGAACATCATGTGTGCTGCTGTTCCACTGGTTCCTGTAAGGATTCACTGAAACTCTGGTTTGTGATCACTTACGTGGAGAAATAATCTAATTATCATCAGTTTCATCTGTTTATGTGCTTATTGCCAACAATGTGGATCAGATCTACCTCAAGCTGTAAACATCAACTAAATGGATGTCTGATGTTATGCCCACAGCTTTATTCCAAACACCTCTTTGAACTGATTAAATAAAAAACTAAATATGACTAAAGAAAGAAAGGTAAGTATCCTTTAAAAAAAACAGAATAATTTTAATATAACTCTGGCACATGTGATAACAACACACTTCCAACCGTGGCACGCTATGAAGATTATAATAATATGTGCACAAACCTCCCGCAAAATACCCAGTTAAAAAATACAAACTGCTAATCGGTAAAAGATTTAAAAGTAATAAGAAAAATATCTCAGTTCTTTATTTTGTGATGAAAGCAGCTTGTCAGTGTTGAGTCTTGTCCTGATGCCGAACTGCTGGTCTGTCTGTGATTATGAGAAGACTATGGATCTCTAACAACACGAGCCCTGAATACGGTACCTCCTCTGGCTGTAAAACTCATTCTGTTCATAAACACACGCACTGGACTCGAACACAACGAAACTCAGCAGCTGTCGAGCTGTGAAACCTGATTAGAGATGAAGAGGCAGAGTGTTCCAGCTCAGAAACTGTTCAACTTAAGATAATAAGATGAAACACTTCTGATCCCACAGAGGTTGCAGGCCAAAGTTAAACTGGTGATGAAGCTGGAAGGGATTTTATTACAATTTCAAAAGCTGTAAAAGATAAATTTACAGTGTGTGCTTGTTTTTTATTTAGTGAGTGTTCTGCCCAGTGTTAAGATGTTGAACATATTTCAACTTGTTTTGGAAGGAATTTTTCTAGAAGTTAATGAAGATCAAGGCTCAGGTAACAAGGTGAGTCCCAGAACCTGGATTCCCCCTGCATCTGGATTCTGAGCAGCTCCTCAGCTCATATTCTAAAGGCACAGCAAGCAGCTTCTGTAACATGGGACTTGTTTTGAAAAGCTGTTTCAGTGTCCTTTGCATGAGCTGACATGTGGCTCTGCATTGGTTCAGGACATCTTCACTTTCATCCCTCTGCTAGTTCCCTCTGCCTGGGTTCCCTATAGCTGGGTTTCCTCTGTCTGGGTTCTTTAAAGCTGGGTTCCCTATGCCTGGATTCCCTACAGCTAGGTTCCCTATAGCTGGGTTTCCTCTGTCTGGGTTCCCTAAAGCTGGGTTTCCTCTGTCTGGGTTCCCTAAAGCTGGGTTTCCTCTGTCTGGGTTCTTTAAAGCTGGGTTCCCTATGCCTGGATTCCCTACAGCTNAAGATTTAAAAGTAATAAGAAAAATATCTCAGTTCTTTATTTTGTGATGAAAGCAGCTTGTCAGTGTTGAGTCTTGTCCTGATGCCGAACTGCTGGTCTGTCTGTGATTATGAGAAGACTATGGATCTCTAACAACACGAGCCCTGAATACGGTACCTCCTCTGGCTGTAAAACTCATTCTGTTCATAAACACACGCACTGGACTCGAACACAACGAAACTCAGCAGCTGTCGAGCTGTGAAACCTGATTAGAGATGAAGAGGCAGAGTGTTCCAGCTCAGAAACTGTTCAACTTAAGATAATAAGATGAAACACTTCTGATCCCACAGAGGTTGCAGGCCAAAGTTAAACTGGTGATGAAGCTGGAAGGGATTTTATTACAATTTCAAAAGCTGTAAAAGATAAATTTACAGTGTGTGCTTGTTTTTTATTTAGTGTGTGTTCTGCCCAGTGTTAAGATGTTGAACATATTTCAACTTGTTTTGGAAGGAATTTTTCTAGAAGTTAATGAAGATCAAGGCTCAGGTAACAAGGTGAGTCCCAGAACCTGGATTCCCCCTGCATCTGGATTCTGAGCAGCTCTTCAGCTCATAATCTAAAGACACATCAAGCAGCTTCTGTAACATGGGACTTGTTTTAAAAAGCTGTTTCAGTGTCCTTTGCATGAGCTGACATGTGGCTCTGCATTGGTTCAGGACATCTTCACTTTCATCCCTCTGCTTGGGTTCCCTATAGCTGGGTTCCCTCTGCCTGGGTTCCCTAAAGCTGGGTTCCCTATAGCTGGGTTCCCTATAGCTGAGTTCCCTCTGCCTGGGTTCCCTAAAGCTGGGTTCCCTATGCCTGGATTCCCTACAGCTAGGTTCCCTATAGCTGGGTTCCCTCTGCCTGGGTTCCCTAAAGCTGGGTGCCCTCTGCCTGGGTTCCCTAAAGCTGGGTTCCCTACAGCTAGGTTCCCTATAGCTGGGTTCCATATAGCTGGGTTTCCTCTGTCTGGGTTCCGTAAAGCGGGGTTCCCTATTAATTAAAGTGTACCATTGACATTGTGCTTTCACTGATTTTTATTTCCTTTTGGTTTATGGTAGCCACTTAAATTATAATAAAGGGTCTATCATTTTGTAAAAAAATATATTTTTTAAGGTTATGGGCCCAATTACATGTGCCACCCTACCTGCCCCCCCCAATCAAAGATTTTCTAGACACGCCCCTGGGCTTGTCCTTAGTACTTGGAGCTGATGGACTCAGGTTATCATGAGACCAAGATGCTAGCTGGGTCCCCCCCTTCTTCTTCTTCATTCATGTACCATGTGACAAATCTACACTCCATTAGATAAAAACACTGACACACAGACTCAGACAAACCGATACACACACTAATTTAAGAACATATGAAATACCTGACATAATGTAGCATGTTTAAACAATGTAGCAGGTTTAAATAATGCTACGTGTTAATTATTAATCCTTTCACGCTGGTCAGAAACCACTGATGTGTTAGACAGGATAGCATTAATTATACCATGTGACTGACATTTATCTATATGTCAATAAGTGCAAAAATACAAAAAGCTAGAGTTTTTATGGTATTATTTGAATCTGTACCCATAAAAAAGCGATAAAACGTCTGTGTAATGTTTTAAGACTCTTCTGAGTTTATATGTGGTGACGCCACATCAGGAGCTGCAGCGTTTTAATGACTTAATCCAACTGAATTTATCATCCAGGACAATATGCAAGCTAAGTGGAGGTCAGCTCCAAGACCAAGAGTCTGCTTTTATTATTCAGCATTTGGTATTTATGAGCTCAAATGATCGGACTGTCCTTAAGGCAAATGGACTCAAGAAGAGCTTGTTGTTGCAATTTACAGCTCGTCAGAGGTCACAGAGAACATCCTCATGAGATGACATAATAGAGTTCAAATAATGAGAAGCATCAGTAATGAAATAAGATATGAACTGAAAAATTAGTAAAAGGCAAAAAATCAGAAAAAAATCACAGAACAGTCCCATTTTTCCAAGAAAAACAACAACAACCTCCTTTCTAAAAAAGCTGAGACATTGTGTAGTTGGCTGCAGCAACAACAGGCTCAAAAAGCAATAGACACAATTAAAAACAACTGGAGGAACATTTGACAGTGAACTAGGTTAATTGTCAACAGCTCAGTAACATGACTGAGTATAGAAGAACATTTCAGAGAGGCAGAACCAGTTTGAACCAGTCTGACTCTGCACTGTTTTATCAACAAGTATCAGACTAGTGAACAAGTACAACAAAACTGGACTTTTTAGTTGGTTCTTGAACAAGTTTGATCTTGACCTTTCATCCAGATGGATGGATGGATGGATGGATG
>SSNP01000068.1:1667128-1748793 GCA_006937955.1 Pachypanchax playfairii
CATGTACTGTGGTTGCAGCTGCCGCCGATGACGACTGAATCAGACCGAGATGATGTCATATCTGTCTGGATGGGAAGTGTGTGCGTACGTGTGTTTGTGCTAGTTGAGAGTTATAAAAACACACTGACCTCAGTGTTATTGTAAATCTTTCTCTCATTTTCTTGTTGTTGTTCAATTTTTCACCATAAAGATGAGACCTGAAGCCACATGTGCAATTACTGGCGGTGCACTCAGCCTGCAGGGTTGATATATGGAGAATTACTCAGGATTACCTTGACCGCCATTATGGAGGCCACGAGAAGAGACGCCGTCATATTCAATAATGGAAATCATAATGTGTGGTCAGGATTTTTTAAGTAAGGGTTGTGGTGAAAATCAATACAGCAACCAATGTTTAACCTTCTCTTTAATAATCAGTTGCACATTCACTATGATAAATGAATCTCATTATAAATATGATTCTGATAAAATAAAAAAATCCTGTATTTTTCTTTAATTTGATAAATAATAAACATTTATACTTTTTCAGGCTTTTCAAATGTCTTTCAAAGAGTTTCTTTGTACATTTGATGCTTTTTTACTAAGTTAAAATCACCTGACCATGTCAGGATGTTGTGCAGTGTCATATTTATATAAATCAGAACTAAAAATTGTTAAGCCTAAAACAAGGAGCTACAGAAGCTTAACCGTGTCTGAAACTCAAGTCTTTGAAGAGTCCCTTCCATTAAAAACAGTTTTTCTGAGGTTTTTGTTGAATATTTTAGCTCCACAGGTGTTCTTACTTTCAGAGTGGTGTGAAAACAGCGCAACAAGTTCTCGTTTAGCTTTTATCTCTGAAACTACGCAGGTGGCGATAACACTCGAGTTTGAACAGCTGTATCTGTTTCGTCACAACTCCTTTGTTTGTTAGTATTCATCAGCTCCCGCAGTTGAAACCACGCCTAGCATGCTGCTGGCTAAAAGCTGTAGCATAACGTAGCAAACAGGAAGAGAGTAGCAAGAAAACAGCGGGGCAGGAAACAGTATACTTTGCTCTCATAGGCTAGTTTGTTAGCCAATCTGAGTCCAGCAAATTAGAATAATGAATATTAATGAATTGCAGCCCGCTGACAGATTGAAAGATCTGTTAATCAGTGTTTCCTAACGTTATTTAGATATAAAATGTTTCATATTACAGGTTAATACTTAAGAAATAACCACAAAGTCCTGAAATTTGTGTGAAATGAACTCTTTAAAGAACAACAAACAATCCAGAGTGATCATCAAATTTCAGGTTTTTAGCTAGCAGCTCTTTTAGCATGTAAAATTTGTAATTGTCATGAATTCAATAAATGAAATGCCCATATATTGTTTTTTTTTTTTTAGACTGGCTGTTGGTAACACAGTCCCTAGCCAGGAAGGTGCTCCCTTGCTAGTTTTGTACCTAGTTTCCTGGAAATTTAATTTAAGTTACGCTGCTAACAGACAAACTAACAAACCCTAGTGTAACATAACATCCTGATGGAGGTAATAATTTAAATTATCTTTTTAGGAGTGTAAGAAAATCTTCACTATTTGTTTCGTGATATTTAATGTTGCTGTCAGAATTTGGTAAAATGCTTGTAGATCACACTGCGTTGGCAAGCAGACTGATAAAATCCACACATTTTAATCACTGGATATAAAAACCAGACCAGGCAAGTATCTCTGTCTGCATGTGTGAATAAGTGATTTATCCTGATCAAAAACCAATCTCACAGAGGAAAGTGATCTCATACCACAGAGTTCTACAGAATCTGTAGTTGTCTGAAAAGACAGCTTGACTTCTTGTCCTCTCTTGATACAGAACATCTTTGTACCGTACACGTTTCAGCACTGTGTTTGTCCTCAGAGGTTCTGCTGCAGGTGGTCTAGTCATTATTATCATGATTCCCAGGTGTCTAAATAAGAAGATGCTGACAGAAGCGCCAGAGTCTTTGAGGCTAGTATAAAGATTCGCAGACAGATTCACTGATGGATGCCATGTTGGAGTGTTTTCAGGGATCAGGTGCAGTGGACAGATGCTTCATTAACATCCTGTAGCTTTAATCACAGCATCACTCATCTCTGGTACCCTTTTTCCTCCTGTACTGGTTATTATTCTCTCCACACCTCTCTTTGATGCAGATTTTGGGAGAACACAAAACAGGCAACAAGAAAACATGACAAAACCAGAAACATGGATTTATTCAGCTCTCAGAGAAACAGATGTTTTTTTTATGTCCTCACCGGTTTCATCGTGTTCCTGCTCCTCGTTTCAGCACCGACTGATGGAAATTTAATTTTCTCCCTTTTCACTCTGTAATCTCTGTTTTATTATCAGACTCACAGACAGGTCAGACAGTAATTGCCTCGCTTGTCAGAGCAGTTGAACTTTTGCAAGAAAAACTTTCAGCACCTCAAACTTTCACCTGCTGTTTGAATCAAAATGTTGATCAAAGCACAGAAACAGTTCTTTCTTCTACTCTGTCATCTTTTGTTTGAAATTAGGAAAGTAAAACCCATATTAGTTATTATCTGAGTTCTAGTTAAGGAGACATTGTAGAGCTGAATTTCATGATTTATTTGTTTTTCTTTGCTGTCTGTGTTGCTGAATATGAACTTTGTTCCTGTCTGAAAGCCTCATTGTTAAACCCTCTGCTCTCATCCAGGAACGTTTTGTTCTAACAGCCCATTTTATATCAGGACGTTCTGGTTCTCCAACATCTGAAGCCAACACTGTTATTTTGGGTGGCGTTTTTTATCTCACACAAGATATTGTGGAAATTCCAGATCCAGACTGATAAACAGGTGGTTAACCAGCTGGACACGGTGCTGGTTCTTCTAGGCCTCATGTGAACGACCCGAGCTTCCGGGCCTCTGGTTGAGGACCTGAGCTCCTGAGCTTTTAATGGAGGACTCGAGTTCCTAGGCCTCAGGCAAACGACTCTAGTTCCTAGGCTTTAGGCGAAGACCCGAGGTTTTAGGCCTAGGCAAACGACTCTAGTTCCTAGGCTTCAGGCGAACGACCTGAGGTCTTAGGCCTTAGGTGAACAACCGAGTTCCTAGGCCTCAGGCGAACGACCCGAGGTCTTGGGCCTAAGGTGAACAACCGAGTTCCTAGGCCTCAGGCGAACGACCCGAGGTCTTGGGCCTAAGGTGAACAACCGAGTTCCTAGGCCTCAGGTGAACGACCCGAGGTCTTGGGCCTCAGGTGAATGACTCGAATTCCTAGGCCTCAGGCGAACGACCTGAGCTTCCGGGCCTCTGGTTGAGGACCTGAGCTTGCAGCAGAAGAACAACCCCCCATGTGGATGAAGGCAGGTTCCTTTGTGTTAATATTAGTAACATGATGGAGGCCGGACCTGATCCAGACTGATGGATCATGATGATTGTTGTTGATTCTCCTCGTCCGCCACTGGACGTCTTGTTGACAACAAGATGCTGTTTCCATTCGTTCTTCCATTCCACAGCGTATCATCCATCTTTAAGACTCGTATGGTGGTTGTGTTTTAGTCATTTTATCACCCCCCTCGCTGTCCCTCCCCCCCTCTTTTCCACTCCATTCTTTCTCTCTCACCCTCTCAGCAGACAGCTTTATTGTGGCTTCTGGTGTTTTGGTGGAATTATTCCTCTTTACCCCCTGAGATTTGGCAAATGACGGAATAAGCCCATGGTAATTCCTCAGCACTAACCACAAACATGCCGCCTCAGTCTCTGCTCAGTGTGTGTGCGTGTGTGTGTGTGTGCATATGTGTGCTTGTGCATGTGTGTGTGTGCATGTGTGTGCATATGTGTGTGTGTGCGCGTGCATGTGTGTGCTTGTGTGTGTGTGTGTGTGCTTATGCATGTGTGCGTGTGTGTGCATATGTGTGCTTGTGCACATGTGTGTGTGTTTGTGTGTGCGTGCATGTGTGTGCTTGTGCATGAGTCCGCGTGTGTGTAGATGTTTTTGCTCCCTGACTTTTATGGAAAAGAGTTCCTTTTTTCTCTGCATCCCCCCTTAAATAATGTGTGTGAGGTAACTATAGTTCACAGAGACAGCAGCTTAAACCTCTCACCTTCTGCTTGTTTCTTACTGTTTCTGACACGTTTTAATTCTACAGTTTAAACAGTTTCTGATTTAAAGAAGCAAATAAAAACTTATTACATTACAGCTGGTTTTTGGAAGAATCTCAGCTGGTTCAGAAAAAGGCAGAGCAGGTAAAAAATGGTAAACGGTGTAAAAAAGAACAATGTTGGACTGTTTGTCCAAATACTCAACAAAATAAAAGCCTTACAGATTACAGTTTTTAGTGTGACCATCACAGGCCAATCAGAAAGTTTCTGTAAAGGCTTAAATATTTCTAACTGGTCAACCATATCTGTGATTATCGTGACTGGTCTGTTTTATTTAAAGACATATTTATTTGTTACAATTAAAGGCATGTGCGTCAATCTTTAATTAGTCATAGATACTAAGCAATTTCCATTCTCTTTATTCATGGAGAGTTTTTTAGAGGCTTTACCTGTAAATGTTTAAAAAAGATGTTAAATTTAGAGAAAGAACCTTAAAAAGTAAAAACACATTCAAACAAATTTCCTTTTCTTTTTAAAGTTAGTGGGTGTTGCTTATATTCAGTTGTGTTTAATAGTCCGGAAAGTACGGTATTTTAACGGTTAATGATCTTCAGCTGACATCTGCTTCAACAGCCAAACAAATCCATATAACACGGAAAATTTTGAATAAACACAAAATTATATTTTTATTTTTACATTTTGAAACAACATCAAAAACATGTACGGTATATTTTTATGACATAAACAACCTTTTTAGCAATAAAGAGGAGCATGATTTATTTTTAGTTAATCAAATTGTTATATAAAAGTTATCTGCTTTAAATTTACAGTTTTATTTGGCTGTTTAAAATTGTAGTCAATTAATTCCATAAATTTTGTGGTAAATTCTCAGACTGAAAACTTTCAGCATGATCATCTGTAACTTTTCCAAAGTCCAATATGTTGCAAAGAAAGGCTTTTATTTAGAAGGTAGAACAGATAAAACAAGAAGTTCATCTCATAAGAAACATCAAACATGTCACATTCATGACCTTTGACCCCCAAATCAACATGAATATGTAACATGAAGGTCTCACAGACGAGAGCAGATTGTAACTTTACCTGAACGCATGTGTCGTGTTAAAAAATGTGATACAGGATCCAGCAGCACCTTCTCGATCTGAACAGAACCAGCTGAGAACCAGAGGCCACATTCACCCCTTTGTACAGTGAACCAGTCAGAATCTGTTGTAAATTTAACATCCTCAATTCACGAAAAGTCATATAAACATTAAAGTTTGATTTTTAAAGCAGCTTTTTTTTTAGATAATTAGCTCCAACCTGAGAGATTATATACATTTATATAAACCAGTTCAGTGTCTCCAGATTATTTTAATATCAGAGGAACATTATTCCCTCTGACCTTTCACCTCTTTCTCATGTTCCTCAGTCTTTCTGCAGTTTCACTCACAGTGAAATATTAAAATGTAAAAGCTGAACATGGAACCAGATCTTCAAAGTGCTGGTCTGGGGCGCCATTTGAATTCTCTAGACAGATTTTATTTTAACGTTCTGAATGTAACTTTTATCTGAATGTGAATCCATCTCTGTGCAAGTGTGCGTTGTAATATTACAGAGAGAAAATCTGATTGAAATACCATCTTCTTACTGGATTACCAATGAACAGACACGCCTCAGGCTGATTCTGCTTCTACTGAACCCGCAATTATGAACAGTTTTCTGAAGAAGCACTCACTTTTTAGCCTTTTTGGGTAAAAAAAAGGAAATGAAAAGTGACTTTTCTTTGCAGCTTTAACATGCAGATGCAAATTTGTCCTCAAAAAATATATTTACTACCCCTCCTTTCGACTGAACAGCAGCACGTAGCGTTTTGCTAGCACAATCAGCCGAGTGTCCCTTCCCAAAGGGGATGGTTCACACAGGTATCACTCGCGTAAATCCAGCTGGTCCCAGGAGATGTGATTTTATTAGTACACACAACAACAAGCAGGGAGAAAGACGACAACACGTTTCCAGAAGGTATGGGTTTTTTTTTTTTCAAACCAGACTTCAAACCCGTCACAGGTACTTTACATTTTCATAGCCTTGCAAAGGAAATCTGTACGTGTCCTTTTATTTTGAAACTTCTGGGTATTTTATGATTCACGAACGCCTGACTTCCTGTCTAGTCCAAACTAAGCTGCTGAGCTTGATGCGTTTAAGAAGCGTAACACGCAAAAAATAGAACTCCAACGTAATGCCTGCGACACTACGCTTCTGGGACGTGTCTCATTTGCGCTGCTTCGCGTCCAGTAGAAACGGTCTCATTGACTTTAATGGCGGCTATCAGCCGCATATTATGCGTCACTAATGCTACGCGTCTGTTACACGTTCAGTGGAAAGGAGGGGTAAGACAATAACTAAGTATGTGGAACTGAAACAAATGCTTGTATTACTGGAATCATCATACCTCCACCACCGTGTTGACAGCTGGCATGAAGTGGGGATACCAAACATGGTGCCGTGCATTATGGGTAAACAGCTCTTCTTGAATTAAACTTTTTAGCTGCAAAATGTCCCACCATGCTAAAAAAAAAAAAAAATACTATGTTTTAACAGGTGTGTGATGTCTGTCATGAAGTGCAGCAGGATTTATTAAAATAACATCATCCTTTTTTTCTCCTGTATGAAACTGGTGGATTATACATGAACTACTGATCCTATTTATTTACTGTTGTTGTGTGAACAGAACTGAACCCTGAATCCATAATGAAGAACACCAAGCTGCTGCCTACTGAGCCCCCCCCCCGACATCCACCTGTCTGCTCCGGGGCAGATTTACTCTCATCATCTTTAACAAATGGAGAAAACATGTTCACACAAAGTTATGAGATCAGTTTGTACTTGCCAAACTCCACTGATAATTAAGATTTATAAACGTGAGTTGTCTGACAGATATTTACTTTATAGCTTTGGTTGTTCAGAAATACACCTGGGTTTTGAGTTCAAATCAAAGCACAATGTACCGGGTGTTTAAACTACCACCAAAAATATCAAAAGTTTGTTTTTTGGCTAAATACAGCACAGTGGAGTTTTACATTTTGTTCCTTTAACAGAACCTTAAAGAGGCCATTTCACAAAGATTTCATGACTTTGTGGTTATTTCTTAAGTATTAACCAGTAATATGAAACATTTTGGAAAAAAATATAAGGAAACACTGATTAACAGACCTTTCAATCTATCTGCATCAAACTTCATCAGGCTTCGAGCAGCAACTCATTAATATTCATTATTTGAATTTGCTGGACTCAGATTGGCTAACAAACTAGCCTATGAGAGCATATTGTTTCCTGCCCCGCTGTGCATGGCAACGTCAGGCGTTCTCTCTTCCTGTTTGCTACGTATTATGCTAACAGCTTTTAGCCAGCAGCATGCTAGGCGTGGTTTCAACTGCAGGAGCTGATGAGTACTAACGAACAAAGGAGTTGTGATGAAACAGATACAGGCCGTTCAGACTACCACCTGCATAGTTTGAGAGATAAAAACTGAAAGAGAAGTTGTTGACCTGTTTTCACACCCACTATGAAGGTAAAAACACCTGTGGAGCTAAAATATTCATCAGAAACCTCAGAAAAAATGTTTTTAATTGAATGGCCTCTTTAAAGCTGCTGCAGTTTGTTAAAAGCTTGATTTCACTGATTGAAGTGTGTTTTTTAGCTTTTTTCTCATCTTATTTTTAGAAACAGACTTTTAGAGTTGATGTTACAGACATGAACATTTTGATTTCATTTGTTTTTTTGCTCCTTTAAAAAAGATAATTTCTGAGTTTTATCTTACTGATGGAAACAGAATGTGTGATGTTTGAAACTCAAACAACTAAATCTGTACAATCTTCAAAACGTGTGTTTTTCTCTGTTTTCTTCCTCTCGCTGTCCCAGATGAATCGAAATCATACAAGGAGATCGAAAACAAGTTGCAAAGTTAATCGTGGTGGAACAAAAGTATGTGGAAGGAAATGAGAAAAGTTCCAGACAAAAAGGACGTCGGTGGCGTTTTTCCTGTGCACTGTTCACCTCCACGATGGAGGAGATTAAAGCAGAGCGTGATCAAAGAAAAGAAGGTATGGACATAAAACACAAGAAAGAGTAGAAGTGATGAGAGAGAAGAGGATGAAAACGGGACAGACAGTTAGGAGAGGAGCTTAACAAGCATGTTGGCGTCTTAAAAGAGAAAAACATGAATATCTGTGGTTGTGTTAAACAAATTGATTTCCATCCAGAGAAGAAAAACTACCAAATCTATCAGAAACCAAGAAATAAAAAAGGGATCAAAATGAGTTTTGTGGGATTATTTAAAAAAGAGAAAGGCAGATGTTTTCTGTATAAAACAAAACAAGAAACTTAAATTAGTTGGTTTCAGTTTTTTTCCTCTGTGAGGTCAAAATGAGGCTACAAATTGAAACCCACCGATTAGCTTCTTGCAGAGTTCCTGACCTTCCTGTGCCTGTAACACCAGCCTTATGAACCCTCATCACTGCATAACAAACCCTCTCCACCAAGAAATGAACTCCCCACGAGCCCATCAAGGACGCTCTTACGAGCCCCCGAGCACTGGTTAACCTAAGATTTCCCAGGCAGGCCTTCGATGCAGCACAATGGCTCCCCTGTCACCCAAACTGACACCAAAACCTCTCTGATCATTTGGCTGCACATCACGGAGGAGCGGCCGTGCGGTTTGGAGGCTCCACAGGGTCACAGGTTCAATCTCTGCAATGGTCAGCCAATCAGATGATCCCTTTTGTCTGACCCGGTCAACTCCTTTAACTCAATCACTTCCCAAAGCAAATGTCCGTAATGTAATAACACAAAACGCAACGAGGCTTGTAATGTAATAAAATGCAAGTAATGCAAGTAAAAGTCCAAATAAAACCACTTTTGGAGTATTATTTAATTTGTTGCAGGTTTTTTAAGAAGAATTCTGCTGACAGATATTTAAAGGTTAAATTAAATCAAAAGAAAGGAATTGGTAACGTGACGGCTTGTTTCTGAGAGAACAAGCTGACCCTGAACTCAAGCCTGACCTTTGACAGAACCTCCTGAAATGTGAAAAATGCAGCTGCATCAGCGAGTAAATGTTTTCTCATTTCCTCAAAAATGGACTCTTTAGAGGCTTACAAGGTTTTTGTGGGATGCTAATGATTTGTTTTAGCTGTGGGGGGCCTGTGGAAGCAGGTTATGAATACCTGACGGGGCCCTTCTCAGAGACTTACGAGGCTCCTATGAACTCGTTCTGAACTCCAGGTCCTTCTTTAGCAGCTGAAAGTAAACAACACACAATCACCTGAGTGGTCGACTTCTCTTAACAAGACACATTAACTGTGTTTTCTCCAAAACATTCTGAGAAACTCACCTGCACGGACGGGTTTAAAGGAGCGTTCGCTAACAGAAAACAGACAACAGCAATACGACTGCTGAAACTTCATCTGGTATCATTTAATCATGCTACAGTTTTCCATCTCTGAATCCCTTTTAGGTGACAAACACCTTCCTGCTAATTGTTTTAACTTCATGACGTCAAATGTATCATATCTGACTCACTTCTGTCTGACAGCTCTACCTCTTTAACAGGATTTGTACTTTCCAAACCTGACTGAATGAAATCTGTGAGTAGAAATAGAACAAATGGCAAGTTTCAGATTTATAAAAATACATAATAAAATAAATAATAACACATTAAAATAAAATATACAGTTATTGATGTAATATAATATAATTAATAGCTCAAATAACAATGTATGTACCAATTCCTGAGTATTTAATGTGTCAGGTATCTTGAGTTAAACCTCATCCTCTCATTTCATGCAGTTCTTAAGTGATACAATGGATAAGTTACCATGGAAACGACATAAGAGAACAGATTTGTTCATCTCCCAAAGAGGACATTAATCCTGTTATAATCTGGTCTCAAACTGAGTTGAGCTGAACTCTGATGTCTTTCCATCAACCATTCAGCCTATTTGAAGGTTCTTGGTTAGTTTCACTGTCTGCACCACACTGAACATAGACTACAGAAAGCAAAGACAGATCTCTCTGAGGAGCTCAGAGAATATTTTAGATCTTCATGCTAAAGGTAAAGTGGACCGCCTCTAAGGAGTTTCATGTTCCTGTGATCATATCTGACAGTATTATTAAAGACCGTTGGCGTGGAGGATCCCCCGCCCCACTCGATGCTGAGAGCTCTCTGTTTATGCTAGCTCTACCGCTAGCTTACAGCTAGTGCAGCAGGAGCTTGTGACTCACCCAGTGAAGTTTCTACGTCACAAACACACTCTTTTTTTAGATGCATTTTTGTGTCTGCTACTGATTCACAGCGGCTTGAGTGCAGAAATACTCAGAAATGCAATTTTTAAGCTTAATTTTCTCAAGCTACGTCCTCTACCATCAGAAAAATGCAACAAGAACATGTTAACAACACAAAAACATAATTTTCAACCTGAAGAAAAAAGGACCAACAAAAGCATCCAAAACCATTCAAGCTGAACTTCAAGTTCAAGATCCATCACTTTCTGATCCCACCACTGGTCACATTTGGACCATAATGGACTCCATGGAGGAAGATCCAGAAGGTTCCACTACTAACAGAAAAGCACATCTGTTTAGGTAAAGTGACTGTTATTGATACGTCCATGATTCTTTGTTGTTGTTGGGATTTGTTTCTTTGTTTCAGGACTCTTGGTTTAAAATCTGCTCCTGGGTGTCTGATCCTAGAGTTGTAGGATCCAACAACAACGAGGTTTCTCTAAGTGATGATGAAATATTTTTACTCAATCCATCGCCCATTTTTTAAAACATACGCGGTTGAAATAAACTTGAAAATCTTTAAATACTTTATTTAGAATTTACCATGGAAAAAGCCAAGAGGGTGAATCGTTCCTGCTCTTTTTAGAATAATGATCACTGGTTTTGAGATTGTTGACCAAAATACCCAAAATGTGGAGGGTATTTTTCGTTTTCTGTGACAAACCAAACAAATATCTGTAAAATGACTTGATTGTTAAAATGACTGTCCCAGACTGAACCATTATCTGTGCCGTCAGTGTGTATTTGTGGTGGTTCCACGTCACTTTTTGTTGGAGTTTCTCATTAATGCCCTCAGCTTTGGCAGCAGCTCTGATTTTCCATCTTACAGGCTAATTAGTTTGTCACAGAACCTGCTGCTCCACTTTAATGTTCCCTCAGAGCATTTTTACGTGGCTTTTAGCATCTTGTGAAGCGCATGTGAAGTCCATGTTAACAGGGTGGGAGACAGACGATTTCCCACTTGTAGACAGACTGAAGGTCAAAGGTCAGCAGCTTACTGTAACATGTGCACAGCTAAAGGCTTCCTGGTCTGTTCAGGAGGAGCAGATTAATAAACCTCAATAAAAGCCTTGATTTACCTTCAGATTACAGCAGTTTGTGCTTAAGTATAAACTTAATCTGAAATTAAAGAAACTTGTTTGGTTGATTATTTTTGTTTAACTTTTGGACCATAAATTTTATGGAAAGTCTTTTTTTTTCCTCTAAGCTTTTTGACGTTAGCAGGAAAGATTTGATGCATCTTCCTAGGTGCAACATATAAACTCAACTCAGCTGCTCAACCTACAAATGTGGCTCCATTAAATCAGAAATAAACAGATTTCCCTACAGAATGAGATGTTTTGTCAAAAATTGTGACAACAAAGAAAAAATCCACCACAAAACAAATGTGCAAAGTTTAGCTTTGTTTTATTCACCACTGTGTTCAGTTTGGTGATTAGTATAAATTTTATATGCTGTCGTGGTTTGGAAGATTTTTTTAGGATTCTTGGGTACGTATTAATCACACCCACTCTCATCATATTTTGAACTATTTTAAATAGACATCAAACGACCACTAATGGTCTTTAAATTAGGATTATGGCATTTTTACCCAAAATCACAAACCTATGTCATTTTCTTGGAAGTAGTTTCTGCATAGCAGCAGTGGCTCATTAACAATTCGCCTCTGGCCCTCCCAGTACCTTTGCTATGTAACAAATACACTCTTCTTTTTTTTAGGCGCATTTTTGCGTCTGCTATTGATTCACAGTGATTTGAATTCAGAAATACTCAGAAAAGCAATTTTGAGCTTGATTTTCTTAAGCTATGTCCTCTAGCATCTCTGTTTATGTTAGCACTACAGCTAGCTTACAGCTAGCGCAGCAGGAGCCTGTGGCCCCGCCCAAAGGCTTTTCTACATCACAAATCCAGTCTTTGTTAGACGCATTTTTGCACCTAAAACTGACTCACAACCATTTGAATGCAGAAATACTCAGAAATGCATTTTTGAGCATAATTTATATGATATGTCCTATAACATGAGAAAAATGGCATAAGAACATGTTAACAACACAAAAAACATAGTTTTAATTGGAGTGCGTCCTTAAGAATGTAATGGGGTCCTCATGTGTTAGAACATGATGAGTCCACATCATAGTGGCTCTGTAACCATGGCCTCTGGTGTAGTGGGGTCCTAAATGGCTGAAATAGAGTCGCCCAGCAGGGTGTGGAAGTCCTGGTCCTGAGCTGGGTCTGTATTTTGGCTCTGATCCAGATGGATTAGCATCTTGTTCAAGTTGATAAGGTTTGTGTTGTTGCACATCAGCCGCAATACCTGACTCCAGGTCAGAGTCCCATCGGATCCAGAGAGTCCACATGGATCATCTCCTCCTCAAAGGAGCTCCTGCTATGAACTGACAACAGAACAACCTCACAAACACACTAATGCATGTGAGCTGGCAAACGCTCCCTGACCCCGAGGCTGTCTCCGTCATGTGGTTGAATGTCACTGGGATCTGTATCCTCAGTGACTTGCAATAACAGGGATCAAATGGGAACATGTGGACAGAATTCCGATCCCGGGGGGAAAGAACAGCAGTGTTGGTTTGAACCCATTTTGATGTTACTGCTTTTCATGTAGAATTTGTTTTCTGGCAATTTTTGTTTATGATTAGCAGGAAGGACAGAAAAGGACAAAGACTTGCAACAACATTGTGTAAAAAAAAGATCTGAGGCTCAAAAATAACACATCTTGTCGGCTAACCAAAGAAACATCCACAAAAAGGCTGTAACGATGGTTTATGATGAGTTTTTATGTTTGTGCTGGAAGCCAGAACTGAGCTTTACACGTCATTTGGTTCCGTTTTTTCAGAGTGAGCGAAAACTTCTGTTTTTGTTCCAGAAAAATCCAACATAAGTTGTGGTTTAGGGTGCATGTGTTGTAGTTGTTATGCACAAAACACAGTCAGAGGCGTGTCATCTTTTATATATGAACTGCGCTTGTTTGAGAAAGCTGCCGTTTCCTGAACCTGTAAGTCTGCGGCCACTGTTGTCCTTTTGCCCTCTTCCTTTTTAAATTTCCTGCATTTAGTGTTTGTGATGCTTGTTTTGATTGGTGGAAGAGGTCCTGAGGGGGGTAATGGGGTAGTTTTTATACAGGTTCTTGATTAAAGAATCCTTCAGGCTGAGTCTCAAAAAATCAAGTTTTCATGGTTCTCTTTTACATCTGGGACTTCTGAAGAGCTGCTCAAGCTTTTAATTGTAACGTAATGGTTCAATTCATCTGAACAGTTTATTTCTGAGGTTTGTGGTGTTTGTGGTTCTGTTTTTATTTTGTTCAGCTTGCCACAGTTTGAAGATTTAAGGGTTTGTGTCAGGTATTGTTAGAATCATTCTTAGTTTTCTGGATTTGTTTGATTTATTCTTGTTTCTGGTTTGTTTTAATTACATTTGGTTTGTGCTCTCTTCTCACAGCAGAGGTCAGTAAAACTGGGACAGATCAAGTTTAGGTTCAGTTCTGGATTTTCAGTTCTGTGAAGCTCCTCACTACATGACCTACACAGCCAGTCGGGATGAGGCTGGATTGCAGTAAATTTAGACCCCCCTCTTCCAACAATGCCCCACATCTGCTGCCATTGTTGTCATGTCGACATTAATCTACAAAATCATCACTAAACAATTAAAGATACAGTCTATAAGCACAACGTTCATTACTCTCACCCAACTGTGACATTGTTCTAGTTCTCAGATTGTCCTGCTTGTGTCAAACGCTTCAACACACCTTATTTAAAGGTCCTGTATCCTGCTATTTTACAGCTTTCAACATATGTGATAAGCACATATATGATAAAATCTTACCATTGGTGTTATATAGTCTTCATTTGTCCTAAAATATAACTTATTCTCGAGCTATTCTTTGACCTGGAAGTAAAACACTTGATTTACTGAAAATCCCGCCCCCCTCTGTGAGTGCCGCCCATTTCATAACGTAGCCTTGAGATACGTGAATAAAATGGTGGATAAATTCCTGTAACTCTCGCAGCCAAATGCAAATGTTTACCAGGACAATTTTAGAAAGTAAAATACTACAAACGATGGTGCTTCTCACTTCAGACTCTCGCAGCTCAGGGCTTTTGTGTTTAATCTACAGGGGCAGCACGGACGTGCTGGTGTAACATTGTTACATCACTATGTTACAGTCAGTCGTTTTCCAGGAGAGAGTGGAGCAGCTGCTCAGAGCGCAGGATGCAGGAGGATTAATGAGATATGTATTGAGCCGAAAAACCATTCTGGGGGGTTTAATAAGGAAACTAGAAAAGCACTCAGAGAGCGCAGACCTCCGCCAAGTGGACATATTATAGAAATGTCTGTATGTAAGCTAATGTCTGTATCCTTTAAAAATTCCTGGATCCAGATTGTAATCTGGATCACCCCCAAAATCTATCAATTCTTCCTTGGGTCATTTCGGACCTTTCTTGAAAAAATTCATCAAAATCCATCCATAGGTTTTTGAGTTATCCTGCTAACAGAAAGACAGACAGACAGATCTTGATGAAAACATTATCTCCTTGGCAGAGGTAATAACATCACAACATGGTTAAAAGCTCCAAAAATGGATTTTTCATGATACAGGACCATTTAAAGTTAGATATGGAACATGAACACCACAGCAACGACAGAACAGGGTTTCCAGCTGTCGGGATGCCAGGTTTGACATTTTTGCTTGCATTTTGATGCTTTAAACTTTTTTATTTGGGTCCATCTATTACAGTTTCACCTAAACTCACTCTGGTTTTTTGATCTTATCTGGTCGCTCTTCTTCTGAAAAGGATAATGAAATCTCCAGGGTCTGAAGTAGCTGCTTGACTTGCCGACTCCGCCATTTTTGCTTGCCGAACAGACTATTTACCATATTAGGCAACCTGCAGTAGCGCTGCTATTGGTTGGGAGATGTAAACATAAGGCCAATGTGCCCGTCAAAATAAATATTTTAATTAAAATAAAATAAATATTTGATTATATTTTAATTAAAATACAATGTTTAAAGGAAATATTGTACTTTCATTCTGCACCACTCTAAACACCCCGTGGAGGTATTAATGTTTTTTTAAATGCTGAACCTGACAGGGTGTTGAGAAGGTAATGAATTAATTTAAATCAGGTGTTCAAGCAGAAAAACAGGAAACATTCATCATAAATACATGACTCTGATCCTGAAACAGTTTGACCTCCGATTGAAAGACTTCTACTCATGTTTTTAATTGCCTCATGATTCTTTTGTACGTTATTCTCCTCTTTGTCGGTTCCAGTCCTTTTATTGGTCAAACATGAGTTGGACCGATCACATCATTTCGGATCAGTACACAGGAAGGGACACACTAATCTGGACATTCACGCTTTCTCACACAAACACACAGTCAAGTACTTTTAGAGCAAATCTTGTTAACTTTGATCCATCAGAGTGTTACTGAGCCAGTAACTTCAGCTCGAAGACTTTCGGAAAGAGAAGTCTTTTTAAAAAGTGTTTATTTTTCTCTCTCTGGTCTTTGATGGTCAACTGGATCCATATGCGCTTCGGTCTCTGAGAATCAATCCCATAAACTGTTTTCCACATGGTCAGAAGGTCCGATTCTGGATTTAAACTTGTTTACAAGTGAAGGGTTTACATGTTTAATCTTCATCCCTCACATCCTGAGCGCCCAAAGGTTCAAAACAGGATCTTTATTTACTTTATTGGTGTGTGTTTCTGTGTTTTCATGAGTCTCTTTGTTTTAATTTGACTTTTCATATTTTTGCCAAATGTTTAGATCAAAAGCTGCCAGCAGGTCACAAGTTAAAATCCTTTATTTAACTTTTTTTGGCAAATGAGATTTGTTTTTGATCATATGTAATATCTTTGTACCAAAGATCTGGATGTAATTTTCTATCCAGTAAAAAAAAAAAATCTCAGTTATTATCAAGTTTGAAGAAACTACACAAACACACCAAAGCCACAGTTGTGTCTCTCTTCCATCTTTACAGCCTGGATAAAGAGATCACAGCTTTTGTTTTGAAAGCTGGAAAGAAAAATCATGGTTTTTGGTGTTTCATCCTTTTTCCTCTTCATCTTTTTGGGTGTTGTTGCTCCCACGCAGGCAGATGTAAAAGGCTGCAGGATCTGTGTCTCGGTCTCAGTCAGCCACATTCATCCATCCTCATTAAACTGTCATTCTGCTGCCTCCAAGAACAAACAGCAAACTGATGGAGAAGTAAAGAGGTTGAAAGCAAACGCATCTCAACATCAGAGGTAAATAATAATACAATAATAAAAAGGTAGTAAACAGTGAAAAATGACAAATGTCTTTTATCTTATAACAGTATGATGTTTAGTTTAGTTTGCAGTTATCCTCCACTCCTGTCCAGGTAGTAAGACGGTAACACCGTCTGCCGGGTGTTAACAGCAACAACATGATATTAAACACCTCCTGAGACGATGCTGTGTCACTCGTTTACATCCTTAAAAATAAAACTTTGTTTTTCTCTGAAGAAACTACTACTACTACTACTACTGTCATTTAGCAGACGCTTTTATCCAAAGCGACTTACATTGAGAGAACATACAAGCAAGAATTCAAAGAGAAGGAAAAAATATAAGGAGGCGGACTGTTTGGAGTCCAGTTTAATTCCGACGCTGATGCATCAAGTGTATCAAAAATTTTTTTTTTTTTTTTTTTTTTACCGAAACTTGTGTTCTGCCGTTGTGTCTGTAATTACCAAATTCTTCCAATTCAAGTGACCCCGTGTTTCACCGATGAACTCCATGTTTCACCGATGTACCCCGTGTTTCACCGATGTACCCCGTGTTTCACAGATGAATCCCGTGTTTCACCGATGTACCTCGTGTTTCACCGATGAACTCCGTGTTTCACCGATGTACCCCGTGTTTCACCGATGAACTCCGTGTTTCACCGATGTACCCCGTGTTTCACAGATGAATCCCGTGTTTCACCGATGAACTCCATGTTTCACCGATGTACCCCGTGTTTCACCGATGAACTCCGTGTTTCACCGATGTACCCCGTGTTTCACAGATGAAACCCGTGTTTCACAGATGAATCCCGTGTTTCACAGATGAATCCCGTGTTTCACCGATGAACTCCATGTTTCACCGATGTACCCCGTGTTTCACCGATGAAACCCGTGTTTCACCGATGTACCCCGTGTTTCACAGATGAATCCCGTGTTTCACCGATGAACTCCATGTTTCACCGATGTACCCCGTGTTTCACAGATGAATCCCGTGTTTCACCGATGAACTCCGTGTTTCACCGATGTACCCCGTGTTTCACCGATGAACTCCGTGTTTCACCGATGTACCCCGTGTTTCACCGATGAACTCCGTGTTTCACCGATGTACCCCGTGTTTCACCGATGAATCCCGTGTTTCACAGATGAACTCCGTGTTTCACTGATGAACTCCATGTTTCACCGATGTACCCCGTGTTTCACCGATGAACCCCGTGTTTCACAGATGAACTCCGTGTTTCACCGATGAACTCCGTGTTTCACCGATGAACTCCGTGTTTCACAGATGAATCCCGTGTTTCACCGATGTACCCCGTGTTTCACTGATGAACTCCGTGTTTCACCGATGAACTCCGTGTTTCACCGATGTACCCCGTGTTTCACCGATGAACTCCGTGTTTCACCGATGTACCCCGTGTTTCACTGATGAACTCCGTGTTTCACCGATGTACCCCGTGTTTCACCGATGAACTCCGTGTTTCACCGATGTACCCCGTGTTTCACTGATGAACTCCATGTTTCACCGATGTACCCCGTGTTTCACCGATGAACTCCGTGTTTCACCGATGTACCCCGTGTTTCACCGATGAACTCCGTGTTTCACCGATGAACTCCGTGTTTCACCGATGTACCCCGTGTTTCACCGATAAACTCCGTGTTTCACCGATAAACCCAGTGTTTCACTGATGAACTCAGATTTTCATTGAAAAACCCTGTATTTCATAGATGTGTACATAATTACCAAATTCTTCAAACTTAAATTACTGATGAAACCCACGTTTTATTGATGCACTTCATGTTTTCTGATGGTCACTGGTTTGTCCACCACAGACTTTAGTGGTTTGGAATGTTTTAAAGCTGATCACAGATTAATGACTAAATAATGTGATTTTACAACTCGATCCCAAAAGAGCCCAAGTGTCATTTCAAAACAGCAGAAAAATGTCCTGAGTGTCAGAAGACCTTTCATATCTGAGCTGTATTTTTAAATATCACAAAATCTCACCTTAAATCTGTGTGTTACTTCTGAGGAATATTCAGCTTTGTGTTTATGAGTCTGGGTCTGTTTCATTTTTCTGCCTCTGATCTTTGGTTCCTGAAAGTGAGTCAAACATTAATCCTCTAAAAGCCCAGACAGACATGGTCGGCTGAAAGAACACAATCACTCTCATTAACTCGCATCTCGCCCTCTTCATCTTAATTCTCCTCTCTCTGTCTCCTCGATGATGTGATAAACATCCACAGATGTGACGCTCACACAGACGACTGGTAGCAGCCGGCTAACGTGTTGTGGAGCTTTAACGTTGGTCCATTTATCTTCAGGGTAATGTGCTGCAGCAGGGTCCATCCAACCTTCACGGGGAGATTTTCTGTTCGGTTTCACTTAAACTCACATTAAACATGTGCGTTTTAAACACACACACCTTGGCTCGCTCTCAGTCTGATGGTTGTGCAGCATTTCATCACTCTGTCTTCACCCTCCTCCTCCAGCTCTTCTGGTGTTTGTCCCCTGGATGAGCTCCTCATCATGGAGATGTTCTCATTTAATCCTGTATACACATTCATTTAGGACATTTGATCCAAAGCGAGCAGTTAGAAGATGCTGATTCATGGTTTATAATCGAGTTAAAATACCACAGAAAGGTTTAAGTTAAATAAAAGCTCATTTAACAACAAAAATATCTGATAACCAAATCGGATCAGATCTGCTTGAATTAAAGCTCCTACAAACCTGACTGGAACAGTCATGAACAGTAAACTAGGTTGGAAGTCACATAAAAATTATATTAAATCCACATCTTTCCTTTGTTATATGAAGTTTCAATATGTTGGTATCATACACTCTCAGAAATAGAGGTACGAGACAAGGACATTTATATTTATATATTTTATATTTATTTAATAAAATGGAGATTAACCAGCCTTGACCAGGGTTGCAGGTGCAGTTGAAATGGTACAAATTTGTACTTTATATCAATTTGAACCCTCAGAGGGACATTTTTGACCTTTTAAAGACCAATATTGTACTTTTGCGGGAACAATTTACCTATAGGTACAAAAATGTACTTGTCTCGTACCTCTATTTCTGAGAGTGTATCAAAATGTTTTTACACTGATTTATCATCAACTTACTCACACCTAAACATTTAAACCAGGAAAATGTTGGTTTTTGTTTAAAAAAAGCACATTTTCCATCAGATTTTTTGTTTATTACAAAATATCATAAAAGTGGATGTTTTATAATTAAAATATAAGTTTGTTCCACCACATAGAAATGGTTTGAACTGTTTTCTCAGTTAAACAACATCAGAAAAACAACTGGCAGATGTTTGTTACTGATTGTTGTGAGATCATTTATATGATTTTAACATCAGAATAAGATCCTTGAGGAACTCCAGAAATTATTTTGCTGAATTAAGGATCATATAATTGATCCTATAATGTATTAATTCATATCTCACTCATTCTTTTATCATAAACTTCTGATGTTTGTTTCTTTAGAGAGGTGTCATGTTAGATTTACTTTGCAATGCATCTGGTTGGAAACGTGAAGATTTGCAGAGATGCAACGTGATGCTACTGAGGATCCACTGAGCAGAACATGCTGAGTCATCATTTCATGAACTGAACTGAAATCACAGAGATGGAAGAGATGCTTGTCTGTCTGACTGTGTCCATTAAAATATCTCCATCTGGAGGTGGAGACGCTCCCCTGACTGTGTTTCAGTGTCTATCGAGGTCAAAAGCTCTTGGCTGGTTGACGTGGAGTTGGATGACAACTAGAAAATGTTTAAACAAACTCGCCAATAAGCTGCTGGACAGAAATCTTAATCTGGTTTGAATCATCTGCACATGTTGCATAGAGACACAACTGCAGATTTAGAAGACGTGCAGCTAGGTTTATATAATGTACTTACATGTATGCGGGTGTGGTACAAAAAGTGTGTGCTGCTACATGAAATTGGACATTCACAGTTTGAATGTGACTGTCAGCATTCAGAGCCAAACGTTTTGATGTGGAACTCCACAGATTATTACTAACATGTCTGTTTATTTACCCATGAAACTTTATTCAGATCAGCTGAAGCTGCTTTCAGCATCCGTTCGGGGCGTTTTAATGGACGTCATCATGAAGCCCTGCAGCACGAGGCTCTTATAAAACACATCCAGTTCCACTTTGTTTATGACAAACATGTTCTCAAACATACTGGATTTCAAAGGGAAAGCACAGAGAACACAAGACTGGTGACAGTTCAAAAGATGCTTGAAAGCATGTGGGGAGTTCAGGTGTCACACACGCAGGGTGGGGCGGGGGGGTGAGGGTAGGGAGAGGGAGGTGTTAAATCCAAGCTGATACATATTAAACTGTTTATTGACTTTTATTTTCAGGATTGGCAGATGATGTGATGTTTTTATTTTTAAAACTGTCCAAGTCCCTAAAAAACATGAAATTTGCCCGAGTCACTTTTGGGATTTGAAGAAGGGATTTAAAAGATGATCAACAAGGTCACATTTAAATTTAACTGACGTTTTTTTCTTTTATCAGGATGTTTTAGAGATAGTAAAGTGGGTTTCAGGTTGATTTATGTGGAAGGGTTAAAAACTATTATAACATTGTTGTGTGTTGCTCTTTGACTGACCTCAGTTTGTAGAAACGGAGATTAGCTGATGAGCTAACGGCTAGTCACAGTGAGACCAGGCTTAAAGTGGATTACTGCCCCCTTTAAATGACTCCAATCTAAAAACATTTAGGCAATTAATGCAGATGGTATTTTATAAACTTTGACACTGCTGTCAGTTTTACATTAAATGATACTTTTGGCACAAACGTGAGGATTTTCCTGCTTCAGGAAGCGCTATCGCTAGCCGTTGCCACTTGCTAGCAATAATACATTTCTATACAAATAACTCTATAATACAAAACTGATGTTGATATAAATGTTTTTAAATAGCGTTTGACTGCATGTGTGTAAAAGTTTGGAGATTAGAGTTGTTGTAAAGCAACAGATCTTGTTCTGACAGCTGTTAGCTTGTCTACCCCACAGAGCTAATCTCTGTTTCACCTTACTTTTAAAACTAAGTGAAAACAGGAAGAGATTCACAAAAAAACCCCAAACAGAAGTTGGACCAGCTGGACTGGACTAGACTGAAGGTCCAGATCTTCTGTGAACAACAGGATCATGTAAAAAGAAAAAACAGTCGATAAATGACTGAATCAGCAGGTGAGCTGTGATTTTCATAAATCTGTCAAATGTAAAAAATCAACTAAAAAAAGGCAGATTGTTAAAGCTGTATGCAGCAAAGATTAACTGCTGGAGAGTGGAGAGCAGGTGAGAAGCTGCTGGAGGACAACGAGTCACAGGTGAGAAGAATCAGCAATCAGTGGACAACCAGCCAACCAGCCAGCCAGGCAGGAGGAAAACGTTGTCCTGGAAACACACGAGGAAAAATGATGGAATTTTACTGCAAAAGTCAGGAACAACTGAGCCGAACTCCTGAAATCCAGAGACCAAAATGTTAAACAAACCCTACAAGCTGAGATCATACTTCATGAGAAGATACACAAATCAAACAGGCTGGACAGGGATCATCAAAGGGATGGGGCTGACAGGAAAAAAGGTAGGTGAAAACAGGATTTTCAAAATAAAACAGCACATACCTGAAGTCCATTAGGTTTATCATAAAAAACAGGATTTGATTTTAATTGTCATTTTTAAATACAGTAAGTCAGGGTTCAAGCTAATTTTTCATAACCTGGTCATGTTTTCTATGCCTAAATGTAATTAAGTGGTTACTTCTATTTGACCAGTTGAACAGTTGACACATTAAATCCAAAGAGTTGATCAGGCTGGATGAAGATAAAATAAATAAAAGATGATTATTAATGAAAAACCCAATACCTTCTACCTCCCCCACAGTGGGCGGGGCCTTCTGTATAGGGTTTACGTTTTCTCCCACAGACCAGAAGCACCGCCCCTTTTTGTTTAATTGATGACAGTAATTTTTTACTAAGTGTTTTTCTCTGTGTGGGCCTGTGATGGACAGGTGACCCGTCCAGGTGTAACCCCTCCTCTCAGCAACTAATTGCTAGAGACCAGCCCCCCGGACCTTGAACAGGAACCAACAGATAAAACAGATGGATTGATAATAAAAAAAAAATAGTCCAGGTTTTATATAAAGGTCTGAATTGTCACAGAGGTCTGAAAGCTCATATCAATCCTAAACAACATCAGACTTTCTCACTGACGCCACCTCAGACAGGTTCCTCATCAAATCCCAAACCAGGATCTGTGCAGAGTCCATACGTACTCCACAAAGGTTGCCACAGATTTGACAGTAACATCTGTAACAGCTGGATCTGTTTGTAAACACTGACTGGATCTCAGTGCTCCAGAGTCTGACTGAGAGACTTCTTCTTCCGCTTCCACACCTAACCCGCACCTAACCTGCACTCACCTGAATGCATGCACACATTCAGAGTGCAGGTAACGAATAACCAGCTCCTAAAATCAGGTGTGTGTTCACTTCACTGCAGCTGGTTTTATTATACAAACATTCACACGTCTGAGGAATAAAACACTAAATTAACACACTCAGGAATGAATAGGAATGACACACTGGTGTGTGTGTCTTATCCCCCCCCAAAACAGGAAGTGATTTCTGTGACAAACATCTGGACATAGTTTGGTGATCAGCACGTGGCAACACCTGGAGCTGCAGCCCACCTTTGTTCCTTCTTTGTCCACTAGAGGGGGCTATATACCACTAAGGGACACATTAGGAGGGAGACTTTGTAAGATTTTGTAATAAAATGTTAATTCTTTATGTATTTTGTCTGAAAGGATTAAAAGGAGAATATTTGAGGACAAAGTACAGAAAGTGTCAATAGTGAGACGAAGCTACACTAAAGGGATTTTAGAAAATAGAGAATGTTCTGAGTTGGCAGGTGAATTAAATAAATTTTGAAGTTAAAATTCTGAATAAAAATCTGAGAAATGAAAGTCAAATATCTACAAGAGAAAAGTTGAATATTCTCTAAAGAAAATAAGACATTTCTAGAGAATAAAAATAAATAAATCCTAGATATTTTAGGACTCTAGTTCTATAAATGTTAAAACTTTCCAGATTTAAATGTTACATTTTCCAGAAAATAGATTTTGCTACTGAGGCTAATTTAGAAATCCGACAGTAAGGTCCGACACTGAAGTGAAAATTTCCAGTGACGACAGTTGGATGTTCTGAGGTCCTGAAGTCCTGACCAACATGTTCAGAACATTGTGCTGTTAGACCTCATGTATTTTTATAAACCTGCGATATAAGATCATCCAGATCAGTCTGTTAAACTAAAAGAAGTAGATTTCCAGTTTCCAACGAGTCTGTTGGTTTTCAGGAGCGCTGAGGAGAGACGTTAGACCTGAAGACGGAGGCCTGAGCTGCAGAGGAGCCGGTGTTACAGGACTCCATCCTGATAAGGTCTACAGAGAGCCACAGTGTAATGACGGTCCATTACACTCTGCAGATAGCACTGATGAGTGTGAGCGGAGACGGAGGAGGAAGAAAAGACTGAAACGTAAGAGGACGGGTCATCCATCGAAGAACAGGAGACAAAGTCCAGATGTCCACAGGCTTTTGTCAGGTGGGTTCACGTCATGTTGAGCAGATACTGACAGACACGTTTGTATTACACAAGTAAACTCATCAACTTAAAGGATTTATTAAACAAAATGAGGTTTTCTGTCAGTTTAATTCATTTTCTGTCCCTATAATTTCTAATATATGTGATACGAAAAATCTTTTTCCTTTTTGTCAAATCTGACTTTTCTACAAACAATAAGAAAATGTTTAAAAACTAAATGCATACCAGAAAGTTTGGGACTGCTGCTTTAAATAAGACTTGGGTTTCTTTCACTGTTGTTTTTCCAAATCATGATGCGTTTACTGAACCTCAGAAAGATGGACATTCGAGTGATGTTGCACTGCACTAGTTGCTGAGTTTACAAACTTTTAGGATGAAATAAGCTGCAACAAAAATAGAAACTTCTAAAGGTTTATATTTTTGTTATTCAGTTGCATTTTGCCCAAACGTGACTGAGTGAAGGAAGTTTCTCCTTTTTAAAATATGCAAATTTAATAAGAAATATTTGTGCAATAAACAGTTTAGCATGTTGTTGCACCGCTAGTTGTCTCTCATGGTGTAGTCATCTTTTTCATTTGTGTTGAATCTGTTTGGAAGGCCAACAGAAGTGAGCTGACTGCTTGAATTACATATTTCAACAGTTTTTAGCTAAAACATTAGCATTAGCCGTGGCTAATGCTAAACTGGAGCATTTAATCTGAGAGAGCTTGAGTTCTTTGCAACCATCTTTTTTTTTTTTCTCTCAAAATTCAAGTTTTCAACATTTGTAGTGTGACCCTTTAGGGAAAGAACAGAAATCTTATTTTTGCAAAACGGCTAATAAGCTAATGCTAGCAAATATGCAAAAGTGACTGTAGAAAGGGCAATTCCTAACTTTCAGTCTCCTGGATATGAAATTACATATTTTCCTGTCAGTGTTTTAAGACCAAAGTGTTTACTCAAGAAATACTTAGAGAGTGAAGCCAAGAAGGAGGCAGTGAAGTAAGACAAGCTAACATCCATCTGTCTTTCATCTTTTTCTTTCTTTTTCTGCACATAAACTATGAAGCTAAAAAAACTCATTGGCGAGCAATCTAAAACCAGCACATAATCAACATGACACACAAACACAGTCCCGTTGAACAGTTGTCTGTTCACACAATCCGATCGTTCTACGAGAATGTTCTGAAAGTTTGACAATCAGTTCCATTTCACTGAGCCAACAAACGGTTTCCAACTGGTTAATGAGAGTTCATCTGTATGTATAGACCCTGCACTGCATCCTGTCCGAGGATGATATATTGTATAAAGTTTTGGTGCTTTTCTTTCTTTCTTCTCCATTTCTTTCCTCCTGTAAACAAAACCTTCTTATTTGTGTTCTTATCAGTGAAAGTTCATCCTTCCATCCTCCCTAGAGATAAACGAGTGAATGAGCCGAGTAAAAAAAGGATGGGACAATTGAAGCTGTCATTCCACTTCAGACTGTCCACTTCAACACTGAGAGTCTGTCTTTTATTTCTTCTATTTCCTGTATGAATGTGATTGTATTCACATCATTGAGATATGTGCTCTTACTGATTGTCTGTTGATTTACACTCCACACACTCCTTACTAACCAGATCCTGGATTCAGACAACCGGAGAGGCCCACCTCGCTGCCTGGTGGGTCTCAGGAGGGGTGCTCTGACCGGGGCAAGGCATGAGAGAGACAGTGTGTGTGGTGCTGGTGGGGTTACAGGTCGGCTTTAGTTTCCCACTCGGTAGGAAGAATAGAAGAGGAAGGTGAAGAACAGGACAGCGTTGTGAAAGTCATCATTATTTTCAAGTTCAGTGCATCTTTAAAAGTTTTGTCTTTGATACACCAAACTAAATGAAGACAATAATATAATCAACGGTTTAGCTTTTGGCCTCTTGTGTTCCTTAATCTTGCTGTCATAAAGTTTCTGGCTCTGGTTTATCCAGGTTTTAAAGTTCAGGTTTTATTTTTACAGTCTGATAGATTCAAGAAATCTATTTCTTCTTGACTCTTTACTTAACTTTACCTTTTGTTGCAGTGTAAAAGAGAATGCACTTATTAAAGTGACTAATGACTTGCTTCAGAGAGCAGATGAAGCAGCCTGATCTTGGTTCATTTAGACTTCAATCCCACCTTCATTACTCTTCATCACAGCTGCTTTTTGCTTCATTAAGAGTCGTGGATTTAAACTTCAAACTTTACCTTCAATGCTGCTCATATTTCTCAAATGACTCAAATAAGTTGGGGTGTATCTCAAGGATTAACCCTCGGTCCCTGCAGTTTGCAGTTTATATGCTTTCGTTTGGCAAACTAGCAGAACCATGATGTTTATTTCTATGCAGATGACACTGAACAACACATTGATTATTATCAGGTAGATTTATATCTTTTTTAGTATGTTGTTATTGTTGTATGTGTACATCAGCAGGGTTTTTACAAACAACTGGTAATGATGTGTTTGGTGAGACATCCTCATGTTCTTTGGTATTTTAGTCTATTAAACAGGTCACAGTGAAGACAGCTCAATTTAAACACTCAAGTTTTCGTCTTTTGACTGGCTTAAAAACTGTATTTCACCAAGAACCCTCATGGGATCCATTAAAACTCCAGAATTCATGAATTCAGTAACAATCCGGGTCATTCTGTTCAAGTCTATCCTACAGGTGTCCCTGCTTAAATCACAGGCTCAAATCAGGTGTGTTGGAACAGAGAACATCTATTTAGAACCTGCAGGACAGAGACTTTTCTAGCACCAAAAACTAAAGTAATATTTCAGATGCTGTGAGAAATCTTTTTTATTCCAACTTAATTTTTCATGCTCAAATCAGAAATATTCTGTGTAGCTTTTTTCATCTGAGAACAACCGAGTCTGGTAACCTCTGCTGTAGTTACACCAACTTCACTCAGTTTATTGCCTGGTAAGAGAAGAGCTGTACAAATAATCCCATTTAAAACTCAATTTAGAGGAAACACTTGAGGAAAATTCAAACAGCTTTGACTTTTTATGGAAGCCGACTGGGTAATTCTAGTATTATAATTCCTGCTATTTTTAAAGCTTTTTATTCTTCTTTAATATTTACCTTTTGCTGCTAAGTGTTCAGGAGGATGTTAAACACCTAAAGCAACAGTTTCCCATTGATAAAGCTCTACCTGACGGTACAGTGTGGGTGTGTGTGTGTGGGGGGGGGGGTTGGTATGCCATGCCAAAGCACCAAAGAGCCTAACTGACCTTGTCTTGTAGAACCGTTAGTGAATAGATTAGCAGATGAGCTGAGGAGGGGATGATTGGCGTCAATGGTCTGAGAATCTGGTTTTTGTGTGACACACAAACTTGGTCTCCAGCCTCAATTGAGCAGCAGATAAACCTTCTCTTTCCCTTATCTGGTAAAAAGTGGAGGTAAAAGAAGGGATTCTCTTACATCGAGGAGACAGTTTTTATCTCCTAACCACCACTCTCTAAGCCCCTCTCCCTCTTATGTCTCCTCATATCTCCCTCTATCTCCCTTTCTTTCTCCCTGTATTGTTCTTGGGCTCTCTGGTTACTGTTAAAAGGGCAAAAGAAAGGACAGAGAGAAAAGGAGGGAAGGGAAGCATGAAGGAGGACAAAGAGACCACTTAAAATGTCCAAAAGGAGGCTCTGTGTAGAAGCGTGTTTAACTCCCCCCTTGTCCACCTGTCTCTTTTTGTTCATGCTCATCTGTCTCTTTCAACACATTCAATGTTTTATCTTTAAGCAAAAATCTACTTTTTTATTTTATTAGTCTGAACTTCTGGTTTGTCTACAGGAAGTTAGTTCAGTTTCATTGTGGCTTTTTAATGTTTTTTACATTAAAACTAGAGTCTCTCTTTTTGAAAAGAACTGACATGTTTTGAAATGTGACAAATGGTTTGATCTGAAAGTGGTTTATGGTTCTGGGTGGTTATCTTGGTTCCTCTCGTTCCATCTGATCCACCTGGAGTCGCATCTTGTATCAAAGTCTTTTTTTTTTTTTTTTTAAATAATCAATTATATGTAATTATTCATGTATGGTATGACTTTGATTTGAATGGGTCACAGGAACATGAAGCTTCTTGGAGATGTTCTTTGCTTTCTGTGGTCCATGTTCAGTGTGGTGCCAAAACTACCCACAAGCCTGTTTGTTCATGTTAAAGCAGTACAAAAGAACTTTAAGATCAGGTCACTGTGGTAGAATCTGGTTCAATCTTTTCTCAGTGTATCAGCTCCTGTAATGCTGATATCACACTATGAAATGAAACTTGAATGGACGAATTAATGGTCTCTGCAAGAGGACCAGAAGGTCTGTTCACAGCATTTTTACCTATATTTGCCAAAGAAAAAAAAAAAATTTTCATCAGATAATTTTTTTATTTGAATCACTTATTTGGAGGAATGTGTTACTTCTGTGGGCTGAAATCCACCTGAATATTCCTGATGGCTGTAAATATGATCCCAGTAATTGCATTTAAAACAGGGACACATAAGATAAATAAGTCACGCATGATGTTAAGTAGCTAAAACCGACATTAATGTGTCCAGATTCTGTTGTCTGCACTTTTTGCAGCACATTTACAGCATCTTCAGGTAGACCTGGGCGATAAATCAATTAAATTAATTAATTTAATTTGTTGCGTAGTGGCGCTTTTTGGCTGCCCGTAGTTTCTGTAGCGTTAGTTTCACACAGTTTGTGGGGACAGACGTGCAGCGAGAGACTCCACGCTGTAACATTTCCCTCATTCCAACGCCTGAAACTGAGTTATCCAGCTGAATATGAGAAACGCCCGTCTCTCTGAGACGAACAAACACCGCAGTGACCAACAAACTTTAGCTAAAAACGGCTAACTGTAGCCGAATCGTTTGTACAATGCACCACAAACAACAGGACAGAAGTACGGTGGAGAACATTCACTGAAGCGGTCGCTTAAAGTTGTCTGTTGATTTCCTTAAGTAGGGGGAAAATCAAAAATTAAAAAAAAAAAAAAAATCTGAGATTTTATTTTTAAGCCGGCCCTATCTTCAGCTTGTTATGTGTCTTAAACTGGCTGTGAATGTTAAAAACCTCGAGCGGCCATGTTGGAATCTCCCGCTTTGTTTCAGCACGCGTGTCTTTACATCTTAAGTAAAGTTGTTTAATCCGACTGAGATGTTTGAAATACATTAACATGAGTTTGTGTATGCAGAAGGTCCCCCACCATGTACAGTAAAGGCGGCTCCCGCAGCCCACTAATGATCCCCTCAAGGCTTCATGGTGCCAGTTAACATGAACACATGTCTGAGGTCACAGACGTACACAAACACACTCTCTCTGTGCCTTCAGGGGCACCGGAACAACAATCCTGCTAACACACATTCCAACATACAGCAACTTTGAAAGCAGGTCAAAGGTCACAGCCATTGGCACCTTGTATAGACTTTTACAACCATACACCGTTTTCTTTGTTAATCTTTTTTTCTATATTTTCCCACTCGTTTTTTCCTTATTTTACACACACATGCATACCTGCGTGGTTTCTTTTAATAGGAGCGTGTGTTGTCAGTCTGTCCAGGCTTTTGTTTTACAGTTCTGTTCCCATGACTTTGCAGACCGGGGGGACAAATCTAGTGCAATTCCATGGAAAATCACTCCAGTTTTCCTCCAGGATCCAAAAACAAGGATCACACAGCAGCAGGAGAAGCTCAGGGGGAAATCACATGGTCACATTTGGGCTTTTTGAGTCTGAATTAACTGGAAAAAACTCAAATTTTCAGGATTTGTTTTGTTCGTTCTCAGAACGTTATTTTACTGCTCGATACACGACAGTATTCTGAAAACTGTCTAAATGCTTACTGTTTAACATTTTAGTGAATTTAATAAAATTCACAAATAAGACTGTAGAAACACAAAGAACAAGTCGAGCTGGATCATCAAAGATTTGGAGGATGTTGTTACGTTCCCACTGGGATTAATAAAATGATTCATGTCCTAGTCGTTTTTTCTACTTTATCATGGAAAACAGCAGGAAGTGTAATTTAACACACAAGCTGTATTCAGATCAGCTGATATTTCAGTCAGAATATTAGTCAAACAGATGTTGGTATTTATTTTATTCTCAGTTTATTTTTTAACATTTCTAATATTCTATTTGGTTTTTGTTGTAGGTTTTAATGATCACTTTCTAAAAGTTTTCATTAAAATGTATGATGAGATATTTTACTAATAATCTAACAGGGATGTTCATCTGTTCAGGAGAGAAACCTCCTTCACTCCACACTCTCAGAAATAGAGGTACGAGACAAGGACATTTTTGTACCTATAGGTAAAATGTTTTAAAATGTTCCCTTAAAAGTACAATATTGGTCTTTAAAAGGCCAGAAATGCCCCTTAGTGTGTTCAAATGGATATAAAGTACAAATTTGTACCATTTCAACTGCACCTGCAACCCTGGTCAAGGCTGGTTAATCTCCATTTTATTAAGTTTCTTCCATCATTTTCAATATTATGTTTCAGAATGTTGGTTTAAAACTTCAAAATGTGGCATAATTTTACTGTTTTAGTGGAAAAACTTCATAAGGTACAAAAATGGACCTGGACTACAGGGTACACCCCCAGAGACAAGAAGGGTACAAATTCTTGTCTCTGGGGGTGTACCCTGTAGTCCAGGTCCATTTTTGTACCTTATGAAGTTTTTCCACTAAAACAGTAAAATTATGCCACATTTTGAAGTTTTAAACCAACATTCTGAAACATAATATTGAAAATGATGGATGAAACTTAATAAAATAGAGATTAACCAGCCTTGACCAGGGTTGCAGGTGCAGTTGAAATGGTACAAATTTGTACTTTATATCAATTTGAACACTCTAAGGGACATTTCTGGCCTTTTAAAGACCAATATTGTACTTTTAAGGGAACATTTTAAAACATTTTACCTATAGGTACAAAAATGTCCTTGTCTCGTACCTCTATTTCTGAGAGTGCAGNTACTGCTCGATACACGACAGTATTCTGAAAACTGTCTAAATGCTTACTGTTTAACATTTTAGTGAATTTAATAAAATTCACAAATAAGACTGTAGAAACACAGAGAACAAGTCGAGCTGGATCATCAAAGATTTGGAGGATGTTGTTACGTTCCCACTGGGATTAATAAAATGATTCATGTCCTAGTCGTTTTTTCTACTTTATCATGGAAAACAGCAGGAAGTGTAATTTAACACACAAGCTGTATTCAGATCAGCTGATATTTCAGTCAGAATATTAGTCAAACAGATGTTGGTATTTATTTTATTCTCAGTTTATTTTTTAACATTTCTAATATTCTATTTGGTTTTTGTTGTAGGTTTTAATGATCACTTTCTAAAAGTTTTCATTAAAATGTATGATGAGATATTTTACTAATAATCTAACAGGGATGTACATCTGTTCAGGAGAGAAACCTCCTTCACTCACTTTGCTGTCGGCAACGCGCATGCAGCGTCAATTTACGTCACATCACTACAACTGCGCGGGAAATTCGGACGTCGAACTGCAGCGCATTATGTAGCACACATCGTTTCCAAGGCAACAGACATATATGCGGATGGCCTCGTTATTTTGGGTTTTTAATGCTTCATGACCCATTAGCGTTGAATAAACTGGAAATGCATGTGTAGTTTTTCACAAATCTTGCCTTAAGTCCCNCTTTTGGTTACTGTATTTAAAATAATCAAACCAAGTGTTTTCATTTACAGTAGTCTACAACTCCTAGTATATAAGTAACATTATGACTAACTGTAAGCGCTAGCTAACAAACAAATGCGTTATCTGTGCTGTATTTTACTCGTCGTGACTGTCCCAGAATATTACGTTTCAAACTCTTTCAGACCTAATGCTATCAAAACAGTTGTTTTATCAATGATATTTTCTACCGAACTGTTATTACCACAATTAATACTTTTTTTCCTTACCGCAAATTAAATGCAGATGCTCCGCACCTTTGCCGCCAAGAGACGTAGTTGAAGATCAAAATCCCAGAATGCAATTCGTGATGTTAATTTACAGAAATAAACCTGTGAATCTCATATATGGACATTATCTGTCAAAATCTACAGACATTCAACTGTTAAAACACAGATTTTTCTTACAGTGTACTTCAAGCTCCCTCCAGATGATGGAGCTCCTCACCTGATCTCTATACGTTCAGACTGCAGGTATTAATGGTTTTGTCGTGAGATCCGATCTTTTTGTGAGGTCGTTCATATCGCCAGTGAAATGCGACCTGAATGTGACTCGCTGTCTGAACGGAATGCATCCTTAATGTCTCATGCATGCGCAGTAGAGGGAACAGTGACGCCACACACATATTTAGCTCTGAGACTTTTTATTTTTCTTTGGCATTGGAGTCAAGTTCGTTTAAACCCGCGCTCTGCCATTTCTTTGGAAACGTTTTCTGATAACATCCCTCGAGTCTGGCCTGAACAGAGCTGTCTCCCTCCTCATTGACTGTTCTCCGCGTCGTCCACCATCATTGTTGTTTTCTTTTTACTCCCGCCTCCTCGACGCAGAATAGTCACGTATGTTACATATTGATGAGGTACAGGTCGGATGGAAGCGACCTGGCGGTTTAGACTGAAGTCGCATGCCAAAAGATCAGATACGTATCAGGATTTAGGACCACATGATCAAGTGGCCCGGGACGCATTTGAAATAATCAGATCTGTTTCGTTCAGACTGTCATAAAAAAAATCAGATACAGGTCAGATAGGGGCGAAAAAATCATATTTGGGTCACTTCAGCCTGCAGTCTGAACGTAGCCTAAAAGTGAGCCCAGCCCTCCTACAGAACTCTGAGATCTTTCAGTCAGGATCCAGATCTCATGACCATAGGTGAGGGCCAGAATGTAGACAGACCAGTAGATCAAGAACTTTCCCTTCCAGCTCAGCTTCTTCAGTACGACAGACCAAAGCAGATCCCTCATCACTGAGGACAAAACCCTGATCTGTCGTTTCATCTGCTGCTCCGTTCTGCATCACTCATTATAAACTCCTCCACTGGAGACTCACTTTCAACCTGAAGGAACGTTCCACCTTGTCCCTGTTGGGTTAACTACTACTAATAACTGATTTGATGGCAAAGTTCAAAAACAAAGATCCATCTACGAATGTTGGAGATAACTTTTACCTACAAATACTCCAAATCGTAGATGTAGCAGTCATGTAGAATAGAGCTAAATCCAAAAGATTTTAGATAAAATAATATATATCAACCTTTTATCTTCCATATATTTAACATGAAACCCAAACACTGTTCATTATTTAGACTGTAACCAGCAGCTGATACTAGAGTCACTCTGTGGACGCTCATTTCTAGCTATAAAAACTTTGTTACACCGTTGGTTAGTTGAAAGGTGTGAATCATGTGTATTCCTCCTGCTTCTTCCACGTGTTTCCAAATCCCCACAGTGACTTTTCATTAGCTGGAAGTGTTTCTGGATGAGACGCTCAGCACTTTGAGTTGAAATGGAAAAGTCTAGATTGAGTCTTTATGGTTCAAACAGATGTGATGTCTCTGCTTTCTACATATTTTATATCAAAACCCTGGAAGCTGCAACAAACCTGCACCTTGCTGGAGATGTAAAACTCTTGACCACAATGTCACTGGCTTAAAAACTTATCACAACCTCGTGTCTGTATTATCTTTTTTATAGTTATATCATTATATTCATGCAACAAATATTAAATCTATTAGTTTTATAGATGCTGGCAGTTTCTCCGTCAAGGTGGAAAATCTTTCATATCAAGCTGTTGGAACTAGATTTAAGCTCTGTAAGACCTGCATGTGGTTTCAAATGATCAATAAAAAAATTATTAGAACAATTTCAGTCTACTTTGCCAAAGCTGTGATCTCTAACTTCAGACTACTGTAGCTGCTTCTAAAAGGCTTTTATCCTTCAGATAAGATGTTTTTAAATGGATTTCCAGACAGTTCAGTAGATCAGTTACCATTTGATAATATTTTTCACTCTATTTATTCTGATGGAAAACTGTTTGTAGTAAAGTTTAACACAGAGAAACTAACAAAGATGAAATAATGAGAATTAATTAAAACTTCAGTATGTTTTGTAGGGTGTTGGCGGGGTAGCTTTCCGTTAAAAATCATGTTTTTTCGGGTTGTTAACATGTGCTTGTAGCATTTTTCTGATGCTAGAGGACATAGCTGAAGAAAATTAAGCTCAAAATAGCATTTCTGAGTTTTTTTGTAAATTAAATTGCTGTGAATCAGTCGCTGACGCAAAAATGTGTCTAAAAAAGATGCGTTTTTGACGTAAAAAATCCACTGGGCAAGTCAAACGCTCCTGCTCCACTAGCTGTAAGTTAGCAATAAACTAGCTGTAAGCTAGCAGTACAGCTAGCATAAACGGAGAGCTCTCAGCAACGGGGAAGGGGGTGTGGTCAGTATGCAAAAACTACATCCTAGAAAACAACACAGATTTTGTAATTTTGGGTAAAAACACTATAATTATCATTTAAAGACATTGAAACGCTTTAAAATAAATCAAAAGATGATCAGAGTCTTTACATAAGTGTTTGATTCAGTTAGTCAGAATCACTGACAGGCATTAGAAGCCCCCCCCCCACCAAACAGATCGGAGTCTGGCGCAAATAAACGATCAACAACAAACAATATGAACTGATTCTTTAGAGAACTAAGATCTGTCACAATAAATAAACTTTTCAGATGTTTTAATTTCAATCGTCTCATCTGTCACGACCTTTAAGTCCAGATCAGGTTTCGACATCGGAGCCGGTGGTCCGCTCTTCATTTGGGATTTTTATATGCTTTTCAACAGCTAGAGTGAAAATAACAAGTAGAATCAAAATTCTCTTCCAACGCAGAAATCTGAGCCTCAGCGAGCATCCAGCACATAATAAACCCGATTCGAGCGTTGCTGCCTGAATGGCTGATTTTTACAGGAACTTCAGGTTGCACTTAAAATAACCTCCCAAAATCAGTGTTCTGGTGCGGTATCACGACTGAAACCTGAGTCCACTTTCACAGGAGGAGGTTTTCTTCTGTCAGAAGGAAGAAGTTTCCAGCTTACAAATAACCCAGATGGACTGGTTTAAACATCAACACTGTAATAATGCCTCTGTGTGTGTGCGTGGACACAGGAAGGAGAAACTGATACATACTTACTGTACAGATCTGGTGCATGTGGCTGTAGTTTTTAGCTTGGTGTTGACGAGATCTTGTAAGTTCTCAGACTGACTGGCCACAGAAGTAAAAATGTGTTGATACACGTCTGTTTCCTCCGTCAAGAAAGTTATACAGCTGTTAAAACACAAAGGAAGGCTAATATTAATGTCTGCCAATCCTTTAAAGACTATTTTAAATATATTTGTAAAATTTGGTTCATGTTGAATATAAAGTCCTTCAAGTCCTTCCTGAATTTTAGTTTTTCTTATTTCAAAGATAAGAACAGAATAAAATGTCAATGTTTACTATATGGATTAACATTTAATTGATGCTCCAGTGGATAATCAGTGATGAAGTGGACAAAGATGTTTGGTAAACTTCTAATGTTTCAGATATTCAGAAGTTTTCTGTATTTAAACCAAAAAGATTCTGATTAGAAAGTTTGATTATTAGAATTTGGCGTCTGCCGGGATCGAGGAGAAGTTGTTGTATCTGTGGAGTGAGATGAGTGTCTGCTGGGAGCCGCCTGGATAAACCTCCAGCAGGAAGGAAGAACCTGTGGTATCTGTCCACATGGTGCCACAGTCCCGTGCACGGGGTGGGATGTGTTGTCCATCCTCCTTCTGTCTCCCCACCACCTCCACTGAGTCAAGATTCCTCGATGGAGCTTCAAGACAGTCTGTTACATTGTAAAAACAAAAAAAAAGTTGAAGCTACGACAGAGTGAGAAAAGATTCCGACCCGCTCCTTCAGAGACTCGGTTCTGACGTCTGATAAAACACACTCATGTCCAGTCCAGTTTCTTGTTCAGGTGAAGACCCAGGAACATGTATGAGTCCACCATCTAAACATCTGTTCCCCGTATCTTCAGCAGCACTGTGGCGAAGTGGACGTCCACCTCTAGCTCTTTGGTTTTAAAGTATCTGTTTCCGGTTTTCAACATCTATAATAAAATGTTACTGTTAGTGTTAAATAGTCTTCATTTGTCCTAAAATATAAGTTATATTCTCAATTTATTCTCAGATCAGGAAGTAAAACATGAAATGAAATGAAATGAAAAATACTTTATTTATCCCAGAAGGGAAATTCAACTGGAGATACAGAGAACAGCTTGGCCTTCACTCTCCAGGCAGCCAAGGGTCACAGTGTGCCCGGCGCACGTCGATCAGACCAGCCAAGATCACACAGGAGAATACATACAAATACATACATACATATACATAAGCACGCATCAACCTGTGTGTTAGGAAAAGAATAAACCAGAAAAGAACACATGAGGGGAGATAGGTAAAAAAAATTCCTCTCACGCAGCACCCACTGGGTGGCGCTGTTTGAGATTGAAAAAAAGCCTTAGCGGGGGACAATAAACGAGACACGTCGAGAACTTTTGTAGGGATGTGAAGTGCGATCAGTGTGTGTATGCATGCAGAGAAGAGTCAAGGACACCATCTCTGGGCCAGAACCGATTGTTATGTCTGTCCTCAGTCTGTTGGCGTCCAGTGGACAGGGGAAGGGAGGGGCTGTGGTCCTCCGTACTCGCTGCTCCAGGATACTTCAGTGCATTGGCCTTGAGGCCAGCCGAAACAAAGATAAGAGTGATTAGATCGAAGCCGAAGAATTTTAGCAGCTCCTGTTGTCCATATGGTACACTTTTGTGGAGAATCCCAAACAGCCAAATAAAACCAAATTACATGAAACAGCCAATCAATCACTCCTCCACATAGAACCGAACCTGCAGCTTCTCCAAGATGACACCCATTCTTCCAGTGAGATCCAACCACATCAGTCTGTGATCCAGACCCCCGAGCTTTCTAGTCCGAGTGCTGCCAGATAAGGTTACATACTTTCCTTATTTTCCAAATTTGTCAATACGTCAGGTGACTGCCAGCTCCAATCAGCAGGTTCCCACGTCAGTAATCCAAATAAATACGTCCTCCACCGACACAGCGAGGGTCGAGTCCGAGCATGGTGGCTCCCCCTTCTCAAGCCTCAATTGTAGTAAAAAATAAGTTTTCCAATGTGTAAGTGACCACGATACCAGATCCATATAAATTTCCAGTTCGTAGCAGCCAGTACAGAAGGCACAGAGACATGCAGACACGAGACAGAAGCAGGAAAGGGGGGGAGGGTTGAAGAAGATAAGGGAGAAGCTGCGAAATGCGACTGTCCTCGACAAGACCAAGACATTAATAAAACATTCGGTTTACCTAAAATTTCATCTCTCCCCCAGGCCCCCCCCCCGGTGAGTGCTGCCCCTCGAACTGCCTGAATAAAATGGTGAATAAATTCCTGTAACTCTCTCAGCCAAATACACATTTTTACTGATACATTTTTAGAAAATAAAATACTACAAACGGTGGTGTTTAGTGTCTTGCTTCCGAGTCTCGCAGCTCAGTACGTGTGTGTGTTTAATCTACAAGGGCAGCACGGACACACCGGGCAGGTCCTGGCATAACATTATTACATCACTATGTTACAGTCAGTGGTTTTCCAGGAGAGAGTGGAGCAGCTGCTCAGAGGGGTTTAATAAGGAAACAACAACATGGTTAAAAGCTCCAAAAAGTAGATTTTGGATGATACAGGACCTTTAACTGCATAAAGTTACTGATCTGCACCCCCGTCATCTCCTGTAGTAACAAGACCAACTGCATAATAATAATGATGATTATATATATGTGTTTTTATGTCTATCTGGATGTATCTCTAATATAAAAACAGTAAATATAAGTGACAGTAAATGGAAGTAATTTCTACCAACGGAGCCACAGTGGAGCTCCGTCTCCCACAGTTTCACGTCTGTCCTCTATATCTCTTTAACTTCTTTCAATCTTTCTTTTATGACTTTTACATTTCTGGGTTTTTCTTTCATCTCTGTTAAACAGATCGTCAGAGGCCACTGGCTCGCGATGTAAAAGTAACTGCTGGCTGGAAAAAGACGACTCGAGATCAAAAAAAGCCACTTGGCTCAGTCTGTCAACAAATCCTCTGAGTTATGAAATAAAAGAGAAAAATAATTATAAAGATCCTCGAAAAAGAGAAAAAAGATGGCAGCAGTAGAAACGGGTAAATATGAGTAAGAAAACGTTCCTGAATTCATTCAAAAGTTAAATACACACTAATATCATTCACTCACTATTACCACCACATTACCTGAAATGCTTCTGGGATGTAAAAACCTTTTAAAATCAAGTGATGTTTTCTCCTATAGTTTAAATGATGATGTGTGTTAATTAAATTAGATTTGTTATCTAAAGAATAACCTAAATAAAAACTCTGTTAAATGTGTTTCAGACAGGAGACTGACCGTCCAAGCAGGAAGTTAAAATCTGAGGTATTTTTAGAAGAGTAGCGGAGCATCGTAGAGTCTCGGCCAGTATCCAGAAAACGGTGAGGAAGGGTTTATTTGAAAATAATGTTGGTGGATGTTTGGACATTTGCTATTCACTGGCAGTAGTTCATCTTTTAATTGTAATGAACCCTCCAGCTGTGAGAAGTGGACGGTCTGCAGGTCTCACTGTGAGACAGGTTGAGTCCTGGACTGCTTCAAATAGAAACAGAATCTCATCTCTGTTTTCGAGTTGGTCGTCAAACTCAAAAAAAACACGTGTTCCAACTGTTTTTCATTTACACTGAGATCATTTTGATTGGACCTGAAATTTAACTTGAACATAAAACAGAATGTGTTTCAATTCAACAAACTTCTGACTGAAAGAAAAACCTCGTGCTTCAACCTGCATGAACGTAAATGTCCTTTCAAGCACAATTAATTGACCCCATATAATTCCATTATCCCCATATTGTGTTTTCAGATTATTTAAATATGCTAACCTTTTAATCTGAAAACATCGAAAACTGCTTTAAAATAAAGATTTTATTAAGAAAAAAAGCAACTAAGAGAGAAATCCAGTTAAAACATAAAGAACTTTATTGTTCCACTGAGAAACTCTTAAATTAGGTGTTTAATATTTCACGTGTTTAAACAGAGTCTGTGTGGGTGAAATGTTTTTGAATCAGAATAAAAGAACGTGCTAAAGCTGAAGTTCAGTTTAAAAACTCTGTTTAGGAAATATGGAATGTTTATTTTGTTTTTCTCAAATTGGATATTAAGAGAATTGAATCCTGCCAGACATGAAGTTTAAAGGTGAAGGGTTGTTAGAAATGTCTGTCTTCAAACAATCATGATCTTTACAAGAAGTCTAAAACAGGCCTTTAATATCTGGCAGACCGTCTGCTGTTAACATTAGTTAGCAATGCTAGTCCAAGCTAACAAGGCGACTGAAGCTGTTCTCTCAAAATTGAAAGCAAGCTGTTTCTCTGAGCTCCATAAGCTATAGTAAGACTATAGTATCAATAACAGAACATTTGAGATGGATTTGTGTTTCATCGTAACTGAAAATGTATGTCCTCCTGATAGTTTAGAAAGCTGTTGCTGGTTTTTCTGCAACTGGATGAAAGAAAAATCTGAATCTGAACGTAGGTTGAGAACGATGGAAAAACCTAAATGTCAGAAATCGATTCTCCTTTATCAACGTGGGATGCACAAGACTGTGTAACAAGATACGTCTGGTTCAAACTTCAATCACCGTGGTAACGTCTTCTGAGGTTTTTTTTTGGAGCTTGAAAGTTCTAGATGTGATTAGATGTGACTGCTGATTACAGCACATGGAATCACTGAACTGTCTGTACTGCTTTAATAACCAGTTCTATGTTGAGCACATGGTAGTTTGACTTCATCCATTTGAAGATGCTTGTTTTATTTAAGTTTAAAAATCATTTAATATGTTCTATTAAACAGTATTATCACTAGGGATGCACGATAACAGATTTTTACAGCCGATAACCGATAACTTCCCGATTATCGTAACTGATTACTTCCTGTTTCTCATAATCGATACAGATAAAAATGCTGGTACCAAGATAGCGGCTCCAAATGATGAACTAGTTGGTGAAATCCCGCATCTTCAAACGCGGTCGTCAAACCTGGTTGTCTAACGCTATAAATTCAATAATTTTCTTATTAATTGCTTCAGCCCTCGGGTCGTCTCTATCAAACTTTTTGACTTTAGCAAACTTATGAGGTTTAAAGTGTTAAAAGCTGAAGTCTATTTCCTTCTCATTTATTGCAACTTACAGTTGCCTTGTCTCCTTTTAAAATAGTGAAGAACTTCTCAGTTAGGTGGCACCATGTTTGTTATTATTATTTTGTGCCACTCAGGTAGAGGTTAAGAGGGCAACAGCCCTCTTCTTCTTCTTTGTTTTTATGGTGGTTGTCAAGACAGCAACAGCGATATAGCGGTATAGTGGTGAAATAGGCAAAATCCAAACAATTGCTCTAAAAACATAACACCGATAGGATTAACCGTAGGGCTGGGTTTAAAAAATCGATTAATCGATTTAAATCGATTTAAGAATAAAACATCTATAATCGATTCATAAAGCACTAAATTGATTTAAAAAAAAAAAAAATTGATAAACATGATGTATCAGCGTCGGAATTAAACTGGACTCCAAACAGTCCGCCTCCTTATATTGTTTCCTTCTCTTTGATTTCTTGCTTGTATGTTCTCTCAATGTAAGTCACTTTGGATAAAAGCGTCTGCTAAATGACAGTAGTAGTAGTAGTAGTAGCAGTAGTAGTAGTAGTAGTAGTAGTAGTAGTAGTAAAATATACATTTCCTTTTGTTACAGTTATGCCACATGCCACTGCTTCTGGATATTTTTAATGAAAACATGAATATTAAATGTATATAAAATACGCACTGTTGAAAGGCTGCTTCAACATTTCATAAAAATTGCCATCTACGAATGTCTGATATTCAAGAAATACTAATGTGACAGAAATATCTGAAAAAAGAATCGATATTGAATCGAATCGAAATTAATCGAAATCGAATCAATTTTTGCTCTTGTGAATCGAATCGAATCGATTCAGGAAATTAGGAGTGATACCCAGCCCTAATTAACCGTATTGTTTTGGAGCAGCTGTAGTCTTATCTGGGAGGAGATCGGCCTCCGATCAGCAGATCAGGGTTCGATCCCGGATCCCAGCAGGCTATGTGTTGAAGTATCCTTGGGTAAGACACTGAACCCTGCAACTGCCCCCTGGCTGCCGTAAAAAATGGCTGCCCCTTGTTCCATTCATCTGTGAAAACTTTATCGGAATCACCTGAATTAGGTCAATTTTTTCCAATATCGAACCGATAATTATCGATGTCGATAATTAGTGTGCATCCCTAATTATTACAAAGATACAGTGTAACAGAAGGAGCACCATCGTGGTTATTTGTAAGAAAAATTTCAATATGTTCAGATGAGCAAAAAAAAGAAAATATAATTTTATTGTGGTGTTCCCCAAGGCACCATTCTGGTGCCTCTCTTGTTATACATACGTGGCATTTAAATGTTTTCAGACTTTTTCCACTGGTAATAATAAATGTAGCTCCTTTCAAAGATTTGGATCCTTTGGCTTTGTTTCCTTAGAAGAACTTATGGTTTATAATATTTGTGTTTGAAAGCAACTTTTCATCCTGCCATAATTAACCCTGAATTTACAAAGTTTACTTTTTATCACATTACTGACTAAATTGTACTGAAATGATTGAGAAGATGATTAAAAACCCAAACCTGTAGATCTAAACTCTGCCTGCTCTACAGCTGAAGGTTATTAATGTGTACTTTGAATCTCAGGTTTTTTCATGTAAAGTCACCACAATATGTGACTTTAATAATGGAGGAAGGAGCCACAGATGGAAACAGTAACACAGTAACAGTCAATCTAAAGTCTATGTCAACTTTCCAAAATGCACTTCCTCAAAACTTCCTCTCTGGCTTCATATGAACAATATCAAGTCTCAAACCACCTACCAGCACCAGAGCAAACAGGATCATATTCTGAGCTTGTTTAGCTTCAGTTCGCCATGCAGGCACATGGTTGGACAAAACGTCTCCAGTGACAGATCACTTGTTTAGTGTCCCACATGAAGCCAAATAAACAGTGTGACAGGGAGGAATAAACTGTGGCCTGTACTCTCGCTCTTTGGGTTGAGGAGACAGAAAGGAAAGGCTAGTTTTGTCTAGTTGTTGTGTCTCGGTTGTTTGAACAAACACTAAATGTCTGCGCTGGTTTTCTGCTCTTACTTTGAAAGGGTTTTGAGGGCTCGGATCAAAGGAAGCCTATATAAAAATATTGAGCTAAATGATGGTTTATGTTAACTTTAAAAGTACGTAGTTAAATTATTTAGTCATAGCTGTGATTCAAATTTGTCTTTATACAGTCTTTTAATGAAAAATAATCACATTGCTAAACGCTTCCAGCATTTATAGAAAGTATTTCTCTATCAGTGACAAAACACCGACAGGATTAAACATATTTTGTTTTGTTCTGATATAGTTTTGGGTTACGTTTTAAATTTCAGCCTAAACTATAAAAGTTTATTCATTTTCCAACTCATTTCACACTTTTTTCCTAGATCTTGAAAAATTTCTCACGACTGTCCTAAAATGTTGCAACAAGGGTCATTTTTAATCTCAAACATGAAGTTGACAGTAGCAGAGCGACAGCTCATCACTGAGTTTTACCATCGCTGACATCACACCACGAAAAACAAGACGTACATGTAACTACGTGAGCGCCAACAGATGCCACAACGTGTGTTGAGGCGGAAGCACTGACTCACACAAACACATTCGTGTTTCTGTGTGGGAAAATACCACTCGCACACGGGAGAGATTTCCCCCACTTTCAACATAAGTGTTGTGAAATTTGTGGAAAAAGAGAGAGCGACATCTGCCCTGCAGATTTCTATTGTTTCTCTTCTGAACGTGTCTTTCATCCTTCCCCTCATTCCCTGTTCATCTGAAGAACATCCAGACCCGGTTCATGGAAATGTCACGGAGAGAGATGCCAATATTGGGAAACTGCGTATGACTGTAGTCCTAATTTACTCATAAGATTTATTAATATTACAATGAAATGTACTTTATTGGTCAAGTTAAGGAAAAAGAAAAGATTCTACTGTGGAGAAAACATCTGGTTTGACCTAATTCAAGTGTGAAAAATCTTAAATCATGAGTTCAACTTCCTCATTATTTCCCTGAAACGCTGCTGCTGCCTTCACTCACGGAGGGAGAACAAGTGACATGTTTAGACGTGTTCTGTGGTGGTCGATGTGTTCACAGTCAGGTCTGTTTATGTTGTCTATGTTGACGTCTTTACATTGTGGCCAAGTGGTGTTGCACTCCAACCCTGCGAGAAACTGTGTTTATATTCAGGTAATTTAACAGTAATTCTTGTTTTAGGAACATTTTATTCTGAGTCGGTTCGTGATTAAAATATATTCAGAAAAACTGTGATCATCTGGATTACCAGGGTTCAAGATGCTTAACGTTCCTACAGGTGATGGTCCATGTGAGAGCAGCATCCATCCTTTGGACTCTTACCCCTGCTTTCCACTAAACGTGCAACAGACGCGTAACGTTAGTGATGCATAATATGCAGCTGATAGCCGCCATTAAAGGCAACGAGACCATTCCCACTGCACATGAAGCAGCGCGCATGAGACGCGTCCCGGAAGCGTAGTGTCGCGAGAATTACGTTGCAGTTTTTTTACACGGTACGCTTCTAAAACGCGTCAAGTTCATCAGTGATTCCTTCCATATCTAATCTACCTACAACTAACCGAAAACTTTATCTGAAAGTTTGTTGATTGTTTCAAAATGTGTATAAATTTCTGTTTATAAAGGTTTTAGTATCAAACAACACCTAGATAGAATTCACTATAAACTTCTAACTCTTCTAACTGAACAAGCTCCTGTTGAAGTTTTGTGGATGTTTGCACCCAAAGTCGAGACCAAACAGTCTCAAAGTACATCAAAACAAACTGAGCAGTCAAATTATTTTCTAGGTAATAAAACCAACTACAAAGAAAAGCCAACACTTCCTACTGATGGTTGGTGGAAGCACCACATGGTGTTTGTTCCTGCTGTAGAAACAGTCCTTTAAAAGTAGCACTCATTTATATTACTGGAATCTGGTTGTGCTTTGTGGTTCTTTTTGTGTTTTCTTTCTTGTTTATTTACACACAAAAAATCCTTGTCAATGTAAACTGAATAATCCAGTTCAGATGCTGCATTCTCCGTGTGTGCGCTTAAAACATGGAGTCATCTCGGCCTATTCATGATTTATTTCATCCCAGTTCAGTAACACTGATTTCCTTCCAGCCAATTAACCCTGTAAACTTCTCCAGGTCCAGTTCCATTTCCGGTAAGAACATGTCAAAATATAACCGTGTCCCTGAACGATGTGTTCAAGTGTACAAACTGATCTTCTTTGGAATGGAAATCAGAACATCTGGCTGAACAAAATACTAAATTCCAGCTGTGTCTTTTTGTGCATCTCTTTCTTGTTTACTGCTGGTGGTGGACACACACACACACACACACACACACACATACACACACACACAGTTATTTTGATAATTTACTGGTAGGGCTTTGTAAAATATTTTAGAACGTTTCATCTACAAAGACTGTCCTCCAGCGGTCTGTGTGTTACCACTGAGATAGATTCTTTCTTCTTATGTTGCAAAACATTGTGGCAGCTCTTGAAAAATTAAACTCATTAAGATTTCCAAATTTGTCTCCCAAACACTGCCAGACAGATGCATCCATCCCATAGCTTCTTTTTTGTTTATGGCGCAGTGAAAGGGACAAAATTATCTGCCAACCGCTCTATTGTTTCATTTTTGGCCTTTTTAAAGCACCAAACTACCAAAACAGCACGGTGCACAGAGATGATTTCAAATTAGATTCTTGTTTTTTTCAATATTTTCCTAATAAAAACGTATATCTTTCTATAGTGTTTTGAATTGTGCACACAGTCACACGTTATATATTTGTATAACATGTTCTTTACTGGGACAGTTGAGATCTTTTGAACTGAAAACAAAGTTCATGAGGAATTAATTTCTTACCTGCAGCAGAAAGTATTTAAACAACCTGAGTTTGGAATAAAAGTTCAGTTATAAACAGGCAGACGGACTAATAGTGAGAGCAGCGGTTCCAGTAAGACTGGACTGCATCTTTAACACAACTCTAACATTTATATCACTTCATAGAGTGTTTTAAAAATCATCCCACCAAAGGCAGTTTTATATTGTATGTTTGTTCCTGCAGGAATATACAACAAACGGTTAGATAAAAAGATTAAAGGCAAAAACATAAAGAATCTCTCCACCAAGCACCTCGGTTCTACAGCAGAACCCTTTATTGTGGTGTTACAGTCACATTCACTGAAAACAGCCCAATCTTCCAATATTAAAGACCGACTCTGATGAAAATCATGTTTTTCGTGTTGTTAGCATGTTCTTGTGGCATTTTTCTGATGCTAGAGGACATATCTTAAGAAAATTCAGCTCAAAATTGCTTTTCTGAGTATTTCTGCATTCAAATTGCTGTGAATCAGTGGCAGAAGCAAAAATGTGTCTAAAAAGGGTGTGTTTGTGATGTAGAAAAGGCACTGAGTGGGCCACAAGCTCCTACTCTGCTAGCTGTAAGCTAACGGTAGAGCTAGCAGAGCTAGATTCAGGGGGATTCTGTGCCAACGGTTCCGCCCACAGCACAGAGGTTAATTGCTAATGAGCTACTGCCGCTATGCAGAAACTACTTCCTAGAAAATAGCACAGGTTTGTGATTTAGGATAAAATCACCATAATCATAATTTAAAGACGCTTTAAAATGGCTCAAAAGATGATCAGAGTGGGTCTTAATGAAACCGTTAAACAATTCCTGGGTCAATACGGTGATCTGGATCACCACTAAAATCTAATCAGTTGTTTCTTGACCCATTCTGGATATTTCCTAAAAATATCATGAAAATATGTCTATGACTTTTCAAGTTATGTTGCTGATAGATAGATAGATAGATAGATAGATAGATAGATAGATAGATAGATAGATAGATAGATAGATAGATAGATAGATAGATAGATAGATAGATAGATGCCTGCAAAAAATGAAAACATACATGTGGAATTTAAAAAGTTGCTGTAGTATAGTGGACTCTGTGTTCAACACTAGAACCAGTAAAACAGAAAAACTATTCAGGATTGTGTCAATTTTAACTCTCTAGAAAGATTTTAAGGCTTTAAACCAACAAATTGACACTTTTCACATTAGAAGCCACTAAATGACAAGAAAACACTCGTTTACTGTCAACTCACCTGTATGTTTTTACAGTAGAAATATATATAACATAATATATAACAATATGTAAAGGATCGTGCAGTTACTGATGTACAATGAAAATAATCTGAGACAGTATTTTCTTTGTAAATTTTCAGTTGGATTCCAAAAGCAACTTAAGCTGACATCTGATGAGCATTTGACCAATAAGTTACTTCTCTGATCTGTTTTATTCACAAATATTTAAACTAATTCAGATCAAACCTTTCTGCAGTTGGCAAGAGGCGGACAGTTTTACTCAATCCAAAGAGCTCTCAGTCAGCGCAGTGAGACTTTTACGGTGTGCTTAGTCACTGTATGAGTGTGCAGGAAGGGTGAGCTAAAAAAGGTGAAAAAATATGGAGGCTGTTTGAATGGGAACGGGGCAATTAGTGAACTTGAACTCTTGAGGTCAGAGAAAGAGAGTTCACAACCTCTCAGAGGTCACCAGCACACCATTTACTCAGCCAGGAATACACAAACACGCTAGAACTCAAACACACACACCATGTAGCAGTACAGAGGTCAAAGTTCATGAGTTAACTAAGGGAACTAACAACTGCAGCAAGGCAGGCGGAGAGGAGAGTGTTTCTAACCTGCATCTGGCCTCCAGATGGGTTGTGAGTCATCTCTGGGTTAGACACACACACTCATACACACTTTGGCTTCCCCCGCTGAGACTAGATCATTCCCAGGTTGGGTCGATCAGGGGGTAAACTTGACACCTGACTCTTTCTCTTTCACTCACACACATCTATATATGTACATACAGAAAAATACTGGAGTAATTCCAGGCAAAGCAGAGTTCACATGCTGGTTTCTGTGAACGACTGAACTGAAGATGAGCAGAATATTTAACAAAGAAAAAATTGCCTGATATTTTGTATCCAACTGGATTTTAAATAGAGAACAGGTGAAGCTGTAAGTCTTACCTGGTCGACAAGGTGGATGTAAGTTACCTGATTGTCCTTCCACTTAAAGAGTCAATTTCATACAAATTTCAGGACTTTGTGGTTATTTCTTAAGTATTAACCAGTAATATGAAACATTTTATATCTAAAAAACATCAGGAAACACTGATTAACAGACCTTTCAATCTGTCTGCATTAAAATTTGGGTGGTTCCGGCTCCTTCCGTCAGGCTTCGTCAGCAGCTCGTTCATATTCATTATTCTAATTTGCTGGACTCTGATTGGCTAACAAACTAGCCTATGAGAGCAAGATATACTGTTTCGTGCCCCTCTGCGCATGGCAACGTCGGACGTCGTGTCTTCCTGTTTGCTACGTCTTATGCTAACAGCTTTTAGCAGCAGCATGCTAGGCGTGGTTTCAACTGCAGGAGCTGATGAATACTAACGAACAAAGTAGTTGTGATGAAACAGATACAGGTCGTTTGGACTCGGGAGAACTCTGGTTTTATCGCCACCTGCGTAGTTTGAGAGATTAAAACTGAAAGAGAAGTTGTTGACCTGTTTTCACCCACTATGAAGGTAAGAACACCTGTGGAGCTAAAATATTCAACAGAAACCTCAGAAAAACTGTTTTTAATGGAAGGGACTCTTTAAGGAATCACTGATTTAAGCTTGAATCCTTCCAGTCTTATTATAGGAAGAGTTAAATAAACATTAATTAAAGACAAACTTCCCTGGAAGGATATTTCCTTCTGCTCATTTGCTTTAATTCTGATGTCATTTTATAAGCCAAATCTACAGGAAGTGTCTGAGTTCAGAGATGTTTGTTCTCAACTTTTATATTTAAAAACTGTTTTAGATAGAGTTGACACCAGAACAAGCGTTCTAAAACATCCTTACTGCAACACAATCAAATTTTAAGATCTTAAAGTGTATCTAACATGCAGTTTTTATGTTATTTTACTACTTTATATCAATCAGTATTACATTTGTGCCATGTGGACATGTTTCCACAAAAATCAGGAGGCTCATAGTAATAAAGTCTTGAAAATGTATTTATGGAATATCACAACACAATTTTAAGGAAGGTTCATAAAACACAGGAACAGGAGGTGTAAACAAAGTTATTTACTGTGGCAGAAAATGAAGGATCAAATTAATGGTGCGTTCACACCGTCCCAAACGTCAACGTGAGAAGCATCGAGTTTAGTAAAGTAAAGTCTATGGTGGAGTCCGTCAGACCAGCGTCAGTCTCTGCGTCGCTTTGTGAGCGTTAGCAGCGTTAACTTTTCAAGCGTTTCAAGCGTTTCAGGCGTTGAAGCTTGAAACGTGAGCAACGCAGAAGTTCAGCTAGCTTAACTGAACTTTTGATGCTCTTGACACTCTTGAAGCGGCATGTCAACCAATCAGAGCGTCTCATTGTAGTGACGTACCTGAATGAAGCAGGAAGTCTTCAAACAGGGCGCGGGACAGACAGAAGCAGCGCTGGAAGCTAACCTCATCCATATGTAGCTCCTGGAGCAAATGGTTTAACTCCTCATACTCAGAACGCATCTGAAGAATGGGGTGTATCCACAAACGGAGTAAATAAAGCCAAGCCACTCTCTCTATATGATCCGCCATAGCTCCGAACATCCGATAACAAAGGAAGCCCCGCCTACGCGCTCTTTTTAACTGGCAGGCGTTACAAGCTTCAACTTTCAAGCTTCAAACTTGAAGCGTTATGGACATTGCATGATGCTGACAAAGCGGCTGGTGTGAATGCACCATTAGAATCTGGTTTCGGAGTGTTTGTCTCTTTCTGAATGAGATTTTTAGCTGAAATCGGTTCCACAGGCTTCCAGTTCTGCAGCTCAAACACAGTCAGTCTCAGTGTCACTGTGGATGCAAACAAACTTTATGAGTAAACAGTCAGAATCAGAGCAGAAGGAGAGAAAAAGAAAGAAACGAGACAAATCACCACCAGAAATCTGTCACGGATGTTGGATCCTGATGTGAGCGACTCAGAACTCTGCGTGTTGAGAGTGAGACACTCAGAAAAGATGATTTTTCACATGGTTCTTTCTGCATATTACTGCTTTCTTCTGTGCAGTATTTTATTACAGATTGTGTTCCTGATAGAAATGATATTTAATGTTTAACTCGTGTCTCTGCTGAGTGAAAATGACTCGAGCTGCACAGATGAATCTTTCCATGGATCAAACTCCAACCCACTGAGTCAGAACATCATCTACTCTTTTATTTCTGTGTGAGTGAATTCATCATTCTCTGGGTGTGATTTAGGGATATACATTAATGAAGCAGTGTTGCTACAACCAGCTGATATACAGCGTTTCACCATTTTATCAATGAAAACACCAACTCACAAATACTTGTAAACAAAGATCTGTGTTCCTGCTTTTTGTCACTGTGTAAAACACAAATTTGCATCATGTTTTATTAAACAAAGTTATAATTCTGAGCATGTCAGAAACACTCATCTTACCTTCCGATTTGTTATCTTTACTGTTTATGAATACATGTCATCTACAGATTAGGTTATATTCCAGTTACATACAAAGAAATAATCTGATCTGTACTAGGCAGCAGGGCTCTGAAATATACTGATGACTAGTTAGTGAAGCATCACACTAACAAAGCGTCTCAACAACAAGCTGGTAGACTAAATAAAGAGACTTTATTGTGTATAAAACAGATTTTGCCCACTTGTATCTTTCAAAGAAATTTGTGGCAAACAAGCAGATGGAATCAGTGAAGAACAAAAAGCGGTGTTGAAACCCTCGCAGACATTTCGTTTTCTCAGATATTTATGTCTGCTGCAGTGGAGACAAACTGCAAACAACTGGTTTCTGAGCCCACAAGAGATGAAACGGGTCACAAACTTAAAAATTTATTGTGCTTTTATGGTGTTGAAATGACCTCACAATATATCAAATCAACTTTAGAACCACTGTAATGCATCATTTGATCATCAAAGAGAGCCAGAAGCAGATCTTTAGGTCAAACTAATGTCACAGTTTTGCTTCATTTCAATGAAAGTCACTTTTATCGTTTCAGTAAATGTGTTTTAAACATTTACATCAAAACAGTGTTTTGTGTTTTTAATATGTTTACCTGCAGAAACGGCTTTCGGGATACAATGTCTCTTAATTCTGCAGCAGAGTGGTTGAAGCTGTAGGATTTTTAAAGCTCATCTATGTTTCTGTTAAAATTTAAAACTGTAAACAAACTTAATGAAGACAGTAGTCTGATTGGACAAGACCCGGATCCTGTCCACACTGCAACAGGGATCTTAAATATTAAGATCCTGTTATTAATGAAACGTATGGAGATGTTCAGAAATGACACAGTTCATGTCCACTTTTACTGCTTAAACATAAAAATAGAAATGTTTTTACTTTTTTACATCTTGGATATTATCCTGATCCAATCACTGTTTGGATGCTGTGTAAAATGCAAATAATTTTCATTTTCTGTAGAACTTAAACAGCATGTCAAATGGCAAAATTAAAAAATGCAACTATTCCATAAAAATTATTTGCTCGTTTTGAATTTGATTTGGTGCTGAAAAATGGCTGCCTCGGTGAGAGAAACGTCTGTGCTGTTTCCAAGTCAATTTGCTGGACTCTGATTGGCTAACAAGCTAGCCAATGAGAGCAAGGTATACTGTTTCCTGCCTCGCTGGCGAATTTGCCTCTGATTGGCTAAAAGTGTTCTCACAGTTTTCTCAGTTATGGAAAGGATAAAGTGGGGAGTGGTACTGCACTGCCAAGAAGACCAGCACCACACTCTTTAGCACAGTGTCTCTCTGATGGCGTTTCCCTCAGTGGTCAACACAGCAAAAAATAAGAAAATGCAACAGAATTGTTCCGTTTGTCTGTTTCTTTATTATTAAGTTTTTGTCTGTTTTCTACTGACTGATACAGCTGGAACATATATTATATCTCATTCTCACATACACACACTGTTTGATGTCCAAATAAACTGTCAGGTGTTCTAAATACTGTTCATTAAAATCAGTAATATTTGAATCATACTGTGGTGTCTTTTCATGATCATCAGTTCTCCCTGAAGAACAGAGCTACAACATTTCATTTCCCTTTGGGATTTAATAACACTTATTAGATGGACTTGGTTTACTTATGTTGATGGTGGGAATAAATAAACTATGGATAAACGAGCTGAAAGTTTGCTCTCTCTAATTTTGCGATGACGTGTTGCAGTTGTTGTAGAGGCTTTCTAGCCAATCAGAAGCAAAAAAAAGCAGGACATTTCCCCCAAAAAAGTAGCCAATCATGTGAAAGCACTTCTAGCCAATCAGAGGCGAGAAAGGCGGGACCTTTCCTCTAAACGGGTATCGCGCCTGTTCTTCCTGTTTGCTACGTCTTATGCTAACAACTTTTAGCTAGCAGCATGCTAGGCGTGGTTTCTACTGCGGGAGCTGCCGAATACTAACGAACAAAGGAGTTAGGAAGAAACAAGTACCGGCTGTTGGAACGGGTTTTATCGCCACCTGCGTAGTTTGAGAGATAAAAACTGAAAGAGAAGTTGTTGACCTGTTTTCACACCCACTATGAAGGTAAGAACACCTGTGGAACTAAAATATTCATCAGAAACCTCAGAAAAACTGTTTTTAATGGAAGGGCCTCTTTAAGTATCGATTCATAGTACTGGTTAACTGATACAATACGAGAACATTAGAATGATATTATCCCTGATACCAGTTTTTCCATATTTGTCTTCTTTTTCTTCAAATATATCCAGACCTTGAGTATCCTAAAAATAAATTCCATACTTTTCAAGGTTGTGTAGAAACCCTGTGAGTAAAATCTAAAGTATGTTCAGTTTTCAACATGTTCAGGGATTTAAAAATATTTTTATTTCTGCGTCTGTTTTACAATTACAACATAAAACAAAGTATTTTTGGTGCATTTTACTGTTTTGATCTTCCACTTGGTCCTTCTGCTGTCAAACATCCGGAGCTAACGGGGTGAATTAAAGGCTAAAGGTTGTGAACGTGTTGTCTGGCAGGTGAATCTGCAGATGTGAACAAACTGTGTAAAACATAAGAGATGATATCCGATGATATGATCCACAGACACAAACACTGAGATGGAGGGAAGCGATGGAGGTCACAACCTCTGATATCTTCCTGGAACTGTAGAGAAAAGCTTCATGTTTTTGTGTTTTCAGAGCTGATAATTACATAAACAGGCAGGCACATGTACACATGCAGTTAGTAAACGTATTCAGGGAGGTGTGAGAGGTCACATACACAGATGTTTGTGTTGTAATGTTGTTTTGACGACCTCTATTTTCTTCCTGCCAGGGAATGTGTGTTTTCTTTTTGTTTTTGTGGAAGGTGGGTGTTTGATTTCTGCATGAGCTGCTATTCACCGTCTACGTACACTGATTTATTCGAAAAGACTTGAGATGAATGTCTGAGTCTCCCGTTCATCTGCACGTCTGTGTGTTTGTCCGGTATGTTTCATATTTTGGATCAGAGTCAGAGAAAAAAAAAGAATGATTAGGAAAAATATTTCCATTGAGCAGAGAAAATATTCTGCAGATTTACACACATTACTGGTAGTATAATGTGCAGTATAAGATTTACCATCATCAAGGGGAATCAAGAAGAAAAACTTTTCACATTTGGAAAGAAAAGCTCCGTTATTAAATCTCGTCTTTTGCCTTGATCAAAGTTTTCTTCCTCTGTTCCTGTAAATCCGGCTGTTTTTGCTTCTCTCACCGTCTGTTTTATAGGTTGTGCTTACGATTCATTTTATAGTTTTATTCCACAAACAGTTCGTCAGCAAGATTAAACACCAACTACCAGATCTAATTAAATTTGCTTGGTTCGAAGCCTTTTTCATTAGTTTTCTCTTATTTATTCTAAATCTATTGGCTCTTTTTACTGAATTTATTTCTGTTTGATTTCAATTTCTTTATTAATGTTTGTTGTACAGTGAAACCTCGCTATAGCGGACACTGAAAGGACCAGACGTCTTGTCCGTTTGGGTCGGGTGTTCGACCCAGAGGGGTAGAGTGTTCAGGTGTTCTGTCATCTAGGAATGTCTGTAAACCATTGTCACGAATATTTCCTCTATACAGCAGCTTATTTTATGAACTAGAACATGGTCAGATCCCCTTCTGAATATGTCTCAACTTTGAATAAAATTTAATAGATACTTGTCAGTTTTTTTTCCCCGTTTATTATCAAAACACATTGTCCGTTAACAGGTTGAATTTTCACCGATTTTATTTGTTGAGTGGACAAAGTGTCCTTTGTCCTGAACAGCAGGGTGTCCTCAGGGCGGGGTTTCACTGTATTACAGTTATTAACTCTACACCTTCTGGATGAAAGGTGAAATGTATTGAAGAAACAAAAACAATATCCAGTAACCTGTTTTTAAAAAACTTTTAGGATGTCAGGGATTATTGCTGCCTTTTAATAAAAACCTATAATCTCAGTATTTTTTAATTTTTACATATTATGACATTTACTAAAACTCAGTTTGCGTGGAAACTTCCAGAAGGTGGAATTTAAAAATATTTGCCACTTAATTTGAAATTCTTCTCATTTCAGGCTTGAACTTCCTGTTGCTGAAGACATTTATGGAAGCAGATTGTTGACAGGTGGAAGTCACCAGGAGGATGACTCAAGCTCCGCCCTCTCACAGCAATCAGCTCTTCTCATGAGATTACCAGGTAAGAACCTTTTAATATTCCCACACGTCCACAACGTACTGAAACCAGCTGTTCTGATTAGACCCAGTGGTTAATTGGCTCAGAAGACTTACTGAACTATTTTTCTATAAAAATCTACTTCCAACATGTTTGTATTGTTTCTCTGCTTTGCGTGTGAAGAGATTTTGTATTTAACGCCGTCCTCATTAAGGAGTAAAAACACATTCCTCTGGGGTTTTATAGTGTTGTTACATACACACAAAGGCATGAACACACATACTTTCTGGTATTTATAGTATAATTCTTCTTATTTTATTTACCCATCAGTGATTGTGTCCATGTGCTTGTAAAGCAACACTGTTGATAACATGAGTCGCTGCCAGTTTGTGCATCAGTTGAGAGCTTTCATGTCTCCATTTAAAAGCCGCTTCACTTTGCCAAGACATCGCCACTTAAGAAAACACAGGTGGGTGAAATACCTGGAATACCTTCTCAGTAAATGTGAGCTGTTGAGGAACAATAACAGCTGTTAGTGAAAGGTAAGAGAACGGTCAGTGCGGCGCTGTTGGGTGTCAACTGGACGTGCTGACGTTTTAATCATCCATGACATGAAGTTTTATTTGACTGAAGTTTCAGATGGATGCAGTCAGAGAAACAGACTAAACCACTTTTATTTTTTAATTTATTTTATTTAACCTTTATTTTACCAGGAATGTCTCATTGAGATTAAAAACCTCTTTTTCAGGGGAGTGCTGGGCAAGAGAGGCAGCAAAGAGTTTCAATTAAAATGATTTATAATTAAAAATACATCTAAAATACAAGCAAACATTTAAATTACTAAAACCAGCAAATAAAATTACATATAATATATTTTGACTTAAATAAAAATGTGGAGAGTTTTCTACCAGCTTCAATCTGAAAGAAGTTCAAGGCCCCAAATGCACAACCCTGGAGAGATGTATAGAAAACATCTCTAATCACCATATGCTAATAAAAAAACCTAAAAAGCATCGGTAGATTGTAAAACTGTTCACAACGTGTCAAAATACAGAGAAACATCAGGAAGTTTGCAACAGACTCTGATACCATTAATACGTATTTAAAATATATCAAACTAGACAGAGGATGCAGAGGTTACAGCTGAAACAAAATGAGCGCCCCCTAGTGACTGTTTCCTGAACACATTTATGTAAACAAATGTGACATTTTTTTAGATTAGATATAAACGTTCCTGAGTTTCTATGTTGTTGATTGATGCAGTTGTTGCATGTGGTTCTATGGTTGTTACTGTTTGTTCAAATTCTTATTTTTGTGATGTGTTTCGTTGTGATCAGTTTTGATGTTTGTACACCTTTAGTGTACAGAATCTGGTTTACAGTAGGATAGCACATGTAAACAAACAGGATGTCAGGGATTCAGTTTTCTACAACACAAGACTGAGACACCTGGTTCAGTTATTACACAAGCTGTTTTCTCCTGTTTACTATTTCAGAATCAGGTTTATGTCACTAAGAAGAACAACCTCTGCTGGACCTTCTTAATGACCATGTCTATGCTGTCTGGTTCAGGTCCTGGGTGATGGTGGTCCCCAGAAACCTGAACATGTCAATTAAAGACACAGTACTGTTGTGTATGACAGTGGGGGACAGGGAAGTGAAGTGTTCCTTGTGTTATTAAACATTTAAGCTATCAGTTTAAACCAACACTAAGTAACTTTTCAACCTTCATGAAATAGTTTCATAACTTCTGTGATTATATGGCGACTTACAACAAGTTGAATGACACCTCTGTCATGGCTTGAGGGGGTCTGTATTGCTTTCACTGGCACTAAACAACTTTGAGGAGGATGGTGGGAACCCTGCCACACAAAAAACTACGAATGGATAGGCTGCTTTTCGGCATACGTCACTTCCCCTTTCCCCATTCGTCATAAACACGGAACTCGATGCGACCTGTTACGCGCAACTGCAGCTAACATGGCAGAAGCTAATGCCAGCTTTCGGAAATTTGCATGGAAGTAATAACTGACCACCAGGTTAACAGTTCATTCACTCAGCCACTGGAAACCGAAATGTAATGTAGTTCAATCCAACTGCTGGCGGACGGGGTATCTGGATTTTACGATGCTATGCGCTGGTGCTCATGGGAAATGCAGGCTTCGTTCACGTAAAATAATACTGCTTTTGTCCAGTGGCGCCGCCAAAATAAACCTAAACTGAAAGCTCCTAAGTACTGCTTTAATGGCTGAAGGATCTGGATGAAGCAGGACGAACATAGAAACAGTTCATAGGCTTTTAAAAATCTTTTTTCCATTTAAATTCTTCCTTCATGGAATCTGTTTTCTTCTGATGTGATTTTTAAAGGAAACCAATGAAGTGTTTTTAAATAATTTGTTCATACAGTCACAGAGATTCAGATTTCAGACATTTTTAACACTTGAACAGATTCAGGATGTTTTACAGTACAGTACAGTTTACGCACCAGGTCGTTCTGATCGCTGTTTGCTGTGTGTTGTACAACATTCAACAACATCAGAGTGGAGCCTCTTTGCTGCAGCTCAACAATATTTTCCGCTTATATTTGAAGCTCCAGTGGCTCGAATTTCATTTTCTGTTTGCGCCTTTCTTGAGAATAGCGCTGTTAAACTCCTCATTTGCATATTGCTTTTTGCGCTGGTTAACAATTGTGCAATCAGTCTTAGTAGATCACCTGCAAATTAGGAACACGCCCTTGGTGCAAAACTTTTTGCGCTCTTTACTTGGAATTTTGATGAATCAGGCCCTAAATGTTTTCAGGTTAAATTACAGACAGAATATCTGAACGTTTCAAGCAGGAGCTGTAAAAACATCAGAATTACTGCTCAGCAAGCTCCTCAGGTTTTCCTCTTTTAATCTGTTGCTGTGACATTTGTTCTGTGCAGATTTTAAATTTTAATCAGTTCAAGATTTGAGACAAAATACTGTAGAGATCAGTCAGATTTTGGCTATAAGACCCAAAAAGGTGGAACTGATGTAGGTAAACCTTTGTTTAAATGTCCTTGGACGGGATATTGAAGCCGCTCCAGTCGTCCTTTGACCTTGTGATGAAACGTCTCACAAACCAGACGGATAATCAGGAAAGCAATTTTCTAATTCATTAGAGTTCCAAATTCCACGAATACAACTTCTGCCAAAATGTGATGAGTTTAAGGTCTTAAGTGTGCAGATTGTGTGCAAAGACTCGTCTGTTTCTTACCATGAAAAGAGAAGATGACACTCGAGGTTCATCTGTGGACCGTCTATGGTGTGTTACACACTCACAGGAAGGCCGTTTAAAACTACATTTAGTTTGTGTATTTCTGTATAATGAAAAAAACATTAACAACAGACAGACATGGTATTTAAAGGTGGCGTAGCAGCTGACAGCATTCTGATATCTGTGTAATCTCTGTGGTCACAATGTCTTTTAGTCAACTAAATCTGAAGCCAAAAGGAGAACAGGGTGGAGACAGTAACGTTAACCACAGCAGCAGAGGAACCTCAGTCAAGGTTGATCTGGGCATATCTGTGACTAAAGGTATTATTTATCCCCAAATCCTGAGAAGATGCTGTCTGGCGTGTGTTATAGACTTTAACAGATAATTCCCTCCACACAGATGTTAGTGTTTTAACATATTTATGTGTAAAATTGATCACGTTAAAGATTTTTTCCAGCAATAGGTTGATTCTCTGATAACTGTAAATGTTGCCTTGAATATGATGATATCCATGAAACCATATGTAAAAGTTCAGAGGTACTCGGGTGGGGTGGGGGTATATTCTGCACACTACTCTTAGATTTCCTAGGAGTAAAACTTTCCTCTTTCTATCGGAAATAAACTTTTTTCATGATAATTAAACAATAAATGAATCTCTGCTAAGTTCTGTAGCCTGAAACCCTTTAGCTTAGCTAGCTGTTGTCTCATCGTCAGGTTTTAGTGGTTACAGAGTTTAAAACAAGGGCAAGGAAATCAAAACTGATAATATTATTATTCATCACAATATAGTCCTTGTTTCTTTTTCAGGACTGGTGAAATTTGGGTATTTGAAATTTCTAAAATTCTGATATAAATTAAAAAATGTTAATTTTTTTTATTTAACATATAGTCTGCAACAAAAATTTGCAAAAGTCGCTGGGAGCTAGTGCTGATCTCCAGCAGTCCTTGGGCGAGAGGCGGGGGACACCCTGGACAGGTCATCAGTCCATCACAGACAGAAAACGACTCCCACACACACTAACACCTAGGGACGATTAAGAATCACCACTTAACCTCTTGCATGTTTTTTGGACCCCGGAGAAAACCCACGCATGCACGTGGAGAACATACAAACTCCATGCAGAAAGAGCCCAGCCCAGGACCTTCTCGCTGCAAGGCAACAGCTCTACCAGCTGCGCCACCGTGCAGCCTGATTTTTTTTCTTCTACTGAGAAAATAAAATGAAAAAGTGATTAACACATATTGTTGTGCTCTTGGAGCATATTAGCCTCCTTTAAATCAGTCCTATTCTAATGTTAGCATGTTTTTACTTTACAGCTAATGTTAGCTAAAATATAACCAGTTTAAACTCATCCTGAATCACTAAAAGTTTAAATGAAACGTGATAATTACAAAAATATAGCAAAACATAAAAATCCTCTGATGTGAAGATCAAAGAAATGCAAATATTTTTAGCTCTATTTCACCCGCTGATCTTGGTGAGAATGTCTGCGTGATGTTAGCAGGAGAACTGTAGTACCGCGGTGCGGTGGCAAAGCGTTTACCACGGTTTACAGGAACACGGTCGAGCTTTTCTCCCTTTCTCTGTGAACATGGATAGATCTTTGGAGAGTTCTGTTTCCAGTATCTTTCTCACATGGTCATAATAAATTTTTTTCTGCCATTGTGCTTTTAATAAACTTTCTTTTGTATCATCATTGTAATAAATCTTAACTTCAGAATTTGGATCAATTATTAAAACACCCACGTAGCTGTTGAATTCTTGTGGCGTTATGACTCCTGCGTGAGAGTTTACAGTCTTGATGAATCTTCTGTTTTAAAGTTTTTTTTCCCCTGCAGCCTTTTAGGTTGGCTCCTGTTCACAAGAGTCCAGTATGATTGCTTTAAATCAGTAATGTAGAAACAAATCTCCACGACAGGGTTATATACCCCAAAGCCTCATATACGAACAATTTCACATCCAGTCTAGGGTCGTGAAAGTTTGCTACCTGAAAACAAACGAGTCCTGGCTCACAATTTTAGGGCCTTTCTGGTGTTTGATGAGGTGTAACAGATGATTTATCGGGTGCACATGGATGATTTTGGTGTCTTTGTTCTTTTGCGTCATTCAGTAAAGTGACACGTGCAAATTTCTTGAGAATCTTAGACTGTCTCTTTGAGCTGCAGAGTGAAAAACACAAGCGTTACAATGTTTTATATGGTGAGTTGTTGTTAAGAGGTCGGGGTCGAGATTAGGTGAGAAGTAACTGTAATCCTGACGTGATGATGGTACATAAAAGTATCCACACAGATGGGTTCAGAGTCTGAGTTAAAGAGGTGATAAGTATTTTACTCTGCGCACGTATGTAAAGGGTTCAAGCTGAGGTAACGATGACACTGTTAGCACGACGTTCACACACAGAACACATTCGTGCACACAGACTGAGCCAAGGGTCACTCAGAGGTGAAATTTGAAGAAGATTTTGTTTTTAGTGAGAGCTGAGAGACCCGTAAATCCACTCACAGCAGGGGGAAAGAACTTCAGACCTGCAACCCAACTGCACGAGCATGTGTTTAAAAAAAAAAAAAAACCTTTTAAGGGATTTACACTGAACACAAACATCTTTAAGGCAGATATGCTACAACAAAATATTCTCCAATAACAAATCTCATGTGTTTAAAAGAAGGTAACCTGAAAACAGGAAGCAAAAACATATGCAACATTTCTATTAAATCCCTTACCGATCGGGATGACTGAGAATCTACACTAACACTGAACCCACAGCACCATGAGGAAAAAAAATATTAAACTATTGTTAAAGAGACAATTGAACATGCTTGAGTACAAAATATGAACAGAACTCAGAATTGATATAAAACACTGAACTGTGGTTCTCAACTTTTTAAAATCACCTCAGAAATGCTGCGCTCTCCGACTGCTTCCTGTTCTTACTGACTTTTTAAAAAAACGCTGTTGATTTTTTCAGGCGTGTTCATATCCGGCATGAATGAACAACCAAACTACTGACTCGAACCTTAGCTGAAGAGAGAACAATCGCGCGCTTAGTTACGCTAACTTCACTCTCAGGTTTCCACAAAGATTCTGAAAATATTCCGTTTGTAGAAAAGATGCAGCATGTTTGAAACGCTCATCTTTGGTCTTTTTCTTTTCATAGTTCAGATTATGATGCTTATGACTGAATTGTAAATAGTCAATACCAAAATGAGTTCAGTGTAGCAATAAAGAGATCCAGAGTAGCACCAGTGAAACTGGACTCATTAATGTATGAATCTGTTTGTGCAGCTGAATCTGTCTCTATTGCTGCAGAACGTTATGAAGGAATGTATTAAACAGGAGTCTCCAGATCCAGACCTCGAGGGCCACTATCGGGCCGGCTTTAGATGTAAACAGATCTGGTATCATCATGAAAGATTGTTGATTGTTTCACTTTTTTAAATGGTAAAAATGTTAAAACTCAGTGTAAGTTTTTTTCTTTTTAATACAAAGCTGCAACATTCATTAAATCATAGCAGACTGTAGACAGTAAAGTCTTGTTTAGGGCATGCCATGAACCATATTACCCCCCCCATCAAATTCTATTTCTTTCATCCTGCATTTTATCATTTTAGTTAAGAGCACAGTTAAATTAATTAATGCTATTTTGTTTAAGTTTAACTTGGCAAAACTCAAACCATTGACTTTTCTCTAGAACTGCACAAAGTCTCCAAGTTTATAAAATTTCTTGGAATTAGGCAAAGAAAAAAAAAGTTACACTTTTAAGTCCCGCCCCTTAAGTCCCGTTTCTGTGATACAAAAGCAATAACTGATAGCAATGATAGCAAAGCGTCAGCTGTAATACGTGCACTAGCGCCACCTTTGTTACGATGGAATATTCATTGCTAAGTTACTTTTATACAATTTATGTGTATTTATTTATTGTTGTTGTTTCGGTTTCACATGTCTTCGCAGTGTTGTAAACAACTTGTAAACACTGTAGTTCTTTAGATACATGCTCGTGCATACTTGGTTAATTAACAGGTGTACTATGCGGATGTAGAACGTTATTGGCTAATGCTAGGCAGCAGAAAATTAATGTACCTCTCTTGAATGGGGGGCTTTGAGAAAGGAAAAAAAATGTGTGAAAGAACTGGGTCACCTTTACGAAATTAAAAAAAAACCCATACAGCTCCAGAAAATAGGAAAATTGCAGCTTTAACCCAAAAAGTTTTAAGTAAAATAATAAAAAAAAGGTGACTGGACTTTTCTGTCTCTTTAAAATTATTTAACTTTACACCCAAAAAGCTTCTTCAGTCCTGATCATGGTTTTGGAGATCCAGGTTTATGACCGGGGTATGATTGGGCTTGTCAAAGTCACATGGGTTGCTGACACACCTGTCTCTCGTAAAGGGTGAAGAGTTTTCAAGAAATGAAAAAGAAGTCCAGTTGCCATTAAAAAAAAAAAAATCCTGGATGACTGAATCTACACAAACATATCACGGTTAATATTCTACAGAGTTTGAGGAGTTTGAAAACCAATTAAAATAATTTCAGAACGCTTTAATGGATTTTTTAATTCTAACTAATGATAATGTTTTTGAGTTAGATTGTAAAACAATGCCTTTTCATTTTAAACATGTGTTGAGGTGAAGCAAAAAACAAAAGGAGGTATTAAAAAAAAATACCTCAGCACATATAAAATGTCAAAGTTTAATTTGGTTGACTGAACAATAAACAGAAGAGGTCTGTCATGAATTGTTCCCAATAATTTGAATAATTAGACTTTTTGTGGCTCAAGACAAGAAGGAGCAACAGCGGACCGAGTTTCTTTACCGTTCATATTTTGCTGTCTGAGATTTTGACACCACTCACATTGTTTTAAAAAGTAAAAAGTTACTACTTTCACTGTAACTTGTGCTTGTAGATCTGCTGTTTGGTTAACTGTTAAGCTTGGGGATAATTACTAAGAAAACAAAGCTTGGATAGCCTCAACATGTAGAGGGCAACGTTGGGGGCCGCATGAAGCGGGCGGTCCGGGCGGATCCAGAGAGTCGTAAATTTAAAATACCGTGCTGTACGGTGACTCTGTGTGTTGGTTCTGCACAGCGAGAGGTTATCTAAACAAACCACTAGAATGTCAAGTTACGTTCCAACAATTCCTCTGTGTTTTTTTGGCTGGCTTCTCCGTGTTACTCCCGGGTCACCGCACACGGGGTTTCTTATAGTGAAGGAGAAAAGGAAGCCTTGATGTCCATTTCAGTCTGTTATTATTTTTATTTTAGTACCTGGCTGTTGGCTTTCTTTCAGAATAAAAATAAGCACTGCGTTACGGGGTGAGACTACGGGGAACGAGGTTAACCGGAGAACCCGGGTCGGCCAGCGGCTGGCTGTGGGTGTTTGTGTGCATGACTTTTGAGTTTTCTCAGAATCCATAAGACCTCTTGCTCTCGTTCCATCTGAGAATGTGATAACTGCACAGAATGTGAGAATATATTGGGGAGCGGATGGTTGTGAATCAGGATGTGGATGTTTCATGGCTGTGTTGCGTGACCTTCCTGTGACCGTAGAACCACAGAAGGAAAAAAAAAATCAATTTTAAAGTGAGCTCAATTTTTTTAATTGACTAAAATCATACTTTTATTAATTACTTCCTAAAATGTCTGAAACGATTGGTCTTCAGTGTGACGAGTTCTCTATCAATTAAATTATTTTACTTTTAAGAAGTATGCAGTTGCTGAGTAGGAAATGTTTGTATTTGAGCTTTAAGAGACCAGTATCACCTGCACACTGCATCACAAAATGACACAATTTTTCCCCCCCTATAGTTTTAGTGTCTTAACTTTTATTAATACAAAATTAGATCAAATGTTTAAGCATTTGACTGAAAACACTAAAGCACAGGTATCCATCCGTCCATCCACCCACCCACCCTCTTGGCCTGGGGGTCTCCTCCCAGTGTGAGATCCCCAGTAAACCTCCATGGGGAGGTGATCAGGATTCATCCTAAACAGCTGCTTGAACCACCTCAGCTGACTCCTTTCGACGAGGAGGCACAGCGGCTCTACTTCAAACTCCACCTGCATGATGGAGCTCATTTCAATCATTTGTATCTTGGGTTTATAGTCCTGGACTATTATTCATCTTTATGCATTTAGATAATACTTTATTAATCTCCAGGTTAAATTATGTAAAGATGCGTGTGGGAGCTCCTGTTTCAGATGCTAAGATTATAAACCTGTTTTGACCTATTAACACAAGCAATCCTATAAATTTAATGACCAAACCAGTCTACTAGTTTATTAGGCATAAAACACTGTTGAAAACAAAATAATTGCATAATTCATTTAAACACTCATTTTCATATCTGGCTCTCCTAAAAGAAACTGCATTTAAACATGCAACAATATCAGAAATGTACATTTTTATCTTGATAAGCCCTGTGTTGCTTTATACAGAAATATTTCAGGCCAAACTTGATTTTTAAAATAGTTGTGAAGTCCAGTAAAGTTAGTAAAAAGTGGAACCTTTCTCTCCTCGTTGTAGATGTTGTGATACGACTCTGAACACTTAATGCAGACCTTGTTTAAGGTGAAGAATTTAAAGACCTGAAGATGCTGATGGAGTGATTGCAACGAGAGACTGAAAGATGTTGTTTGTGGTTAAATGTTGACATTGAAAAGCAAAAATACAAATGAACAAATGTCTGGCTAAAATATAAAAAAAATCATATCTATTGTAGAAAACACAAGTTTGAATGTTACTTAAACATATAGTCTTAATTTCTTAGTTTTCATAGTGATTGAAGATAAACTGTGCTCACCTAGTATATTTAATACACTTATTAGCAGGTAAACCTGATACTTCCAGTTGCTATCAAAATGCACAAAAGAACAATTTTCTTAAGAATTGTGCATTTTGTAAATTAGATTGTGGTTGTAACTCTGCATCTTTATTGTTAAAGATCATTTATTACACACCTACAACAGACTAAAACAGAGAAAATGTTAATTGAAGTGGCACATTTATAGATTCCAGAAAAAGCATCTGTTGAATCCCAGTTTTCCAGATGTTTTTTTTTTTTTTACTTGGTATTACATTTCAGATGCAGTTCCTTGTATTCTTGGACAGGGAGTTGTGTAACAGCTCAGCAAAAAGACACTTTTATGAACACAGATCCATTTACCTACTCGTGCATTTATGTGTCTTCGTGTGTGCGAAAGAGGCAGCGTTCAGGGTTCACGGTTCAGCTCAGTGTGAAGTTATGGGAGAACTAAAATGTGGAAGGCGAGGTCAGGCCACTGGGTTGGCTCGGGTGAGCCGAGGTGTGTAGACAGAGGGAGGGGGTGATGGTTAAAGGTAAGGTTACAGCAGATAGTCTGGGAACAGGGTGGGAAATGTAGGGCGGGTTAACAAAAGTTCAGATTCAGTAGGGCAGAAGGTAAATTTTGGCTCAAAGGGTGAACAGACGATGGATCGTAGAGGAATCCGTCTGTAAGAGTTGAATTTCAAGACAAAACAGACTGCTAGTAGAAAAACTTGTACTCTGGTTTAAAGCTGTATTTTTTTGTAGTCAAGCAAACAGAAATCTGCATGTGTCCTTTATTTTGAAACCTTCAGGTATTTTACTTTTCACGAACACCTGATTTCCTGTCTGGTCCAAACGAAACTGCTGAACCTGACGAGTTTTAGAAGCGTAGTGCGTACAAAATAGAAATGCTGCGTAAAGGCTGTGACACTGATTCGGCTTCTAAATCGCGTTGCTTCGCGCCCGGTGGAAACTGTCCCATTGACTTTAATAACGGCTATCAGCCGCGTATTACACGTCAGTAATGTTACGCGTCGCTTAGGTATTCGGTAGAAAGGAGGAGTAATTTGTCCTTTCCGCTGAATGCGTCAGCAGCGCGTAGTGTTATACTCGTGCAATCTGCCGAACGTTCCTTCCCAACAGGAGTGCTGCAAATGGGTATCACTTGTGTAAATCCAGCTGGTCCCAGGAGATATGCATTCATCAGTACGCAAACTGAAGTCCGCACGTGTTCTTTTATTTTGAAACTTCCGGGTATTTTACATTTCACGAATGCCCGATTTCCTGTCCGGTCCAAACTAAACTGCTGAACTTGACGCATTTTAGAAGCATGCCGCTTAAAAAATAGAACTGCAGCTTAAAAGCCTGCGACACTGCGCTTCTTAGACCCGTCTCATGCACGTTGCTTCAGTAGGAGTGGGAATGGCCTTATTAACTTTAATGGCGGCTATTAGCCGCGTATTACGCGTCACTAACGTTGCCCGTCTGTTATTCATTCAGTGGAAAGGAGGGGTAAGACTTCTGTAATTCTGACTCCTTGTTCCGTTTATTGTATTGATTCTTCTCAGGTTCAGTTTTGTTTGTACACAGTAAATACAAGCAGAGTTAAGAACAAAATGCTTCTATTAAACACATCGTCAAACACCAACCGTGATTTCAGTGTCATGAGACTGCAGGCAGACCGACACTTGGATGGTGACGCACTCCTGGAACAGTGTTTTCCTGTTCTCTGGCTCTCTCAAGTTTCTGATGACATTGTTATGATCATAGTGGAAGGATTTAAACACTGTTAATTAATGAATTAATCTCACTCCAGCTCAGTCGGGAGTGATTGTACCAAACACAGCCAGCGTAACCTTGTAGACTTAGAAATAAAATGCGTCCCTGATATTTGACCATTTCTGTGAATACACAACATGTTAACAACATTTGAGTTAGAATCCGGCAGCGAGGTTGCAAATAAAAAAAGCAAGAGTTTGTGAAACAATTTTCAGTATATAATTTCATTTTTTTCCCCTAATTAAATTATTATCTACTGAGAAGAATGTTGGAGAAAATGAAATGATTTAACAGACAGGATGAAATAAGATTTAATTGAGAACAAAGTTCATGATTTTTGCGTCCTCCAACACAAACAAGTTGCGTTATATCAAACTGAAAAGAATTGGTGTCACAGTCTATTGATGCCTTTAATTCATTATCAAAGTGTCACAGAAAATTTAGACAATATTACCCAAACAGAAATTGTCCTGAAGTCACTAATTTTACATTTAGTGAAGATCAACAAATGAAAATCAGACACGGCTTTTGATTTGTTGTTCAACAAAATAAAAAATAAACAAACTGACCTGGTTAAAAATGTTGTTTACTCTAGAGTAATTTGAAAATAATTTAATAATAGGAACACGTTGAACCTAAGGTTGGTTTGGTTTTTGGAATCACAGCTGTCTTATAATTAGTCCCTCTACCGGTTTAATGAGTTAGATGTCCTTACAGGGTTTTTTGGTATCACTGAAAAACCTGATAATGACTAAGAACCAAACTTTGTTCTGAAGTGGACTTCCATGAGCCCTAATCTAAATCCTATTAAACATCAGTGGAAAGACCTGAAACTGGACATGAAGGACCCTTCAGACCTGAGACTGGGTGTAAATACCTGTCGACAGGTGCAGATGTCTCACTCAGGGATTGTGTCAAAATATTTAGGCACATTTTTATTATTTTTTATTGTTCTTTTGAACCACAATCCAAATCCTCTAATTTTCTTTAGTCATTTAATAATTGTATTTTTGTCACTCAAAGGTTTTTCAGTGATTATTGTGGGTTTTTCTTTTAACTGACGTGTCCCAACAACTGTGTCCACATCTGTCTAAACATACAAAATTATCCTACATTTTGTGTTCACATAAATCTCAATTATAAAAGTTAAAAGAAGAGGTTCTTATTTTCCTTTAGTACATTGTTCAGAGTTTATTACATCTTTTTTCTTTCATCCATCCTTCCTTTCCCCCTTGGAACACCTCAGTCCATCTGTCGTCCACCTCCAACCATCCATTCCAGTAATCTGGAAGTATTTATATGTTCTCCTGTCTCTCAGTACGTCTGGCCTGTCCTTGTGATGTTATTATGGTTGGCAGCAGAAGTTCCTCTGAGTTTGAATGGAACAGGAAACAAAGACTAAAGTAAATGAACATTTCAGGAATGGCCGATGAGGTCAGAGGTCATGATCAGCAGAGTGACTGTACCGACTCTTTTAATTTTTATTTCTCAGACGTTTAAACCTGTAAACGCCTCATGGCTCTGAGTCCTCGTATCACCGTCACATTCGCTGCCAGAAAGACACGTTTGGGATCCTCCAGTGACTTCCTGTCTGGAAAAACACCCAGCTGTACCGGTTACATAAATATCAAAGCAGTAATAATTTAATTTAAACATGTAATTACTGTAATTTAAAATCTTTTTATTTTAGATTGATTTATGACTTTGTTGTGTAAAACGCTTTGCTGTGGTGTGACGGCAGTAAATTACCCAGAAATCACCTGTCAGACAAACATGAGCTGCTACGTTTTGTTCTTCGGGTTTCTGTGGACGTTTCTTTGCTGTGGGATTTTTCTTCTGTTAAAGTTCAGCTTTGTGTTTTAATGCTTCGGGGGAAAAATCTTATTTTACTTGCAGAACATTTTTTAAATTATAAAATGTTTTACAGCAACACTTGGTGATTGGAGGTTTTCATTAAGCACATTTAAACAAAAGTTTTTTTTAAGGTTATAATGAAGTAATACTTTACCTGTATCAATAAAATCACACACAGATAAACACTTTAGAGGTTGTATATTTCTTTTTTATTCAACAATTACAAAACAGATACAACTGCTCAGACTTTTTGAAAACAAGTGCGCAAATTTTCTCAAATGAAAAACAAAGAAAATAATGTATTTTGTGGATTATTTGTTTTTTTATTGACGTTGGAAGTAAATCTTAAACCAGATAAAACTCGATTTATTTGACTTTTATTGGAGCCACATATTGGAGGAAAATGCAGCAGCAGAGTTTGTTGGTTGTTTTCATGAAGATCTTCCCAAAGTTTGAGCTCCACAGCAGAGTGGGATAAAGCTGGTGACCTGCATGAGGGGGCGGAGCCAGGTGGCTGCACATGGCACATCCACATGCTCCACAGGTGTCTGATTATTAATGAATATATTGTTAAATTGACATTATGTCTCATTACAGATATCAAGTCATTGATTAAATGATCAGAACAGCTAAACTGGAAAATAAAAAGGTTTAAAGGAAACTCTTGTCTTTTACTTTATGTGAAAATGCTTCACTTTTCTGAACTAGGAATATGTTTAAATACAAGATTAAGACAAATGTTTTTTTTTCTTTTTTTTTAACCAAAAATTTGCATATTTTTTGTCATTTAATGAGTCCAGCAAGTTGGCAGCAGATTCAGGCACTGATCAGTATCTCATTAGAAATAAAATAAACCTAAAAACCCATTAAAGAATCTGCAGGTACAAAGTCTGATTTTTGTACAAATTCTGATCCAAAAACCTCATAACAGAGTTTCTCTCTGTCCATCGTATCGTGTGCAGCTTCAGTCACTATTACTCATTATTATCTATCACATTCTGGTCGGGATTCTACAAATCGTTGGAAGAAACGAACTGATCATCCTGCATTCATGATGATCAGTTTCTTCCTTAGTCTGGATCAGAATTTCTAGTGATGCAACGATACCAGTTTCTTCAAACCGATACGGTACCGATACTTGGATCTGAGTACTTGTTGAGACCGAGTACCAATGCCGATACTTCTACCACACACAGGTTTTATTTTGTTTGCTACTTGTTACAACAAATGATGAAGTAGATTAAAAAAATATATATGTATAAATAAAAATGACCACTAAAGTTTCAAGTGAAAAATTTACATTTTCTGTGAAATTATTGCAGTTTCTACATTTTAAGTATCGGTTCATCGTAACGGTTAACTAACTGATACAGATACGAGTACATTAGACGGTATCTGCTCTGATACCCGATATCGGTATCGGTGCAACCCGAAGAATTTTACAATCAGGAGTGAAAGTCTGACTGTATAAGAGCCAAATAATGTAAACATAAAGTAAATAAGTTACTGGAATGGATCTAGTCCAGAAATCCACTCCATATTCAGCATGAAGGAAACCTGAGTGGATCATTGTGGAAGGACGTGTTATTAGTGCAGACAGATGCTGAGTCCACTCGCAGATAATTAAACCAATAACTGGCTCTTTACAGCGAGCGTTGGCCTAATCTCCTCAAATCTCGCTTCCTTTCAATAAATATCATCTAACAGTCTGTGGGATGGAGACGCAGAGCAAAGAGCGGATAATTACATATCAAAGAATTACACCAAATGAAAGTATGTGAACTTTTCAGGCATGTTTGGCTTCTCCAGCCTTCTGTCTGCTTTTTATTTGAGTCTTTGCAAAACTTTTCATGTTCAACTTGGTTTTAGTTCCCGTAATTCCCTCCCTCCCTCTCTGTCAAACCTCTGGCTCAAAGCCGATCACCCCGCTGCAGAACACACACTCCAACATCGACTCGTGCAAACACACTCGTTTGAGTTCTAAACTGGGTTCACTGGCCTCCGTTCAGGTCTCAGGATGTCTTCAACACCCCAAACTGGCAGCCACGATCAATATGAAAACATATAAAACAAAGAGTTGGACTAAAGATGAGATGAAGAGAAAATTAGAAAATAATGAAGAAGTTGAGTGATAAAGACAGAAGACAGACATTTGGAGCAAAAAGAAAAAGATGGCGAGAGCTAAACAGCTGCAGATAGAAAACAGGAGGATGAGAAAAGACCCGAAACATGTTTTAAACTGCTGCAGCAGAAACAAGATGATCAGCTTGTTGATTTATATACTTTAAATGTAAAGCAGAAGAAGATGAAGGTATTTAAATACTTAATAATAATCTATCTTAAACTTTGTGTTTCTTTGCACGACAAATAAAGTTTAACTGTAGATTCAAATGGAACTTCTGAGTTTTAGTTTAATTTGTGTTTTGGTAGAAACGCAGGAAGTGGAACAGAATTTTTATTGAATATATTTTTGTATGTAAAATAAAGGAGAAAACATAAGACAAATAACTGAAGAAGAAATATATTTAATTATTGTTGAAGGTGCTTTTTAAAACCAATAAAAGGAAGAACTCACTGTAAACAGGAAGCAGCAGTGATTTCATTAGTTTTTAAATGTTATTAAACATGCAGAGAAATATTTACATGATATTTTACAAGTTACCAACTTTTAAATTCTTATATTTATAATATAAATATTCTCATTTATATGTAAAACTTGTTGGTTTAATTAATGGATAAAATTCTGAAAATATTTATAAGTAACTTTGGAAAAAAAGAAGAAAACAAGTTGATCAAGTATATAATCCTCATCAGATTTTCTCCATAACTGAGATTTCCTGTTCACACTGAACTTTCCTCCTGTTCCCTCTGTTTCTTGTGTTCCCCATGTTCACTCTGTCCCTCATTTTCCTCTTGTTCCCTCTGTTCCCATCCTGAGCCGGGTTCTGCTAGAGGTTTCTTCCTGTTAAAAGGAAGTTGTTCCTTTCCACTGTTACCAATCGTGCTGCTCAGGATGGGGGATTGTGCTGAACTAATAATTCAGCCCAATCGGCTGGTTCCTTAGATAGAAAATGTTTTATTATTAATTTGTTGATTTTTCTGTGAAGTGCCTTGAAATGACTTTGTCCTGAATTGGCGCTTTATAAATAAATAAACTTGAATTTAAACTTGTTTCTTGTGTCCCTCATGTTCATCATGCTTCTCATGTTCCTTGTGTTCCCTCATGTTCTTCCTGTTCCCTCCTGTCCATCATGTTCCTTCTGTTCCCTCGTCTTTCTTGTGTTCCCTCATGTTCCTTCCTGTCCCTCATGTTCCCTTGTGTTCCTCCTGTTCCCTCCAGTCCCTCATGTTCCCTCCAGTCTGTCATGTTCCCTCCTTCCCCTCATGTTCCCTCCTGTCCCTCGTGTTTCTTCTGTTCCCTCGTCTTTCTTGTATTCTCTCATGTTCCTTGTGTTCCCTCATGTTCTTCCCTGTCCCTCATGTTCCCTTGTGTTTCTCCTGTTCCCTCATGTTCCTTCTGTTCCCTCGTCTTGTGTTCCCTCATGTCCCTTCCTGTCCCTCATGTTCCCTTGTGTTCCTCCTGTTCCCTCCAGTCCCTCATGTTCCCTCCAGTCTGCCATGTTCCCTCCTGCCCCTCATGTTCCCTTATGTCCCTCCTGTTCCCTCCTGTCCCTCGTGTTCTTTCTGTTCCCTCGTCTTTCTTGTATTCTCTCATGTTCCTTGTGCTCCCTCATGTTCTTTCCTGTCCCTCATGTTCCCTTGTGTTCCTCCTGTTCCTTCATGTTCCTTCTGTTCCCTCGTCTTTCTTGTGTTCCCTCATGTTCCTTCCCGTCCCTCATGTTTTCTTGTGTTCCTATTGTTCCCTCCAGTCCCTCATGTTCCCTCCAGTCTGTCATGTTCCCTCCTGTCCTTCGTGTTCCTTCTGTTCCCTCGTCTTTCTTGTATTCTCTCATGTTCCTTGTGTTCCCTCATGTTCTTTCCTGTCCCTCATGTTCCCTTGTGTTCCTCCTGTTCCCTCATGTTCTTTCTGTTCCCTCGTCTTTCTTGTGGTCCCTCATGTTCCTTCCTGTCCCTCATGTTCCCTTGTGTTCCTCCTGTTCCCTCCAGTCCCTCATGTTCCCTCCTGTCCCTCGTGTTCCTTCTGTTCCCTCGTCTTTCTTGTATTCTCTCATGTTCCTTGTGTTCCCTCATGTTCCTCCTGTTCCCTCATGTTCCTTCTGTTCCCTCGTCTTTCTTGTATTCCCTCATGTTCCTTCCTGTCCCTCATGTTCCCTCCTGCCCCTCATGTTCCCTTGTTTCCCCTCATGTTCCCTCGTTTCCCCTCATGTTCCCTCATGTTCCTTGTGTTCTCTCTGTTCTCTGCTGCTGGTGGTTTTATTTCTCCTACTGGTTATAAACCTTTAGGTTCTTATGGACTCTGTCGACTGAGTAAACGGCCTGCAGAGATTCTCCCGCTGACATTAGAATCATGTATGTTTGCTAACAGTTTTGATGTCTGTTGTTAAACTCGTGCTGATAGGCGTGTCGTCTCACTTCTCGATGGTTGTAGATGTTGACTTATGACTTCTGAGTTTTACATGAAGTCTGACAACAGAAGAACAAGAAACCGGCGTCATGCGTCGTCTTGACAGCAAACAGACTTTAGGTTCCTCTTCCTACTGAGAAAAGCTCCATTAAATATATTTTAAAAACAGCGTCATTGTTTTTGTAATTAATCACAGTTTACTTGTTTTAATGACGTTCTGAGGATGGAACTGAAACAGAGATATAAACTCAACGAGCATTTTAAACTTTATGAAACAGTTTGCAGCTTTTTGATTGAATGTTTAAACATCCTGGTGTGTAAAAGACTTTAAACATGTCCAACATTCAGGCTGATGTCCATACCAAGGTTTTAATTCGTGATACAGTAATTGAGCTTTTTCTTTGGGTTCGGCTGGAGACTCCTGATTTTCTTTCTTCTCCTCTGGCTTCTGTCAGGATTGTCGAGTCCCACCCTGGTGAATGTTGGCTTCTGTTTGTGTGTGTGAGCCCAGACAGATTGGACCTACCAAATCAAACACCTTCAGTAAAGGAAAAAAAAGTCTACTGTTGGGCTCCATGAAGTCTGGAGCGGCGTGGAGGGTCGGAGGTTTTTAGTTTTGAACTTATTCAGACCGCAGGATGATTTGACTGACCATCGGGCCAACTCTGTGGTGGTCCAGCTGGATGTGGAACTTTAATTTGTCTTAAAGAGATCAGATTTTCACTCAGCATGGTTCATCTTGGACTCCATTAACAAACTAAATCGAGGTCAAGTGACTTTATGATTGAGGTTCTAATCTTTGTTCAATCGGTTCACGTCTTGTCATGTGACATCATCAATGTTGATAGCTCAAAGCTCATCACCAATGTTTCACAGAACTACTTCTGTGTGACATCAGCTGAAGAAAAACTGCCAACACTGTGACACTTGACTGAATTTCAACTTCTGCTACAGAAACATTTATTTCATGCCGTGGTTAGAATTAAAGCAACATTCTCCATAACACTGAAACTCATTACTGTTCAAGTAGCTTCTACTTGTCAAAAACCATTTCAAGGATTTATAAACAGTCCACAAGGAGTTTGGGAGTTTGAAACTACATCCTGTAGTTGCTAACTGCGCTACTTGCAGTGATGTTTACTTTATCAGGAACAACAAGTAAAACATTTAGTTTTTATGTTTTATTTCTCCTCTGTAACAGAGAAAAAGATTTTGTCAGTGTTTCCTGACTAGAAAAGCACTCTGAGAGCGCAGACCTCCATCAAACACCTCCGTTCACGCCATATTGCTATTTACACCAACAATTAAACCTGTATTTTTTTTTAGCAAACACCTGGACCATTTACTGTGGAGTTATATACAGATATGATAAAACCATCTCACAATGATGAAGAATCCTTAAAACAATAACTGGGTCCAGATGGTGATCCAGATCCCCCCCAACATTTACGCACTTATTCTTTGGACTGTTTCTGACATTTCCTGAAAATTTTATCAAAATCCATCCAGACGTTTTTGTGTTATCTTGCTAACAGACAAACGCTGGTGAAAACACGACATCCCGATGGAGGTAATAAATTCTGTCTCTTAGGATCTGTTAAAATGGTTCAATCTGTCTGAACTGCTGAAAATTTGATGTGAATCCAGTAAAACATCACGAACGAAGTAGCTGATGATTAAATCTCTATCAGTAAGTTCAGGTTAACGTGGAGAAGTTAGCTGCTGCATCGTCTCAGTCATCACTAATTTTAGATCAGATTTGACAACTTTGAAAAGTAAATTTTGTAGCTAAATGATCTGGTAAAGAGATGCATTGGCTCAAAGTTTATTAAAGTTTTGATCAGTCTGAACAGGACTGATTTTTTGTTGGTGGTTTTACGAGTCTGGGGAGGTTCTCTGATGAGGCGGCAGCACAGTTTCCTCTGACTGGTTGGTGATTTGTGTTGATGGGATTCCAGAACTCCCTCATACTGCCATGTTTCCTTCTGTTGACACGCTGGCTGTTAAAACCATCCCATCTATTTATTCATGTTGCTAATGTCCTCATCTACTGTCTTGATCTTTTTCTCTGTATGTCCTCCATCAGTCCTCTGATCTCCACACTTTTTGTGCATTTTATCTTATTACATTTCACTTTTCCTTTTGTTTTTTTCTTGTATCTTCTGCCCTCTAGTTGACTCGTCTCTTCATTAAATTTGTTTAGTAACCCCGCCAGCCTCTCACAAAACTCTTCGTGCTCCAAATTAGACCACAAACAAACACAGAGCATGAAAACACACACAAACATACATGCACATAAACAAACTCTTCCATACTAACGAGCGTGTTTCTCTAACGTTCAGCTGAATAGCGTGTTTATAGTCGGCGTGACCTTCTGCACTACAACCTAACAGCCATATTAAACACATTAAAGCTGGGAGTCTTTAAAACAGCTCTGTTTTGTGTTTCATCATTTCAGCTGTTTACTGACGGAGTGCACATGTTGCTCAGAGAGACAGTGCGTAAACACAGGTAATGAGGGGCAAACTTGCTCCATGTTTGTCCAAAAATCTTCCGTAAGACCGTAATTAATAATCTGAAGGAGTGAAGGCTGGCAGTCGCTCATCCAGCTGTCATCAGAACATCTTTTTCAACAACTTTCAAAATGTTTGATCCTTTTAGATAATAAAAAAACAAAGAACTGGACGACCCTCACTGCATCTGTCCACCCATCATCCATCCGTCCATCCAGTGTCTTTTCTAGTTATAACAGAATGTTCTGACTGTGTCCTGAAATCAAAGACTCCTCTGCGTTGGCCAGTGTGTGCATCTGTTTCATGTTCAGCCTCTCAGCGTGTGTTGGTGTCCCCGCAGCGACCCGAGACTTGGCACTGTCCTTCTCCAGCACTCTGTCCCAGTTTGCTGAGCTGTCTTTACATTCAGAAACAGGGAGAATGTTTATTTGTGTCCAGCTGAGGTTGAACAGAATGTGCTTGTATGAGCCAAGTATTGGAATGAAGCTACTCTTCTGAATTCAAATCTGTTTAAATCCATTAGGATTCTTCTTATCAACACTAACCAGTTTTTTTTTTTTTACTTTTTATCCTCCGACCTCTTTCAGTTTCTTTCTATTCTGTTTTTTTCACATCTTTTCTGTTATACAATCCTCATGATTTTCTTACTATATCTAAAGACAGTTGTGTCCAGTCCTGGTCCTGGACCGTCACTAATCCTGCATGTTTTACAAGCTTCAGTGCACAGGATTTATGAGTCCACACACTAAAGAGGTCATTTATGCTTTGAATCAGGTTTGTTGGAGCAGGAAAACAAACCATCCAGGACTGTGCACCAGTTTCTCAACAACCAGAGGACCAGGGACAACCGGCTATGGTGCTCAGGATTATTTTTTGCCACCCCTAACCTTTTTAGCTAACGGTAGATTGTTTTGCACCTTGCTAGCTCATGGCTCGAACAAATTTAGCTAAACTGACTCTAGAACAGCAAAGTATCTGAAGCCCTTAGTTCTGAGTCAGATGTGAGTTTTCTGACAGCAGAGCAGGTGAATGCAGCATCAGGTTGATGACACTGAATCACAAGCCAATATTAATATTGTTTTGTTTTTTCAAATTAACTTTCAAATTTTCAAAGCACTTAATATTTCAGACAGATCGATTTAAAATACAGTAGATAGTTCCAATCCCAATGGGATTACGCCTCCAAAACAGCACAGATGGATAAAAGCCTTTAAGACATTTAAAATTAAGATGAAACATTATTAAATTATGATTTTTACTGGATATTCACATGGATGTTAGAGAAGTTAGAGGCAGATTTGAGTGTGAACACAAATCTGTGGCCCTGTTAAGGTCTGGCAACCTTTCCAGGTGTTTCCCTGCCTCTCGCTCAACAAGAGCTGGACATCAGCACCAGTTCTCCATGAATAGGAACAAACTGGATAGAACATGTATGAGTGAATGGATTACATGTTTATCAGGCTCTGATAATCATAAAAAAAGATACAATTTTCAGAAAGCAGAAAATGTTCAATGGAAACTCATCAGGAATTTGTTCTGACTTGTCTGGATTTAACACCATTGACTTGTGCATGAACTTTACCAATTAAAAGCTACTTATTAAAATGAATAGACATAAACCTCATTCTGTTTGATGCTGCTCATAAAGTTACCATGTTCTGTTATTCTCCTCTCCTCCATCTGTCAAGTGTTCTTCTTCCAAAATGCTTCGTTCTGCCTCACTTGAGGAGATCATTGATTTTCCAAAACACAGAAAGAGAAAGATGAGACAGCACAACATGGAGCTGCAGTTGAGGCCACGTTAGATGTGTGTGTGTGCAAGCAAATGTCTATGCTCTGTTTTCTGTGGTCAGACAGAAGGTTCTGGAAAAGTGGATCATTTACAGTATGTGATGGCTCATTATCTTCTTATGTCTCCAACTCAGTCTATTGGGATGGAAATCTTTGTGTTGAATTTTACTCCTAATTTCACAACAAGTGGAATTCTATCAGCCCAATAGTTTGTGAAGAAAATCAAACCTACTTCAGGTCTGAATCAGTTCTAAAGGCATTAAAATTTGAGTTAAAACTGGCTGTTAATTGTGATTTAAATAGGTGGTACATAATCTGTAAAATACCGTTGATATAAAGTAATATGTTTTAATCTTACGGCAATGAAAAACATTCTTTATGCAGCAAAATAACATTTAAAAATAGATTGCCCTCAAAATACTGATACAAATAAGCAGAAAACCACAAAAATAAAAATGCCAAAAGTAAGAAGTAGCCAAGAAATGCTATAATCTTTAATTTACATGACATATTTACTAGTAGAGTTTTCTTCTGCTGAATGTGTAATAAATAAACTTTTTTTAGACTAAGTCAAACTGGAATGGGAAAAAAAGACTGACTAAAAAAAACAGACTAATAAAAGTAAAAGATACAAATTTTGGTGTGAAAGAAAAACCCCGAGTTTGAAATTCTTGTCATCACCTTGTGAGAGGTTTGGACCACTAAAATAGGCCCACACAAAGTCGGGATATGGAAAACTGCTTAGTAAGGGCCAGACTCTGAAACTAAACAGAGGATAGAAGGTGCAGAAAGCAAATGAAAGAATAAAGCAACAAATGCTTGGAGAGTGAAACAGGGATTATTGACCATAAATCTCACAGAATAAGAAAAAGAATTATATCAAAACATACAGCTGCTATACAAAGTTGTATCTGCCACCATTTATACCAAACACCTCTGGGATTCTCCTTTAAAACTGAAAACAATTGACATGGAATTTAGAGCTTTTTTATTTAGATTTATTATTTAGAGCGAATTGGGCTCAGAAGAATATTTCCCAAACTGAAACCTACCCATATTTTTAAACTGAACACAAACAGGAAATCCAAAAAAACCCAAGACCTGAAGATAATTACACAAGTTGTCAGTAATTAATAGTGACTAGCTGTAAAATTTGGTAAGCTGCCTGAGATCTGTGGGTTTACAGTTGAGTCATCTGCATAGAAATTAACATTTTTATGGATGACCTGACCAAGAGGAAATAAATGGAAAATAGAAGAGTCCGAGGACTCATTCCTGTGGTACACCACAACTCTACTGAGGCACTGAGGATGCAAAGTTATTCAGAATGATGGCTCTTTTTGAGAGGTGAGAGGGAGAAAAATTCATAGCTGAGTTTTTAATTCTGACTTGTTGAAATTGTTGAAAATGCAGCAAGTAACTGAACTGGTAGCTGCTTAAAACACTGATTATAGCAGCTGAATAGTTATCACTCTCTTCTTCACTGGACCATTTCTGACCTTTCCTGAAAATTTAATTAATATCTATCCAGATGTTTCTGAGTTATATCTTGCAAACAGTCAGACAAACTAAGTCCGGTGGGAGTAAAATTGTGTTTAGAATTCATACATTTGCACTATGAGGGATTTTATTTCTTCTCTAAAGCTTGTTTCAAATAAACGCTTGACTGGAAATGTAAACTGCAGCAGCATATTTATAAAGAAGAAACAAACATCCTGTAGATATATGACGATATGAAAGGTAATTGTTGTGGAAATATATTAACATGTTGAGCCATGAAGACTGAAGAAAAGAATGTCTAGAGTCATGGCTATTTGAGGAATGTTAAACTGTGTTTCAAAAAATCCAAATTAAGTTACCGGAATCCTGCTGACAGTCCCACTTGGAAACGACTGACTGCTGACCAGCTAATTTGAGAATCTAACCACAGCATAAAACATGCGAGTAGAATCGATTTCATTTGGATTGCCGAAAGTGTTTGGCAGAAATGGGACGATGTTTGTTTTCTTATCTTCTTTCTGGACATAGTGTGATGCTTTTGTATGTTAGTGTAGAGAGACAGAACAGGCCTTAAAATAATAATAGAAAAAAAACTCTGTTGGATGTTCCCTCATCTAAAAATAAGTGAACCATTGAAAGATATCAAAATTCAATCCAAATATGACAAGTGGTGTCCTGTTGTTATAATCCTTGTGTTCATGCACAAAGTCAGACTTACTGGAACTGAGGCCACCTAAAAAGACCGAAAACCGAAACACTAAGTCTGTATTTCTAGGCAGAGAAAATAACTTTCTATTAATCCTGTTATTATAAGTTGTTGTTGCACGTGTCTGTCACTGTAACACAGCAAGCTCACCAAAAAACAGGAGTCAAGAGTTTAAAAAGACAAACATCGAGAAAAAAATAAATCAGATTTAGACCAAAACCAACAAAAATGTGAAAAATCAAATATTTGGAGTTGGATAGCCATTTATTATTTAACATTTTTAAATGTGTTATTGCAGCTGTCCTTTATTGTTATTGTTGTTGTTTCATATCTTCACGTTTTTGTTGTACTCCTTGGACCTTGTCTGCACACGGTTTATAAGCAATGGGTTTTTGTAGCTTTGATTGTTAAATAAATAAAAATTAATGGTAAAAAAAGCTGATTTCCCCTCTTTTTTTTTTTAATCAGAAGGTGCAAAAAATTAGTAAGCTTGTTCCTACATTATTTGCAGGTATTTATTTGCAATAAAATTAGACATGTTATAACGTTCGTCCATGCAGACGGAGCTTCCGGTTTTTAGTTGTGATGAAGACGTATTTTTTACTTCGTATATATGAAATTATTTTTGATAACATGAATCAAAATATACAACTTTATAAAATGTGTTTGTAATTTATCAAATTTCAAGCGATTTCAATTTTTTATTGATTTATTTATTTTAAAACCACAGAAAATGATGAAGAATATTTGGTTTCTGCTCAGTTTAGTTTCAGTGAATCTGGATGAGTTCTGGCCTCCAGCAGAGCCGTGAGCACGCTTCTCTGGTAAATTCTATCACTTAAAATCAGTTTGTTTTACTTTCTTGTGTTTTGACACACAAAAGTGAACTTTTTGTTCAATTACTGACCAAAATAATTGATTCTTTATTTCCACAAACTCCTGGTAGATTGTAAAGATGATTAAAGTAGTTGCCAAAGTAACGATGGGTTGAGTTTGGATCTGAAACTGGGTGTAGACCCATAATAAAAGTTCTTATGTTGATTTAGCTTTGAGAAAATACAGAAACAGCTCAAATGTCCCCAAAACAAACCAAACAGTTTATGCTCTTCACATTTTTCAACTTGCTAATCAGGTTTAATGGCTCTCGTGTTTGAGTGAAGTGTGTCATTATAGGAGGTCCGGTTTATTTAACTCTGTAACAGGAAGTGCCTGTAGGTAATCCTAAATTTGTAACAGGCTTTCAGATTCTCCTCTTCTTTGCTATCTGAGCCTGAGTTTACACAGGAACTCAGCCTGAACAGCTGAATCAGATCCGGCACTCCGGTCAGAGACCAACACGGCTTCGGATCCAACGTAATGGGGTTTAAGATGTTTACAAAGACGAATCTCCCTGAAAGAAGTGAAAAATGATTATGTTTGACTTTAGGTTTACGTGAACATCAGGCTGCATTAGAATATGATATATCCCTGTCTTCATGTTGACTCCACACATACTCCTTCTCCAGTTCCGTGTAACTATATAGACTCTTCTTCACTGATGTGTGTCTGGAGACCTTTTTGTTCCTGTAAGAGAAACTTCATTCAGCTTAATGTGCAAGTACACGCATGTAAAAATATCTGGTTTCATGTAGTAAGTAGGAACATTTTTAGGTGACCTTTGGAAGTTCCGAGTCATAATCAGTCAACCAGACCATCTACGGTTATGTGAATTCTGAGACACCAGCTGAACATACAGTCTTCTTTCAAGGAGAACGTTTTTTTAATCTTGTCACACACTTTCTTCCCTTTTTACTGTGATTTCTCAAAGATCTAACTTTAATTTAATCACTTCATCAGTTTATCCGTTTATCAGTTGAGAATTAAAAACTTCAAGTACAATAACATTGAGCATTATGAAGAAGAAACTACTGTTGTGTAAAAATTAGGATTCTGTATCATGTTTCACTGTGTAAAGAAAGTGTTTCAGGACTTAATGTAGAAAAATAATCAGATACATGGGATTTCTACTTCATGGATTTTCACCTTGAGTAGGGGTTCTAATTGTATGTTCTAATCTGTTACCCATTTTTGGGTTGTTGGTTCTAAACGTGTCTGGCTACTGGTTCTAAACTGTCTGGCTACTGGTTCTAAACTGTCTGGCTGTAGGTTCTGAACTGTCTGGCTGTAGGTTCTGAACTGTCTGGCTGCAAGTTCTAAACTTGTCTGGCTGTAGGTTCTAAACTGTCTGGCTACTGGTTCTAAACTTGTCTGGCTGTAGGTTCTAAACTGTCTGGCTACTGGTTCTAAACTGTCTGCCTGTAGGTTCTGAACTGTCTGGCTGCAAGTTCTAAACTGTCTGGCTGTAGGTTCTAAACTGTCTGGCTGTAGGTTCTAAACTGTCTGCCTGTAGGTTCTAAACTGTCTGGCTTTAGGTTCTAAACTGTCTGGCTGTAGGTCCTAAACTGTCTGGCCGTAGGTTCTAAACTGTCTGGCCGTAGGTCCTAAACTGTCTGGCTGTAGGTCCTAAACTGTCTGGCTGTAGGTCCTAAACTGTCTGGCTGTAGGTTCTAAACTGTCTGGCTGCAGGTTCTAAACTGTCTGGCTGTAGGTCCTAAACTGTCTGGCTGTAGGTTCTAAACTGTCTGCCTGTAGGTTCTAAACTGTCTGGCTTTAGGTTCTAAACTGTCTGGCTGTAGGTCCTAAACTGTCTGGCTGTAGGTCCTAAACTGTCTGGCTGTAGGT